>JAWZYV010016202.1:0-483811 GCA_038373885.1 Cheiracanthium punctorium | reverse complement strand
CGCAAATTGAGGGTATTTTGAATTCACGTCCCCTCGTGCCTTTCTCATCTGATGCAGATGATTTGAACGCTTTGACTCCTGGCCACTTCTTAATTGGAAGATCAATAAATTGTATTGTTGAACCGGATGTGACTAATATCTATAATAAATTAAAGTTATGGCAAAGGACCACAAAGTTGACTCGATTGATATGGAAAAAATGGTCCAATGATTATTTAAGTTCTTTGCAACAGAGAACAAAATGGGTCTTTGAAAGGGAAAATGTATCGGTAAATGACTTGGTAATATTAAAGGAAGATAATACCGCAGTTTGTAATTGGCCATTAGGAAGAATTGTGAAACTCTTTCCCGGTAAAGATGGTAAAGTGAGAGTTGTGAACGTCAAAACTCAAAGGGGGGTATTTAAAAGGCCAATTACAAAAATCTGCCTATTACCAGTTGAAAAATAATTTATTAGAATTACTGTGCTTCTCTGTTGTAGTTAATGTAATTTCTGTGTAGTTATTCAGTTAGTTTATAAATCTAAATTACATATGTGAATTTTATAATATTATGTGATTAGTATATTTTGTGATTGAATGTTTTTCAAACATGTCAATGGGGGCCGGTATGTTAGCGCTTGCATGCGCTATTGCCGCGCCACCTATAATGAAGTGGATTTGTGAAAACGCCAGTGTGTGTTGTGCAAGTGCCATGGGGAAACGTGGGAGGCGAAGTGGTCGCTCTCCAATTCCCAATAAAGTGAAAATTTTGTGTTTACAGTCCACTGTTTCTTGTGTTTAATTTTATTTTAATCGACCGTAACAATATCTTCCGGACAACTTTGCTAGTATGTGATCCTTTCTGGGAACAACGCCTTGTTATGTTTTTTTGAGAATATCTTGAAAATAGACGCAAGTTCTCCATCTCTTCCATCTAGTTGCATAAACATGCGTTAATCCTTTGAAGCACAACCATTTCCAATGCTGAAAAAATCTGATGTGTCCAACACATGACTTCCTTGCACGTCTATTAAATAAAAATGTTTTCTACGCACTTCCTCTAAACTTATTTGTTTGAAAGAGATAAAATATCAATAATAGTAAGGTTTAGCGATTTCTAGCCAAATATTTCGATATCGCCAAGCTGAGTTCAATTTGAAAGATTTCCTTCTGACACTTTATTTGGCGATATTTCACCAAAAGCCGACAAACTTGAGATAGTTTGCGAGATTTTGGGGATAGCCACAGTAGTCATTGACCACAGACTTTCAATGAATTGAATGCATCCATACACCTTAATGTATTTAAAGTCATTTGGCTCACCCTATAAATAAATTCTTAGTGGATTGCTGTCAAAAAAGATATTGAAAACAGTTAGATATTATAATATAGTTCTAAATACAAAAGTTCAAAATTCTACGGGTTAAAGTTTTAGAGTTATACAAAATACGAAATAATTTTTGGCGCCAAATTTGGCGATATTTCGGCGAAACTCGTCAATGTCGACGACATTTGGCGAGATATTAAGCATGGACCAACAATGACAGATTATCGCCAAATTTGGCGATATTTCGCCAAAACTCGCCAAGAACGATGACAAATGGCGATACTTTGGGCATGGACGAAATGACTGACTATCGCCAAATTTGGCGACATTTCGGCAAAACTCGCCAAAGTCCAGGACAGTCGGCGAGATTTTGGGCATGTACCAAACAATCACTGTCTGCAATTGTATTATATTGAAGATGTCCATAGACATTAAAGTACTGAAATTCTTTTCGGTGGTCCTGTAAATAAACTCTCCAGTAGATTGGAACCAAAAATCGAGATGCACAACTAGATGTTACAACAATCTTATATATAAAATTTCATAATAGTTTTTGAGGTTTGAGAGTTAAATATACACACACGTCACTAAAAGTCGCCAAGCTTGGCGACTTTTGGCACAGTTCTTGAGGGAGGCACGTGACCGTGGTCGGACCATTACCTAACTTATGTGGTAAGACGGTATTGTGCTTGAAATGGATGAATGCCCCTAAAATTGCCATTGACCGTAATGTATTGGAAATCTTTTGAGTGTTCCTGTAGCAGAACTGTAAATGATAAAGACACCTTTTTTAATGGAGAAATTCATTTTCTAACTCTTTTCAGCATATATCACTTCTGAGTCGTTTGAAATAGCCCAATACCTCTAAAAAACGCTTTGATGAATTTCGGCCCATAGAGCGTAATGTATTTCGAATCTTTTAGGCGGTTCTGTAGATAAACTATCCAGTCGAATGGAACCGAAAGGGGAAGTGAACAACTAGATGTTACAACAATCCTAAATATAAAGTTTCAACATTCTACGCCTAATAGTTTTTGAGATATGCGAGTTTAATGAATTTCGGCCCATTGAGCGTAATGTATTTCGAATGTTTTGGGCGGTCCTATAGATAAACTATCCAGTCGAATGGAACCAAAAGGGGAAGTGCACAACTAGATGTTACAACTATCCAAAATATGAAGTTTCGAAATTCTACGCCTAATAGTTTTTGAGTTAGGCGAGTTTAGTGAATTTCGGCCCATAGAGCGTAATGTATTTCGAATCTTTTGGGCGGTCCTGTACATAAACTATACATTCGATTGCAACCAAAAGGGGAGGTGCACAACTAGATCATAGAACAATCCTAAATATCAAATCTCAACATTCTACGACCAATAGTTTTTGAGATATGCGAGTTACATACATACGTACGTACGTACGTACGTACGTACATACGTACGTACATACGTACGTACGTACGTACAGACGGCATGGAAAAACTGACCACAATAGACCGGCCGCTGGTCAAAATGAGTTGCAGACGCGTTTATATGATCGTGCATGCTAGCCTACGATGAGATGCATCGAAAAAATTCTTAAAATTAAATTTAGAGGTAGTCAAAATCGGTTTTTTAGTCGAAATTTGGCCCCCAAAATTTTTCGGGATCACATTACTTCCTTATACTACGTACAAGGAAGTAAAAAGGGCAGCTGTTGCCCGGCCTTACGCGCACACAAAGCTGTGCCAAAAATAGTCTGTAGATTTGAGGCACGCGATGAATGATTTGATAGACCGCTATGTTTCTGGTAGTTAAATCGAACGATGGCAAAAACTGCCCTTTTTTCAGCATTGGGCAGTCTATCCAGTTGTTCTTCCATATCAATGTATTTCCCTCATGTTCTCTAGTTTTCAGCAGATTCCAGGGCTGCTAAAAATATTCCTGACAGTTTTGCAAATAACTGACAATTTTTACGATGGACGGGGGAAACGATGTACTAAAAAATACAGGATTCTCGTGTAATTAGGTCACCCTGAAGTATTTTTATAGAAATCAATTTTTTTTCTTCGGGATTGACAAGAGCCAACACGTCAGACGTTTGTGTCTTTACGTCGAGGACACCGTGCGTAAAAGGGTTAAACCTTTTTTTCCCCGTCAAGTAGGTAAAAATTGTCTATTTTCGAAAATCAATTCTGGCGAAACCGCTAAACCGAATTCAGCTATTAAGGAAATATTGGACGCGAAATTTTATGCTCTTTAATTTATAATAGGGACATTTTCCGTAGTATGCAGCGTTTTCGAGTTATATACGAAAAATTGAAAAAAGTGTGAAATATCGCGGTTTTTTAGCTCCCAACAACTAAGCAGACTAAAATATGCTTTGCAAAACCCACCCACCATTAATGTGGGATGTCCAAGGTGGATTAAAATCATCTCCAGCTCAACCACAGTTTTCGAGGAGCGCGGCCTTATTTTGATCTTATTTTCCTAATCGAGAAGGTAATCCCTCTGAAATTAAAATTTATATAGAAAGCATTAAACACAAAATTAAATGGACGAAGCGACAATCTTTATCCAAAATATTACTTTGAATTCATACATGTTTTCCGACTTAGTATAATTGTTATTTCCGTGAGGTCAGCTTCGCATAAGGTTGTCCTTCCTCCCCAAACGGCTTTTTTACTTTAACGAAAAATAAATAAAACGAAGCAAAAACACTTCGATCTGGGGCAGTTCGAAATCAACGTATTTCCAAATCAAGAACAGCGAAATTCGAATGGCTTGGTACAGAAAGTAAAAACGCACAAGACGCAATAAAAACCACATTTTTAAACTGAAACGTATATAGTAACAACTATTTACAGTTTTTTACATAAAAAAGTTGATTTTACATAATTAATTCAAACAGCGACAGCGTCGCTTCAAATCTACATTCTAAACACGCTCTCAGGCGCAATTCGAGACATAAACAAAACACCACTCTTTTGAAGAGGATCATGGGAGAAAGTAGAAGTCGAAGTATCGTTTATTCTTTTAAAGCGCGTTGCGCCATCTATAGAAAATTATTTCTACACACTCCCCACCTGAACTCCAAGGAAGTTCACTTTTTAAATTTCTACAAGTCATCTAAAATTCTACATAATATCTAAATTCTGTCAAATATCTAAATTCTACATCAGTGGTTCAAATTCAAACAAAATGGTTCAATTAATCTAAAAAATCTATGAAATTAATCTATCAAATAATTCTAATCAAACTCAAATATCAACACAATACTTAGAGCAAACAATTGAAACATTTTTAAATATGCAAGATAAAGATAATGAATTCAAAACATACCTGAAATAAAAAGGATACAATACAATATTTATGAAAAAGGTATAAAAGTTTAAAATATGGAAAAGGTTTCATAGTTCAAAAGGGAGAAAAGCAATACAGTTTGTTAATGTTCATCAGTCTGAAATTTCTAAAGGATATAAATGTTGAACAGTTCTTTTTAGGATACCATTCGCAGTCTTTATTTCATACGATCGCACTTTATTATCTCTTCCGGGTATAGCTTTTTGGATTTTGCCCAATTTCCAAAGGAACTTGTTTTTGTTGTCACCTTCAATTAAGACGACATCACCTTCTTTCAGAGGTGTGCGAGATGTAGGATTTTTCGAGAGATGGGCGGTTTTCAAATCGAGTAAATACAGTTTTTTCCACTTGGACCAATCTTGTTTCAGAAGAAGAGATTGGTATCTTTTTCTCTTCAAGAGTGAAGATCTTTTAGAACCATTTGCAATAACATCGAAAAAATTAACAGGAAGACAAATTTCTTTTCCGAAGTTTAGAAAATGCATAGGAGTTAAAGATTCGGGTTCTTCTTTCTCATTATAGACATATGTCAAAGGACGCAAATTAAGGATGGTTTCTACTTCAACCAGTAGTGTTGACATTTCTTCATAGTTCAATAGGGCTTTACCAATAATTTTTCTTAAGCATTCTTTTACAGACTTTACCAGGCGCTCGTAGAACCCTCCCCACCATGCAGCTCTTTCAATGATATTTTTCCATACAATTCTTTCTTTTTCAAGAAATTTTAACACACGATCGCTTGAAAGAATATCGTACAGATTTTCTATTTCCTTCTTAGCCTTCTTAAAGGTTTTCGCATTATCGGAGTAAATAACTTTACAATTCAATCTTCGAGACAGAAATCGTCTAAAAGCAAGAAGAAATGAGTCAGTCTGACACAAGTTCTAGATGTAATGATCTAGTGACTCCGCTGGTGATCAAAAAGGTGTAAGATTTTTGAGACATGTCTAAATTTTTAACATATATTGGACCCGCGAAGTCCAAGCCACATACTGAAAATGGAGGTGATTCCATTATTCGGTCCTTTGGTAAAGGTGCTGTGATTTGATCGGCTGGTCTAGAAAGATATTTCTTGCAAATAAGACATCTTTTAATGATGCTTTTTACCAACTGTCTGCCCTTGGGTATCCAATATCTAGAACGAACTTTCGATAACGTCATTGCAGTTCCTGCATGCATCACTTTTTCATGATCTCTTTGTACAAGGAGTGTCGTTAACCGTGAATGTTTTGGTAAGATTATTGAGTGCTTTTCTTCCAAAGAAATATTGCTGAATTCGAGTCTGCCACCTAAGCGAAGAATTTCATTTTCATCGATATATGGAACATAATTGAAAAGGGGTGAACATTTATCTACCGGATTTCCATTTATTAGATTTTGAAACTAATTTTTCAAAATTGTTTAGTACGCTCCATATTAGAAAATTTTCAGCTTTTGTCAACTCTTCTGCAGTTAGTGGACCATGAGCTTTGCTAGATTCCTTTAACTTCGTCACAAACCTTTTAACTAAGGCAGCGATTCTTACCAGTTTTTCAAAACTACTAAATTTCTCTATATCAATTGGATTTTTAAGTTCTTCAATTACACATGCACATTGCAATATATCAGGATTCTTTCGATATTCTAACTGATCTTCATCAATGACTTCATGGCCATGAGGTTTTGGCCAAAATTCTGGTGGAAGGCTAAGCCACTTTGGCCCGAATAGCCATAATGGATAATTTATTATTTTAGAAAGTTTTGTTCCTCTCGAAACAAAATCCGCGGGGTTGTCCACTCCGGGGCAGTGACGCCAATTTGTAGATTAAGTAAGCTTTTGGATCTCTTCTACTCGATTTTTCGCAAAGGGTTTAAATTTTGATGGTGCCCCCTAATCTAAAAATAAGTGATTTTTGAGTCAGTCCAAAAAACACAAGGGATATTGATGTTCAACGCCTCCAAGTTCCAATTTCGGTAAGGTGAGAGTTCTTAAGGGGGCTACTCGGTTTTTCGAAGACACAAAAACAGTTTGAATGTTTTCATCTGTAATTGTTGCCCGCAAGTAGGCAACACTGCCATAGGCTGACATACTTGAATCCGAGAAAATATGTAGTTCTAAATTAGCAATGTTGATATCAACAATTTCGGAAAAATAATAACGGGGAATGGAAATGTTATTCAACTGAGGAACTTCATCACACCAGCCATTCCAAGTTTTAACTAATTCATTTGGTATGACCTCATCCCAGTCAATACCTATGGACCATAATTTTTGCGTCAAACACTTAACTCTCGAGGTGAAAGGTCCCAGGAAACCAAGTGGGTCATAAATTCTACCAGAACCTGCAAAATGAATCTTTTCGTGTTTACTTTTTTAGAAGTAAACTCAATTAATTCTCGAGTATCAAAATATAAACAATCATTCAAAATATTCCAAGCAATGTCTAACACTTTATATGGGTTATCTTTTGTTAGAAGGGACTCTGCATATTCTTGTGAAATTACGTTACTTTCTTTCCAAGATTCTAAGAGAGATTTAGAATTCGTGTGCATTTTATGCAATTCCATGCTTGCACTTTTAAAAATTTCTATTGCTTCTAGTGTTGTGGATAAGGCTTGCTCAACAGAACTAACACTTCCTATGATGTCATCAACATAAATGTTTTTACTAAGAAAATTTACAGTCTTCGGATACTTTGCGACATAACCTTTCAGATGATGTTTTATTGTAGCTGTCAACAGAAAAGGACTACAATTGACACCAAATATTACTCTAGTGAATTTATAAGTTTGGGGTTCTTTTGACATGTCAAAGGGATCTTCACAAAAAAAAAACAAGAGACATCTCTGTCTTCTTCGTGTACTAGAATCTGCAAAAATGCTTTATTCATATCCATAGTAAAAACAACTGGATAAAGCCGAAAACGTAACAAGATGTTAAAAATTTCTGGATACAAATTAGGGCCAGAATACAAACAATCATTCAGGGATAAACAGCCAGTATCATGAGAGGAAGCATCATAAACAATTCTTAGTTTACTGGTAGCCCGATCTAATTTTAAAACTTCTCTGTGTGGCAAATAGAATTTAACATAATCCTCATCTTCTGATTTAGGAACTGTTTCAATTATTCCTTCATTCAAGTAGTCCCGAAACACCGTTTTATATTCAAAAAACAGCTGAGGATTTCTAATAAATCTCTTATTTAATTTAGCTAGCCTAATCTCAGCAATTTTCCTATTATCATTTAAACACTGCTTTCCTATCTTCCACGGCAGCTTAACTTTATACCGATTGTTTACATATTGAAGATCTGCTTCAAGTTGTTTCATTACTTCATTTTCCGATGGGTCAATGTCTTGTTTTGTGTTTATAATTCCCGAACTCTCTAAGTCCCAAAACTTTTTGATATGTTCAGATATCAAATGTTCCTCAATAATTACATTAAAATTAAGTGAACAATCTTTTCCAAATTTTTGCTTTGCAGGCACATGCCAAAAATAGTTTCTATCGCAATCAAATTTTTGTTCAGATGTGTAATATCTCCAGTTACTATATCGTAATAATAGTCCGCTCCGACAAGGAGTGTAACAGGGATTAATTACATTCTGAGGCGAGTCTGCAAGGGTGAAATTCTGTAAAACACCAATTTCCTTAACATCGTTGATTTCTGGGGGCGGGATATCAGAACCTCAAATATTATCCGTAACCAGAGCGTCAACTTCCAATTTAGAACCTGACGAATTCTTATTTTCTAATATAAGTTTCACAACATCGTAAATTTTCCTGATAGGCTCTTTGTTACCAAAGGTGAACACTGATAAATTTTCCTGTCGAATGACATTTAATTTCAAACTATCAGAAACAGATTTCAATACAAATGTTTTCATACTGCCCGTATCTAACAACAGGCGAATAATTACTTCTTTATTTTTGTTTTTTGCCTTTACACTACATGTTTGTAAAAGAACTTTATTCTTTTCGACACAGGAAATGGCTGTCACAACTTTCTCACTTGGATTTGCATTTGTTTCTTTTGAATTTATTGGATCCAAGTGTTTATCGGAGTGATTTTCATTACTCGACAAATTACTTTTAAAACAAATTGCTCTGTTGTGCTTACCACCGCAAGAGCATCTTTGTTTTGATTCACAAAATTTAATTACATGTTTGTTTAGGTTTAAGGCAGAGAAAACAACGACCTTGCGATTTCAAAATCTCTCTCTTTTTTTCAACATTAAATGTACTACACAATACCGATTTGTGACTTTGATTGCAAAAAAGGCAACAATTTGATGTTTTCTCATTTTACTGTAGTTATTAACTCATGCGTACTTGCAAATTCCCGTTTAGGGGATTTTACAATTCTTTGTTTATTATTTTCAACCATTTTAGGTTTCGAGAAAGAAAAAGAACGCTCACGACTTTTAATTTCAATTTGAAGAAAATCTAAGTTTGTTTATATCAAAGGTGGAAGATTCTTTTGTGTTCTGTCTATTATATTCTAAAGTTAAATCAGGTGGAAGTAATTTCAAAATTACAGGAATTAGCATGGAGCTATATGACTGTGGTTCGAGTCCCAATGTTGTCAATGATCGCACATTAATTTCAACATCGTCAAGTAATCTTTTCAATTTTGAAATATCTGCAGATTTGTAAACAGGATTTAAATTCAGCAGCTTATTCATATGAAAGTTTATTATAACATCACGATTTCCATAGCGGCTGTCGAGAATATTCAATGCAACGTCATAGTTTGACTCTGAAATTTCTAAACCTTCTATAGAGTTCAGAGCTGAGCCACCCAGATAACTTCTTGAATAGTTAAAATTTTCAACTTTTGATAATGAAACGTTGTCATTTACAGACACTTTAAAGGTATTCCAAAAGTTAGTAAATTGCGTGTAATCTCCGTAAAATTTTTGTATTTGTAATTTAGGTAATTTCACTATCATATTTGGATTGGTGGGGAAGGACCCCGAACTTTCCGAGTTATCACTAACACAGTTTACAGTACTAATGTGTTTGTTTTCTTTTAATTTCTTTTTAGCTCGAAAAATGGTAAGCGACACTTTGTCAGAATATTCGAATGTTTTCATTATTTCACAGTCAAACTCAGCCACAGTCAATAACGGTTGGATCTTTTCATCAATATTTTTTATTTCGTCTGACTTTAGATTTAATTGATGAAGGGATTCTTCTAATGAATTCACAGGATCTTTAGTTAAAATAGAATCGATGTCATTTGTCAATTTCGTAATACCAGAAAATAAAATTGTTCTAGATTTTTTAATTTTTCAATATCACTCATTTCTAATACTTTCAAATAAACTAAGAATCTTCCAATCAATTTTCAGAACACAAACTTGAGATAAGCATAAATCAAAACAAAGCTTACCTTGGTCGTTTTCACATTAAAATAATTTAATCCAAAGTGATAAATAATAGAAACGAAAGTAAATCTTGAGATCAAACAAATTTGTTCTTGAATTCGAACACCCATTTTCTTCCTCGGAACAAGCAGCTTTCAAAACAAATCACAATTCCGTCTGCCAGATGCACCATAACGAAGAATAAATAAAACGAAGCAAAAACACTTCGATCTGGGGCAGTTCGAAATCAACGTATTTCCAAATCAAGAACAGCGAAATTCGAATGGCTTGGTACCGAAAGTAAAAATGCACAAGACGCAATAAAAACCACATTTTTTAAACTGAAACGTATATAGTAACAACTATTTACAGTTTTTTACACAAAAAAGTTGATTTTACATAATTAATTCAAACAGCGACAGTGTCGCTTCAAATCTACATTCTAAACACGCTCTCAGGCGCAATTCGAGACATAAACAAAACATCACTTTTTTGAAGAGGATCATGGGAGAAAGTAGAAGTCGAAGTATTTTTTATTCTTTTAAAGCGCGTCGCGCCATCTATAGAAATTATTTTCTACAACTTTGAACAAACGTCCGTTTAGCATAAATTTTGAATCGGAGAAGCTAGGAAGTTCGTTCGCGTTTCGATCATTAGCTCTCCTCGAAATCTATGGATTGCGCAAGTAACAAACAAATAAAAAAAATTAGTTTACAAACAAACAAACAAAAATAGTTAGAGCGAATATATTTAGTGTTAAAGTAAAAAATTAAATAATGCAATATAGGCTTAATACTCGTCAAAAAGCCACATAAAAATATAGAAAATTTTACGGTTGGAAAAGACTTCTCACGAGCAATCCAGCTATAAGCGTAAAACACTATAGAGCATTTCGACGTGACGTATCTCTGACGTCAGCTGAGTGACAGCTTCGCGCATCGTTCTGCGCATGCTATTTCTTTACTTAAATGTATTATTTAGCAATCTCAGTAATCCATAGAAACTACGTGTAATCTGAGGAGGTTCATTGGGTTTCCGGATTACGAACGCAGCCCCACTGTGAAGAATGTAAACAAACTGCAGAATAGCAAGCAACTGGCGTTTAAGTAATTAAAAAACTTTGTAAAAAACACACATAAGAAGTAAAAGGAAAGAGGATACGCGTTTCGTTCAAAAATTGTTTTGAACTTCTTCAGTCCAAGCTCTTCGACGTAAAGAACACAGGGAACTGAAAAGAGAAAAACAAACAAGATGTTGCCACAAGGGGCAAAGAAAAGTCGAACAAAACCACGGAGAGGGGAAAAAAAAATTAAAAAAGGGGGATAAAAAGGAAAGGAAAGAAGCACAAAAAATACAGAAATAAAAAAGGAATAAAGAAAAATAATAAAAAAGGGAACACACAAGTACAAACACACACACAAAAAAGAGAAAACAGAACAAACAAACAAAAAACAAATAGCACACGTATTTTTTTTTTTTATAAAAACCACGAACAGGACAGCACAATAAATATATATATATAAATAATTTTTTATTTTATTTTATTTTATTTATTTATTTTTTAATAAAAACGAAAAAGAAAGACAGTAACACACGTACATACACATTAAAGAAACAGGGGAAAAAAGGGGGGGGGTAGACGAAGAAAGTGAAAAGAACCTTACAACAACAACTTCCAAGCAGAATGAACGAAAGGAACGGAAGAACCATCGTTCACAAGACGATCTAAGTGCTGGGTAATGGAAAAACCTTCCAAAAAATCCAGATGGGACAAAGACTGAGGAGTGCACAAAATCTTAGCCTTAGAAAACTGAAATCGATGATTGGAATTCCAACAATGTGAGGCAATAGAAGATTTGGAAAGTTCGTGCTTAGAGACATATCTCTCATGCTCTTTGAGCCTAAATTTGAGAGCTCTTCTGGTCTGACCAATATAGCCCAAATCACAAGATTCACAAGGAATATAATAAACACCCCAACGGTTCTCAGTAGGAATAGGATCTTTAAGGGAAGAAAATTTAAATTTATTAACAGGTTTAAAAATGACTTTGAAACCGAAATTTTTGAGAAGTTTTGAGTCGAGAAGTTTTGAGAATTTTTGAGTCGAAAAAAAAAAAAAAATAAATAAAATAAAATAAAATAAAAAATTATTTATATATATATATATTTATTGTGCTGTCCTGTTCGTGGTTTTTATTTAAAAAAAAAATACGTGTGCTATTTGTTTTTTGTTTGTTTGTTCTGTTTTCTCTTCTTTGTGTGTGTGTTTGTACTTGTGTGTTCCCTTTTTTATTATTTTTCTTTATTCCTTTTTTATTTCTGTATTTTTTGTGCTTCTTTCCTTTCCTTTTTATCCCCCTTTTTTAATTTTTTTTCCCCTCTCCGTGGTTTTGTTCGACTTTTCTTTGCCCCTTGTGGCAACATCTTGTTTGTTTTTCTCTTTTCAGTTCCCTGTGTTCTTTACGTCGAAGGGCTTGGACTGAAGAAGTTCAAAACAATTTTTGAACGAAACGCGTATCCTCTTTCCTTTTACTTCTTATGTGTGTTTTTTACAAAGTTTTTTAATTACTTTATCGTTTAACACCAGTATTTTGAGTGTTTTTTCAACAGGCGTTTCAGTTTAGACAGCAATCCACGACTGTGCACGAAAGAATGTACATTATTTATTTAGAAATATGGAAGAAATTTTAAAGCTGTCAGCAACTAATTAAACTCTAATTGCAAAACAAATATTGTTTCTAGTTTAGGACTGTGATATTTTTTCATGATTTTTAAATATATGGATAATTTGTCTCCAATGTAATTTGAAGCTATGACTATGACTAGATAGGTTTATCCTTAGATTGACATGAATTTTAGTGCATGCTTTCTATGGATAACATTTTCTGGTGTGGTTTCTGTTATTAAATGTGCATATAAAATGCATTAGAATAAATCAATAAAAAACATGAAAGAATTGGTTTGTTAATTATTTTTTAAAAACATATTTTGATTAAAAAGTCAATTTATACATTGTTTACAGAAATAGTTTTGTACCAGTGGTTGGTTTATTAAAAAAATAATAAATAAATAAAACAGGAAGTTTCTTATGTTGAAAGTGGCATGTGATGTGCTAATGTATGATTACTTATTGTTGCTTATGCTAAATATATAATATATATATATATATATATATATATAGAATCTACTTTTTCAAAATCACTAAACTTGGCTACCAGCCTTTTTATTCTTTTGCAGTATTCTAAATTAGGTATGGAGTGGAACTTAAATATCTTGAATAAATGTCTTTTTTCTATTAAACTGACACCCTCTTTTATTTCACCTTCTTATCTCAATTCTTTCTGTTGTTTATTTGACTTCGTGAAATCAAGATTATACTGTTGTTCTCGTGTCCATGGACAGATTAAATGGTTAAACTGTACTTCGTTAAAATAAATCCTTATTCTTTTACCTAAAACTATTTCCACTCGCGTGCAGCTTTTATTAGGATTAGAAATTATTCTGAAGATTTTTTGGTACTTAGGTATTATCCCGGTGGTCATTTCCGACAAAGTAGGTATTTTTTCATCAAATGTGCTGGAAACTATTGCCAATCGTATTCGAAACCATTAATAATTTCATGTGATCGGCATTTATCTTGGCGAGAAATTGTTTGTCTTGTTTGAGTGCCGGGATAATATGCCAGTAGCAATTTTTCTATGAATACTGTTCTTATCTGCTGTTTAGATTCAAGAACCTAAATCATTTTATGCAGCCAAATATTGTCAAATATTTTTTTGTCAATTTTTTTTTTCTTTCAATTTTTTTGTAAATAACTTCTAAAGTAATTTAAACTGGCTGACTGACATCTGATTTTTTTAATATCTATCGCTTGCATGTAGTCTGGTTCCTGTGTAAATTATGTGAAAACATATTTTCAAGTAACACTGTAATTTACAATGTTGAAAAAAAATTCTCTTACATACAATCATCATGGAAGAATATAACTGCAAAAATCTATATACTACTCCTTTTATTATGATTTTTTTTTTAATATCAAATCATTGAACTAATAAATCTGATATGGACACCACATGACTTCCTTGTACCTCTATTAAACCAGAAATATTTTCGGGGCACTTCATTTAAACTTATTTCATTTGAAAGAGACAAAATACTGCAATTCTAAAGTTTACTGCCAAGCTGAGTTCAATTTTAAAGATTTGCTTCACTTAATTGGGCAATATTTTGACAAAAGCCAATAAGCTTGCAATTGCGAGATTTCAGTCACAGCTGAAACAGTTATTCATCACAGCTTTTTAATGAAATGAAGGTATCTATAGACCCTTAATATATTTTAAGTCTTTTGTGTGACCCTGTAAATAAATTACTCAGTCCACAGCAATCAAAAGCACAGTTAGATGTTACAATAGTTCTAAATACAAAATTTCAACATTCTACGGTTAAAAGTTTTAGAGTCATGCAAAATGCATAATTATTTTCGGTGTTAAATTACCGATTCGGTGTTAAATTACCGATATTATTCGGTGTTAAATTACCGATATTTTGGAAAAACTCAACAGGGTGGATGACAAATAGACAGATTCTGTGCATGGACCAAACAATGAACGACTCCAGACATAATATATTGAAGACAGGAGGGGCGGGGGGGGGATAAGGGATCACAACACACACACACCCTGAAATTTTTGCAATACAAAATGTATATTCTTCACTCGCTCACCACACACATGTATACATATATGTGAGTTACAATAGTAACCCCCCCCCCTGAAAAATTTCCGGCTACGCCACTATTTGAAGATGTCTATAGACATTAATGTATTGGAATTCTGGTAGTTGCATATTATCCTGATAAGACATTCGTGCAAAATTATTTTTTCTGAAAATGTGCGGGCAAACTGTAGCCAATTGTATTATTCGGAACCATCATGATTTCATGCAACCTGGATTTATCAAAGCGAAAAATCGCTCGTCTTGGCAGACTGCCAGGATACATGCACGTACCAAAACTCTTTTGGATGGTCCTGTAAATAAACTGTCCAGTAGATTGGAATAAAAAATCTAGGTGTACAACTAGATGTTACAATAATCTTATATATAAAATCTCAGCAATCTACGACTAATAGTTTTTGAGATATGCAAATTAAATATATACATATATACATCAAAAGTTGCCAAGTTTGGTAACTTTTAATGCAGTTTTTGAGGGAGGTGGCTGAATGTCACCGGACCATTATGCAAGCATATGGTAAGATGTTATTCTGCTTGAAATGAATGAATGTTTCTAAAACTGCCATGGGCTGAATTTGTTGGAATTTTTCTGAGTGCTCCTGTAGAACTGTAAATGATAAAGATACCATTTTTGATGGGAAGATTCATTTTGTCATCCTTAACAACATATATCACTTTTGATTCATTTGACATAATACCTCTAAATTACACTTTTATGAATTTTTGCCTATAGAGCATAATGTATAGATGTAGATGTTAAAACAATCCTAAATTTAAAATTTCAACACTGTACGACTCAGTTTTTGAGATAGGCGAGTTACATAATACTTACATACGAACAGACGCCAGGGAAACACTGATCAAAATGGTCTTGCCGTCAGTCAGAATGGGTTGTACATGAATTTATATGAACACGCATACATGTTTACAATGAGATGTCAAGCAAAAACTCAGTAAATTTAGAGGTAGTCAAAATCTGGATACCGAATTCTTTTTGCGATCACATTATTTCTTTGTATGTCATACAAAGAAGTAAAAATATTAGTGTTTATAAATTGTATAGACACACACACACGTACAGTGCCCCTAGAAAGTGATAACATGCTTTAATTCTTTAAAGATAATTAGGCAGTGTGAAATGAATAAATGTTTAAAATAAGGTTAAAAAAAATACTGTTAAGAGAAAATTCCTCTTGTTAATTTTCACAGAGTTACACTTTTTAAAATTTCTTAGAACTACCTTACAAAAATATTCCTAGAAAATAAAATGTACCCCATGCATAAATGAGGTGATGTACAAAATTTCAGCCTTTCATCATATAACGTCTTAAGGGATATCTATAAACAAAGGTAACTGGGGTCTATACTTGAATTTGAATGTAAAAATATTCTTTCATAATATCTGTATGACCCTTAAAATGTGATTGTGATTTTTTTCCTTTCAAGAGCTACTGAAAATTGGTTTAAGTCAGTACTCATTATCTTCATACCTTTGACACTTTTCAGGATATAATTCTCAAATTTTGTACATCACCTCATCAGAATATGGAGCACATTTTACTGATTGGGGATATTTTTGTATGTGGGTTATATACAAAAAGTGTAACTTTTTGGAAATTAATGAAAGAAATTTTTCAATGAGAAAACATTTAATTGCTCCAGGGCTTAATTTCTAGCAAAATAAAGGTGCCGGAGCCTTAATATTCTTATGTTAATACTCAGTAGCGAACTGCAAACCCCTGCAATATGGGGTTAGTGGCACATTTAATAAAAATAACAATAATTTAAAGATTTTCCCATATAATAATTATTTCACAGAACAGTGATATAAAATTAAATAGTCGGAAATTAGCAGGCAGAAATATAAACATTATACAGAAAACACCCAAATTCTGGTTGTCTCAGGAATCTCAAATCTGGTCGATGTGAAGCGAATATGATTTGTCTTGCTGCTAAAATCAGTTTGTGCATGAAAAGGGGAAAATTTATGAATTAATGTACTAGTGTTGGGCTTCGGAGCAAAGTATTCATTTGCTTTGCTGGGTTTTGCCTAATATGTAAAAATTCACCCAGAAAAAAGAAATGCAGGGTCAGAGTTCCTGCTTTTGATTTCTGTTCTAATTTGAAACAAAATTCAAAAATGTAATTGTAGAATTGTTTAGTACAATTTTATGAGCTAACATTACGAAACAGAAATGTTTTCCATCTTATAATAAAAAGGCAGAAGCTTTATGTAACATAATGGAATTATAAATTTACATTTTGAACTCATGTTAACTGTCAATTTAAATAATTATGCAACTAAGTAAAGATTACAGTAATTGGTCTAAGTCTTTAATTTAGTTGATTTATTGGATTATTTTTTTAATTTATATTCATACGTATTAGATTAAACATGTACAAATATGTTATGCGATGCATATGTTACACTTTTTTTATTAATTGGATAACTGGTCTTATTTTACAGGCATTTACATATTTAAAAGAACACTATGATAAATAATAACAAACAGTACATATTATTTTTTATAAAAGAAAAAAACAATCTGAATATATCGTAATAGGAATTTAAATAAACACTTCTTTAATATAAATATTAATGGAATTTGATGTTTTTTGGGGCATACAGCATATCCGATGAATTATAATTCAAAAACAAAACTTTATTCTTGCATAAATCTGACAACGTAAGAAAATTTCGCATGCACAACAATGATATTTGTAAACAAACAGTAATCCGAATAACCTGCCGAATCTTAAAACAAGCGTTGTGTTCATTCCCGTACATAATGTTGTCTTTCCGAACGCAGTACCAGCGGAAAAAGTGGCTTGAAATATCATTAAAATATTATAGGTTAAGCTTTTTAAAATATTAAACGCCACCTGGGACACAAAAGTCGAAGGTCTGATTAACAAATTCCATCCATTACAATCATCCAAAAAATTAAATTTAATACTTTTTTTGAATGTTGAAAATCGGGTTTTTCCCATTGAAATACATTACGAGAACCCCAAGCTGTCACGCAAGACGGCGACCGATCGCAGAGAGGAGCCGTCCGTCGAAATGCTCTATATGACGGAGTAAAGCGGTGCCGGGAACGTAAAAGAATTAAGGCATCCGAGCGTATAAACGATGGCACCAATACATCTGAAGCTGGGGAAAGAGCTGCTGCCAAATGGAAGCCAGCTATCACTACACAAGTAATGATGGTCGGAGACTAATGTGCATGTCACGCAGGGCCGTTTGTTTTCCGACTTCATGCTCGACGAGTTTAATTTGTCTCATATTGAAACTTCTTCACAGTCGCTAGCTAATAAGTGTAATCATTTAACGTTTACCAAAAATCTTGATGTATCCCTTATGCCATTTGTTTCTTACTTTTCGCATCACAGACCAATCATTATTAAAGTTATAAGACAGTAATTATTTGTTTACTCGATTTTTATCATGAACCCGATGAAGCTCAAAGAAAATATCACACATTACATACACGCTTTCACGTAAAACGCTCGACCGAGCCCACGAACAGCCACACCCGGTTTTTCCTGAATAAATTTCATCCTCGTCCTGTCACCGTTGAAAGCGATTTCTTATCTAAAGCCATGCACTGTTCCTCGCCAAAACCATTTCAGTAGCAGGACAGTGAGAAGGTTAAATCTATATACCAGGGGTTCCCAAACTTTTTTACCCGCGGCACCCTTGTCAGGCTAAAAGAATTTCGCGGCACCCTTGTCAGGTTAAAAACATATTGCGTCACCCTTTTAGGGCTAAAAACATTTCGTGAAAGATTTCCTTTAAAGCAATATGAATATGAAGGTTAGAATGAAGCAGTATGGATGCATTTTACGTTATTTCTTGTTTATTTGTTTATAGAGCTAACTATCAAGAAGGTACTCTTTAGGGAGAGGGATATAGAATTTTGACAATACCCCCATTTCAGGGAGTTCCTATAAAAGAGCGGCTACAGGACAGTCTTGAACTTGACTGAAATATTTTTGTTTGAGCCCACTTAGTGATCGGCTTGGCTCACTTTCTTGGGGATACCGGTTCAGAGGAAATTATTTGATTATACTCCACTAAAACACTTTTCTTGATTATCTCCACGCCACCCCTGACATACGCTCGTGGCACCCAGTTTGGGAACCTCTGCTATATACTGTAATAAAGGACTAAAGACGACAAAAATAATTTTAAAATTTTTATTGATTCATTGTCAGAGATACATATTACAGTAATATAGTTACATATATATAACTACTATGAATTTAATATAAAGCTCTCTGAAGCGATGCAGCAACTACAGAAGAAGCCTGGCCTGCACCACTCAATTCAACTTGTCCAATATTAGCAGAGCTTAATACATGAACTAAAGCAGAAATAACTTCTAACAATGTCTGCACTAGAACTTCACATCCGGAGAGACCTGGATTAGAAGCAGCAACTGAAGAAGATACGCTGCTTATTATATTTGACAGGGAATCAACACTTGGTCTACCACTTGATAAAAGAGTGGAAACCGCTGATGAGACGCGAGAAACTGCAGAAGAGGAGGATAACCTTGATACAGAATTCGAAACAGTAGCTGCTGCACCAGCGGCTGCGGCAGCTCCAGCTCCAGCTCCAGCACCGACACCTTGTCCATATGCTGCACCAGCTCCCTGGCCATAACCTCCAGCTGCACCAGCAAGTGCACCAGCACCTGCACCAGCACCGGCACCGGATCCAGCTCCGTATCCTCTACCTAAACCAGCACCATATCCGTCAGCTCCACCAGCGGCTGCGGCAGCTCCAGCTCCGACACCTTGTCCATATCCTGCGCCAGCTCCCTGGCCATATCCTCCAGCTGCAAAAGCACCTGCACCAGCACCGGCACCGGCACCAGCTCGAGATCCTCTACCTAAACCAGCGCCATATCCTCCAGCTGCACCAGCGGCTGCGGCAGCTCCAGCTCCTGCTCCAGCACCGACACCTCGTCCATATCCTGCACCAGCTCCCTGACCATATCCAGCCGCTGCACCAGCACCTGCACCTGCACTAGCACCTGCACCAGCACCGGCACCTGTACCAGCTCCAGATCCTCTACCTAAACCACCGCCATATCCTCCAGCTGCACCAGCAGCTGCGGTAGCTCCAGCTCCAGCACCAGCACCGAAAGCTTGTCCATATCCTGCACCAGCTCCCTGGCCATATCCTGCAGCTGCACCAGCACCAGCACCTGCACCTGCACCGGCACCGGATCCAGCTCCATATCCTCTACCTAAACCAGCAGCTGCGGCAGCTCCAGCTCCTGCTCCAGCACCGACACCTTGTCCATATCCTGCGCCAGCTCCCTGGCCATATCCTCCAGCTGCACCAGCACTTGCACCTGCACCAGCACCGGCACCAGCTCCAGATCCTTTACCTAAACCAGCGCCATATCCTCCAGCTGCACCAGCGGCTGCGGCAGCTCCAGCTCCTGCTCCAGCACCGACACCTCGTCCATATCCTGCACCATCTCCCTGGCCATATCCTCCAGCTGCACCAGCACCTGCACCTGCACTGGCACCGGCACCAGATCCAGATCCTCTACCTAAACCAGCGCCATATCCTCCAGCTCCACCAGCGGCTGCGGCAGCTCCAGCTCCAGCACCGACACCTTGTCCATATCCTGCACCAGATCCCTGGCCATATCCAGCACCTGCACTAGCACCTGCACCAGCACCGGCACCGGCTCCAGCTCCAGATCCTCTACCTAAACCAGCAACATATCCTACAGCTGCACCAGCACCTGCACCTGCACCAGCACCGGCAACACCTCCAGATCCTCTACCTAAACCAGCGCCATATCCTCCAGCTGCACCAGCAGCTGCGGCAGCTCCAGCTATTGCTCCAGCACCGAGACCTTGTCCATATCCTGCAGCAGCTCCCTGGCCATATCCTGCAGCTGCACCAGCACCTGCGGCAGCTCCACCTCCAGCACCGACACCTTGTCCATATCCTGCAGCAGCTCCCTGGCCATATCCTGCAGCTGCACTAGCGCCTGCGGCTGCTCCAGCTCCAGCTCCAGCACCGACACCTTGTCCATATGCTGTACCAGCTCCCTGTCCATATCCTCCAGCTGCACCAGCACCTGCACCTGCACCAGCACCGGCACCGGCACCAGCTCCAGATCCTCTACCTAAACCAGCGCCATATCCTCCAGCTGCACCAGCGGCTGCGGCAGCTCCAGCTCCTGCTCCAGCACCGACACCTTGTCCATATCCTGCACCAGCTCCCTGGCCATATCCAGCAGCTGCACCAGCACCTGCACCTGCACCAGCACCAGCACCGGCACCAGCACCAGCTCCTGCTCCAGCACCGACACCTCGTCCATATCCTGCACCAGCTCCCTGTCCATATCCAGCCGCTGCACCAGCACCTGCACCTGCACTAGCACCTGCACCAGCACCGGCACCGGTACCAGCTCCAGATCCTCTACCTAAACCACCGCCATATCCTCCAGCTGCACCAGCAGCTGCGGCAGCTCCAGCACCTGCACCGGCACCGGATCCAGCTCCATATCCTCTACCTAAACCAGCGGCTGCGGCAGCTCCAGCTCCTGCACCAAAACCTCGTCCATATCCTGCACCAGCTCCCTGGCCATATCCTCCAGCTGCACCAGCGGCTGCGGCAGCTCCAGCTCCAGCACCAACACCTCGTCCATATCCTGCACCAGCTCCACGGCCATATCCTGAAGCTGCACCAGCGGCTGCGGCAGCTCCAGCTCCAGCACCGACACCTTGTCCATATCCTGCACCAACTCCACGGCCATATCCTGCAGCTGCACCAGCGCCTGCGGCAGCTCCAGCTCCAGCTCCAGCACCGACACCTTGTCCATATGCTGTACCAGCTCCTTGGCCATATCCTCCAGCTGCACCAGCACCTGCACCTGCACCAGCACCGGCACCGGCACCAGCTCCAGATCCTCTACCTAAACCAGCACCATATCCTCCAGCTGCTCCAGCACCTGCACCTGCACCAGCACCGGCACCAGCTCCAGATCCTCTACCTAAACCAGCGCCATATCCTCCAGCTGCACCAGCGGCTGCGGCAGCTCCAGCTCCTGCTCCAGCACCGACACCTCGTCCATATCCTGCACCAGCTCCCTGACCATATCCAGCCGCTGCACCAGCACCTGCACCTGCACTAGCACCTGCACCAGCACCGGCACCTGTACCAGCTCCAGATCCTCTACCTAAACCACCGCCATATCCTCCAGCTGCACCAGCAGCTGCGGTAGCTCCAGCTCCAGCACCAGCACCGAAAGCTTGTCCATATCCTGCACCAGCTCCCTGGCCATATCCTGCAGCTGCACCAGCACCAGCACCTGCACCTGCACCGGCACCGGATCCAGCTCCATATCCTCTACCTAAACCAGCAGCTGCGGCAGCTCCAGCTCCTGCTCCAGCACCGACACCTTGTCCATATCCTGCGCCAGCTCCCTGGCCATATCCTCCAGCTGCACCAGCACTTGCACCTGCACCAGCACCGGCACCAGCTCCAGATCCTTTACCTAAACCAGCGCCATATCCTCCAGCTGCACCAGCGGCTACGGCAGCTCCAGCTCCTGCTCCAGCACCGACACCTCGTCCATATCCTGCACCATCTCCCTGGCCATATCCTCCAGCTGCACCAGCACCTGCACCTGCACTGGCACCGGCACCAGATCCAGATCCTCTACCTAAACCAGCACCATATCCTCCAGCTCCACCAGCGGCTGCGGCAGCTCCAGCACCAGCACCGACACCTTGTCCATATCCTGCACCAGATCCTTGGCCATATCCAGCACCTGCACTAGCACCTGCACCAGCACCGGCACCGGCTCCAGCTCCAGATCCTCTACCTAAACCAGCACCATATCCTACAGCTGCACCAGCACCTGCACCTGCACCAGCACCTGCACCTGCACCAGCACCGGCAACACCTCCAGATCCTCTACCTAAACCAGCGCCATATCCTCCAGCTGCACCAGCAGCTGCGGCAGCTCCAGCTATTGCTCCAGTACCGAGACCTTGTCCATATCCTGCAGCAGCTCCCTGGCCATATCCTGCAGCTGCACCAGCACCTGCGGCAGCTCCAGCTCCAGCACCGACACCTTGTCCATATCCTGCAGCAGCTCCCTGGCCATATCCTGCAGCTGCACTAGCGCCTGCGGCTGCTCCAGCTCCAGCTCCAGCACCGACACCTTGTCCATATGCTGTACCAGCTCCCTGTCCATATCCTCCAGCTGCACCAGCACCTGCACCTGCACCAGCACCGGCACCGGCACCAGCTCCAGATCCTCTACCTAAACCAGCGCCATATCCTACAGCTGCAACAGCGGCTGCGGCAGCTCCAGCTCCTGCTCCAGCACCGACACCTCGTCCATATCCTGCACCAGCTCCCTGGCCATATCCAGCAGCTGCACCAGCACCTGCACCTGCACCAGCACCAGCACCGGCACCAGCACCAGCTCCTGCTCCAGCACCGACACCTCGTCCATATCCTGCACCAGCTCCCTGGCCATATCCAGCCGCTGCACCAGCACCTGCACCTGCACTAGCACCTGCACCAGCACCGGCACCGGTACCAGCTCCAGATCCTCTACCTAAACCACCGCCATATCCTCCAGCTGCACCAGCAGCTGCGGCAGCTCCAGCACCTGCACCGGCAACGGATCCAGCTCCATATCCTCTACCTAAACCAGCGGCTGCGGCAGCTCCAGCTCCTGCTCCAGCACCGACACCTTGTCCATATCCTGCGCCAGCTCCCTGGCCATATCCTCCAGGTGCACCAGCGGCTGCGGCAGCTCCAGCTCCAGCACCAACACCTCGTCCATATCCTGCACCAGCTCCCTGGCCATATCCAGCAGCTGCACCAGCACCTGCACCTGTACCAGCACCAGCACCGGCACCGGCTCCAGCTCCAGCTCCAGCACCGACACCTTCTCCATATCCAGCACCAGCTCCCCGGCCATATCCTGCAGCTGCACCAGCGGCTGCGGCAGCTCCAGCTCCAGCACCAACACCTCGTCCATATCCTGCACCTGCACCTGCACCAGCACCAGCACCGGCACCGGCTCCAGCTCCAATTCCAGCACTGACACCTTGTCCATATCCAGCACCAGCTCCCTGGCGATATCCTGCAGCTGCACCAGCACCAGCACCTGCACCTGCACCGGCACCGGCTCCAGCTCCATATCCTCTACCTAAACCAGCGGCTGCGGTAGCTCCAGCTCCTGCTGCAGCACCGACACCTTGTCCGTATCCTGCACCAGCTCCCTGGCCATATCCAGCAGCTGCACCAGCACCTGCACCTGCACTAGCACCTGCACCGGCACCAGATCCAGATCCTCTACCTAAACCAGTGTCATATCCTCCAGCTGCACCAGCGGCTGCGGCAGCTCCAGCTCCTGCTCCAGCACCGACACCTTGTCCATATCCTGCACCAGCTCCCTGGCCATATCCAGCACCAGCACCGGCACCGGCTCCAGCTCCAGCTCCAGCACCGACACCTTGTCCATATCCTGCACCAGCTCCACGGCCATATCCTGAAGCTGCACCAGCGCCTGCGGCAGCTCCAGCTCCAGCTCCAGCACCGACACCTTGTCCATATGCTGTACCAGCTCCTTGGTCATATCCTCCAGCTGCACCAGCACCTGCACCTGCACCAGCACCGGCACCGGCACCAGCTCCAGATCCTCTACCTAAACCAGCACCATATCCTCCAGCTGCTCCAGCACCTGCACCTGCACCAGCACCGGCACCAGCTCCAGATCCTCTACCTAAACCAGCGCCATATCCTCCAGCTGCACCAGCGGCTGTGGCAGCTCCAGCTCCTGCTCCAGCACCGTCACCTCGTCCATATCCTGCACCAGCTCCCTGGCCATATCCAGCAGCTGCACCAGCACCTGCACCTGCACCAGCACCAGCACCGGCAACGGCTCCAGCTCCAGCTCCAGCACCGACACCTTGTCCATATTCAGCACCAGCTCCCCGGCCATATCCTGCAGCTGCACCAGCGGCTGCGGCAGCTCCAGCTCCAGCACCGACACCTCGTCCATATCCTGCACCAGCTCCCTGGTCATATCCAGCAGCTGCACCAGCACCTGCACCAACACCGGCACCGGCACCAGCTCCAGATCCTCTACCTAAACCAGCACCATATCCTTCAGCTGCTCCAGCACCTGCACCTGCACCAGCACCGGCACCGGCACCAGCTCCAGATCCTCTACCTAAACCAGCGCCATATCCTCCAGCTGCACCATCGGCTGCGGCAGCTCCAGCTCCTGCTCCAGCACCGACACCTCGTCCATATCCTGCACCAGCTCCCTGGCCATATCCTATAGCTGCACCAGCACCAGCACCTGCACCTGCACCTGCACCGGCACCGGCTCCAGCTCCATATCCTCTACCTAAACCAGCGGCTGCGGCAGCTCCAGCTCCTGCTGCAGCACCGACACCTTGTCCGTATCCTGCACCAGCTCCCTGGCCATATCCAGCAGCGGCACCAGCACTTGCACCGGCACCAGATCAAGATCCTCTACCTAAACCAGCGTCATATCCTCCAGCTGCATCAGCGGCTGCGGCAGCTCCAGCTCCTGCTCCAGCACCGACACCTTGTCCATATCCTGCACCAGCTCCCTGGCCATATCCAGCAGCAGCACCAGCACCGGCACCGGCTCCAGCTCCAGCTCCAGCTCCAGCACCGACACCTTGTCCATATCCTGCACCAGCTCCACGGCCATATCCTGCAGCTGCACCAGCGCCTGCGGCAGCTCCAGCTCCAGCTGCAGCACCGACACCTTGTCCATATGCTGTACCAGCTCCCTGGCCATATCCTCCAGCTGCACCAGCACCTGCACCTGCACCAGCACCGGCACCGGCACCAGCTCCAGATCCTCTACCTAAACCAGCACCATATCCTCCAGCTGCTCCAGCACCTGCACCTGCACCAGCACCGGCACCAGCTCCAGATCCTCTACCTAAACCAGCGCCATATCCTCCAGCTGCACCAGCGGCTGCGGCAGCTCCAGCTCCTGCTCCAGCACCGTCACCTCGTCCATATCCTGCACCAGCTCCCTGGCCATATCCAGCAGCTGCATCAGCACCTGCACCTGCACCAGCACCAGCACCGGCAACGGCTCCAGCTCCAGCTCCAGCACCGACACCTTGTCCATATCCACCACCAGCTCCCCGGCCATATCCTGCAGCTGCACCAGCGGCTGCGGCAGCTCCAGCTCCAGCACCGACACCTCGTCCATATCCTGCACCAGCTCCCTGGCCATATCCAGCAGCTGCACCAGCACCTGCACCAACACCGGCACCGGTACCAGCTCCAGATCCTCTACCTAAACCAGCACCATATCCTTCAGCTGCTCCAGCACCTGCACCTGCACCAGCACCGGCACCGGCACCAGCTCCAGAACCTCTACCTAAACCAGCGCCATATCCTGCAGCTGCACCAGCTGCTGCGGCAGCTCCAGCTCCTGCTCCAGCACCGACACCTCGTCCATATCCTGCACCAGCTCCCTGGCCATATCCTCCAGCTGCACCAGCACCAGCACCTGCACCTGCACCGGCTCCAGCTCCATATCCTCTACCTAAACCAGCGGCTGCGGCAGCTCCAGCTCCTGCTGCAGCACCGACACCTTGTCCGTATCCTGCACCAGCTCCCTGGCCATATCCAGCAGCTGCACCAGCACTTGCACCGGCACCAGATCCAGATCCTCTACCTAAACCAGCGTCATATCCTCCAGCTGCACCAGCGGCTGCGGCAGCTCCAGCTCCTGCTCCAGCACCGACACCTTGTCCATATCCTGCAGCAGCTCCCCGGCCATATCCTGCAGCTGCACCAGCACCGGCACCGGCTCCAGCTCCAGCTCCAGCTCCAGCACCGACACCTTGTCCATATCCTGCAGCAGCTCCCCGGCCATATCCTGCAGCTGCACCAGCGGCTGCGGCAGCTCCAGCTCCAGCACCGACACCTTGTCCATATCCTGCAGCAGCTCCCCGGCCATATCCTGCAGCTGCACCAGCGGTTGCGGCAGCTCCAGCTCCAGCACCAACACCTTGTCCATATCCTGCAGCAGCTCCCTGGCCATATCCTGCAGCTGCACCAGCGGCTGCGGCAGCTCCAGCTCCAGCACCGGCACCTTGTCCATATCCTGCAGCAGCTCCCTGGCCATATCCTGCAGCTGCACCAGCGCCTGCACCTGCACCAGCACCGGCACCCGCACCAGCTCCAGATCCTCTACCTAAACCAGCACCATATCCTCCAGCTGCTCCAGCTCCAGCTCCTGCTCCAGCACCGACACCTTGTCCATATCCTGCACCAGCTCCCTGGCTATATCCAGCAGCTGCACCAGCACCGGCACCGGCTCCAGCTCCAGCTCCAGCTCCAGCACCGACACCTTGTCCATATCCTGCAGCAGCTCCCCGGCCATATCCTGCAGCTGCACCAGCGGCTGCGGCAGCTCCAGCTCCAGCACCGACACCTTGTCCATATCCTGCAGCAGCTCCCCGGCCATATCCTGCAGCTGCACCAGCGGCTGCGGCAGCTCCAGCTCCAGCACCGACACCTTGTCCATATCCTGCAGCAGCTCCCTGGCCATATCCTGCAGCTGCACCAGCGGCTGCGGCAGCTCCAGCTCCAGCACCGACACCTTGTCCATATCCTGCAGCAGCTCCCTGGCCATATCCTGCAGCTGCACCAGCGCCTGCACCTGCACCAGCACCGGCACCCGCACCAGCTCCAGATCCTCTACCTAAACCAGCACCATATCCTCCAGCTGCTCCAGCACCTGCACCTGCACCAGCACCGGCACCGGCACCAGCTCCAGATCCTCTACCTAAACCAGAGTCATATCCTCCAGCTGCACCAGCGGCTGCGGCAGCTCCAGCTCCTGCTCCAGCACCGACACCTTGTCCATATCCTGCACCAGCTCCCTGGCCATATCCAGCAGCTGCACCAGCACCAGCACCGGCACCGGCTCCAGCTCCAGCTCCAGCACCGACACCTTGTCCATATGCTGTACCAGCTCCCTGGCCATATCCTCCAGCTGCACCAGCACCTGCACCTGCACCAGCACCGGCACCCGCACCAGCTCCAGATCCTCTACCTAAACCAGCACCATATCCTCCATCTGCTCCAGCACCTGCACCTGCACCAGCACCGGCACCGGCACCAGCTCCAGATCCTCTACCTAAACCAGAGTCATATCCTCCAGCTGCACCAGCGGCTGCGGCAGCTCCAGCTCCTGCTCCAGCACCGACACCTTGTCCATATCCTGCACCAGCTCCCTGGCCATATCCAGCAGCTGCACCAGCACCAGCACCGGCACCGGCTCCAGCTCCAGCTCCAGCTCCAGCACCGACACCTTGTCCATATCCTGCACCAGCTCCCCGGCCATATCCTGCAGCTGCACCAGCGGCTGCGGCAGCTCCAGCTCCAGCACCGGCACCTTGTCCATATCCTGCGGCAGCTCCCTGGCCATATCCTGCAGCTGCACCAGCGCCTGCGGCAGCTCCAGCTCCAGCTCCAGCACCGACACCTTGTCCATATGCTGTACCAGCTCCCTGGCCATATCCTCCAGCTGCACCAGCACCTGCACCTGCACCAGCACCGGCACCGGCACCAGCTCCAGATCCTCTACCTAAACCAGCACCATATCCTCCAGCTGCTGCAGCACCTGCACCTGCACCAGCACCGGCACCGGCACCAGCTCCAGATCCTCTACCTAAACCAGAGCCATATCCTCCAGCTGCACCAGCGGCTGCGGCAGCTCCAGCTCCTGCTCTAGCACCGACACCTCGTCCATATCCTGCACCAGCTCCCTGGCCATATCCAGCAGCTGCACCAGCACCTGCACCTGCACTAGCACCTGCACCAGCACCGGCACCGGCTCCAGCTCCAGATCCTCTACCTAAACCAGCAACAATAGTGATGTTAAAATAAAAATAATATGGATAAAGGCACACGTGGGACATTGGGGGAACGAAATAGCTGATACTCTAGCAAAATCGCCTCTGATCAATAACGACCCCATAAGCAATAGAACTATATCAATCCCTAGGTCTAAAATAGTATATATATTAAATAAGAAATTGGAAAATAATTGGCAAATATGGTGGTCAAACAGTGACACAGGCAGATACACGTATAACTTTCTCCCTTATATAAAAAATTTTGACCTCAATAATACAATAGAAATAAAGTTTATTACAGGTGGAGGCAGCTTCCCGAAATATCTGAAACGTATCAATAAGACACAATCTGAAAACTGTGAGTCTGGCGCCTATGGCGACCCACTTCATTTTGTTTTCGGGTGCTGTCCCGTAATGCCTCACACCATTAAAAGGAATAATAGTGGAAATGAATATAAAAATTTTCTACAGGTCATACAGATTAACAAAATAATGAACATGATAAAAAACAATTACAATAAATTAATAGAAATGTATAGTGATATAAACTTTAGATATCAATAGCTCTCCCCCGGTGTGAAGAAAAAAAAAGTTAAACACTAGCAGTGGGCGTTATAAAATAATAATAATAATAATAATAATAATAATAATATGCATATATATAAATATACAGATAAGTACCCTGGCGAAAAAAAAATAAATAAAAAATAAATTGAGCATGTCTGGGGGTGCTTAACACAATGTGATATAAGATTAAATATGGGATTTAAAGAAAGAAACAAAAATTGTATATAGGATTAATGCACACACATGTTTAAACCATACGTATAACTGCCTGACGAAATGCAGACGGTTCATGCACAGAGGCTCATCCACTTATGTGTAATATTCAGGAAAAATATGGCTTAGAAGCGTATTAGTGTGACTCAGCACTTTAGTACATAAAAACTATGTAATCGAAAATGTTACAAATAACGTAGACTGGCAAACACTAGGGGTTGCACGAATATTGAAAAAGTGCAAACGAAATAAAATGGAGTTTGTGCATGGAGTGATTGAAGTGCTATTGAAAACTATGGAATTTAATAAACAATGTATAACGCGTGTCGTTCCTTATGTGTAAATAATATTGATATGTAATTATAAATAATATGTTATTGTGAAATGTAAATAATATTGTATAATTTGGATATGCGTATACTTGTATATAAGAAAATTGTGATCACACAATCAACGTCTCGATATTTATTGTTTAAATATATAATGTGACTATACGTTTACTTTTGGCCAGTGGCCGAGAGTAAACAATTTGAATTTTCCCGTTATTATTAGTGAATTTATGTATAATAGTATTGTATTTTTAGAAAATAGCAATGATCGAGGGCAAAGCCTCAAGGTAAAAAAAAAATCCTAACGTTAACAACTAAATAGTGATAATACATAACGTTCAATAGTGACAATAACATACGCAAAATAAACGTGATATAATAATAGTAAAAACTACGTAGACATAAATCAATATATGCTTGTCCAATTCTCACACCCCTCGGATATAGGCTGTGCTGGTGAAGAAGGCCAGTAATGAACTTTTATAGAGGATGGACATTAATAACGAACGTTTATTTGTGCGTCTTGGGCCATGTGTAAAAAGGAGGCTGTTTTTCTTGTGTTGTGTTCTTTTATTCGTTTGCATTTTTTTTATTATTGTATTTCTTGTTTTACCGCTGGCTCTTTGTGTTGTGCCAGCGGTATAGTTTCTATTTTTTTTGTTTATAAAAAAATTAAATAAAGGGGTGCTTCCCCGGAGGGATCTTTTGCCGTAAACCCTTTTGGGTCGGCCCCTCCGGTGGGTGACTTACACTTACCTAAACCAGCACCATATCCTCCAGCTGCACCAGCACTTGCACCTGCACCAGCACCGGCACCAGCTCCAGCTCCTCTACTTAAACCAGCGCCATATCCTCCAGCTGCACCAGCGGCTGCGGCAGCTCCAGCTCCTGCTCCAGCACCGACACGTTGTCCATATCCTGCACCAGCTCCCTGGCCATATCCAGCAGCTGCACCAGCACCAGCACCTGCACTAGCACCTGCACCAGCTCCGGCACCGGCTCCAGCTCCAGATCCTCTACCTAAACCAGCACCATATCCTTCAGCTGCACTAGCAGCTGCGGCAGCTCCAGCTCCAGCTCCAGCACCGACACCTTGTCCATATCCTGCACCAGCCCCCTGGCCATATCCTGCAGCTGCACCAGCGGCTGCGGCAGCTCCAGCTCCAGCACCGACACCTTGTCCATATGCTGCACCAGCTCCCTGGCCATATCCTCCAGCTGCACCAGCACCTGCACCTGCACTAGCACCGGCACCGGAACTAGCTCCAGATCCTCTACCTAAATCAGCGCCATATCCTCCAGCTGCACCAGCGGCTGCAGCAGCTCCAGCTCCTGCTCCAGCACCGACACCTCGCCCATATCCTGCACCAGCTCCCTGGCCATATCCAGCAGCTGCACCAGCACCTGCACCTGCACTAGCGCCTGCACCAGCACCGGCACCGGCACCCGCTCCAGATCCTCTACCTAAACCAGCGCCATATCCTCCAGCTGCACCAGCGGCTGCGGAAGCTCCAGCTCCAGCTCCAGCACCGACACCTTGTCCATATCCTGCACCAGCTCCTTGGCCATATCCTGCAGCTGCACCAGTGGCTGCGGCAGCTCCAGCTCCAGAACCGACACCTTGGCCATATCCTGCGCCAGCTCCCTGGCCATATCCTGCAGCTCCGCTACGTCCAAATTCCTGGGATGCTGCTGCGGAAGCGGCAGCAGCGGCTGCTGCTGCGGCGGCTGCTGCGGCAGATCCGTCGTTACCGTATTGCTGACCATATTGCTGTTGACTTGTCGTGGTTGAGGTTAAGGTGTAAGCCTGTTGACTTTGTTGGCCTCTCCCTGCTGCTGCAGCTGCTGCTGCTGCTGCTTCCGCTGCAGCTGCGGCAGCTGCTGCTCCGTAATCACCACCCGCTCCATATCCTTGACCTTGTCCACCAGCACCTGCTCCTGCACCAGCACCAGCTCCTGCTGCTGCACCAGCTCCTTGGCCAATATCTTGACCATATCCTCCAGCTCCTCCTGCCCCTGCACCAGCGCCAGCTCCTGCACCAGCTGCAGCTTATGAAATGAAAAAGATGTTTCATAATAATTTATTTTTTTTTAAATAGAAGTTCAAGACTTCATGAAAATTTTTCGATATTGAGAAACTAGGAACTGCAAGAAATTGATTTGACTTTTGAGAAGTTAAACTTTCTGTAATTAGATGACTAAAAACATGTGTAGATTTTAGGTTACATTGATGTTACCGTTTTAGTAATACTTTCAATGTAATGCCTTAAATAACAGTATCATGAGTGAAACACGGTCATGCATTTTCCTGTGAAATCTCTTTTTAATTCTTTTCTATTTCGAAGTGCGTGTTTAATATTCGGTTAGTAAGTAAATCACTTCCGGTTAAATTACACTTGGTACTTTTTGTTTGAAGAGACAGAAATTTAGTTAAGTGGCAATTTGTTATGCAAAATGTTTTGCAATATGTATTTTACTAGCTGAAGTACCCGTCCTCGACGGGTTAGTGAATGCAAATATCCTAAAAGAAAGAACTTTCGTCAGCATTGTAGGAGTACACAGAATGGTTGTAGTATGTTGCCAAAGTAAAGAAAGCGAAGTTATAATTTTTATGTATTGTTAAAATATTACAGGTTAGAGAGTAACTAAGTAATATCATTTCATTCGCTTTAGTCGTAATTATGTGATGCGCGAACGAATATTTACGCATATTGAAATACTTTTCGCAAAATCTCAAAATTTAATCAACATTTTTGAAAATTTGGAAGCCTAGAATTTAAGTTGAGTGACAACCTATCACATGTCACCCAAATTCGTTTCATTCCCTGCAGTCTTTATTTCGTGATGCTGGAACAAAATTTGAGCATTTTAAAACGATTTTCACAAAATCTCAAAATGTAATCAAAATATTTTTAAAATTCAACGCCTATAAATTAAGATTAGCAACTACCTATCATATCACTAAATTTCGTATCATTCGTATTAGTCGTTATTACGTGATGTTTGAAGAAATATAAACGTATTTTGAGAGAATTTTCACAAAATCTCAAAATCTAATAAAAATGTTTAAAAAATTGGACTCCTACAGTTTATGTTGAGCAACCATCTATCGTGTGACCAAATTTCAAATCATTCGCTTTAGTCGTTATTAAGTAATGCGGGAACAAAGATTCACTCAGTTTTAAACGATTTTCACAAAACCTCGAAATCTGATCGATTTTTTAAAAATTAGATGCTTATAGTTTAAGGTGAGTGACCACCTATCATTTCACCAAATATCATTTTTTCACCTTTGCAGTTATTACGTGGTGTGCGAACACAAATTTACGCTGTTTGAAATGATTTTCGCAAAATTTCAAAATCTAATCAATATTTTTTTAAAATTCGACGCCTATGTTTTAAGTTGAGTGACCACCTATCACATGACACCCAATTTCATATCATTCGCTTCAGTCGTTTTTACGTGATGCTTGAGCACAAATTTATGCAGTTTGAAAGGATTTTCGCAAAATCTCAAATAAATTTTACTAAAAATAATTGTTTTCAAAAGCATAGTATCTTTTCACCGCTTTTTTTTTTTACAAGAAAAACTACACTCACGTGTTCGCAATTGCAAATAAATGCTATTGTTATTACAACACATGAAAGTTTGTAATGATATCTATACCTATGTCCGACATTTCTGTGAATTTTTCTTTACCTTTAGAAATTATATTGTATATCATTTTTTAAGTAAAAAGAAATTATCTTGAGTAAAATTTCTTTTTTCGTTTAAGTTTAAAGGTTTACATAGCCCCTTACAACCGTTCGAGTGCGTATTGTAAAAAACCCTGAAAAATGATTATTAGGTGTTTCTTTTATATAATTTTAAGTAAGAATTTTACGGCTATCTCATTTTTATTCTGTGATATGTAGGAAAACCTAAAAAGAACTGGGCCGCCACGTCCGTCTGTGTGCGAATTTCTTAAAATCGCTTCTTAAATGACACCTTGGGCACAAAAGCTATTAGTTCCTAAAATTTCATGTCTGTATCTCCAGTAGATTTGGCTGTGCGTTGATCGTCAGTCTATCAGGCCATCTTCCTTTATACATGGAGAAATTGTATATCATTTTTTTAAGCCAAAAGTAATTTTCTCGAGCAGAATTCCTTTTTTCGTTTACGTTTAATGGTTTTAAGTATGTAAGTACAGCAAATGTTTGTTATCAGTGACGTTGTGTCCTGAAATTAGACTAACCTTCTATAGACATTAGATTAGTATTTCATAAAAAAAAAAAGAAACTGCCGTCATTTTTGAGTCGGCGACTTCTTTCAACGTATTCAAAAGTAGATGATTCAATTTGTCCAATTTAGGGCTTATGCGATTAGTCTGATTTTTAAAAAAATTCTCTTATAGTTTAGTTTTTTCGAAAAAGTAATGTTTTAATTTTAATGAAAATTGATTGTTTAAGGAATTTTTTTCGTATATGACATTTGCAAGATAAAAATTAAAGAAATTTTTTAAAAGAATTTTTTCTAAATTTACTTCCTTTTTCTTAATAGACATAACATTTAAATAAAATTCCATGCTATTGATCCATTATTTAGAGATCAATAATAATGAAATATACTCAAATACTGATCAAGCAGAATGTCCCTGATACTTCTGTCCTGTAGAGAAATATGAGTTATACCGAGTGTGCGAAAAGTTCGTGCAAATTCTAAAAAATCATAAAAGAACATAATGATAAAAGTTTGGGATTAGAGAAGATTGATTTTCTTTTTTTCTTCCTTCCTTCCTTTCTTTTTTTTTTTTTTTTGACAAAAACAGTTTTATTTAAGAAAGTTACTAATAGATTTCGTTGACATACATAACGCGATGAAGTTTTCAGAATTAAAAATGTCTAATTCCATTCATATAAATTAAAATTTTTATCATTATTTCCTCTTTCAAATACACACACGTATATAAAAAATCATTAAAAAAAAACTAACTTTTGTTGCACCTTTTATATTCAGTCAGAGTTCTTGGAAAACTTCTAACAATGACATTATGAGATGCTTGTGACTATTGCTGAATTTAGAAATTTTTCTTTAAGGGCATGATTCTCTCGTAAATTTCTGTCCATTTCACTGGCGCATATGGTTTGGTAATTTATTGTGAAATCAGCTGCATGTTATCAGTTATCTCCAGTAGACAGAAACACGCTAGCGATACTTCGATCAGCAGGAATCCAGTATTTGAGGTAACTGCGATTGATTATATTACTAATTATGTGAAACGAAGTTCTTTTAAAACATTTCGTTGGTGTGTACTTGAACAATTTTTGCTATAGAGCAGAATTTTATTTCATTCAGTAAATTCAAAAAATACTTTAAATATTCATATGAAAGATTTACATTAATCATCCTTCACACAGTAAAGATTTTGTAGAACTTATCAAGATTTGTTTGGTTAAGTCTTTTGGTAATTAAGCTACGTGGATTAAACGAAACTTTGTCTCTTTCGACTAATCATTGAACAAAATGTATTTTGAGTTATAAAACATTTTGTTAAATATGAAGCGAATCCAAATTTTTAAATAATATGTTTACGTAAATGGCAGTATAATAGTTATGACGTAAAATAAAATTACGTCTTAAAATTTACGTAAAGCAGACATATTAACGTCTGTTATTAATACGTGTTGAGCTATGAGCGATATCGAAGGCAAGAGTTTACTAATCTGTTGTGGGTTATCTGATTTTGTCAAAAGGTTCAGGTGCAAGTTTGATTAGTTCATGCATTCATTAATATTTAGTCTATTACTTCCTTGTACGGAGTATAAGGAAGTGATGTGATCCCGAAAAATTTCGGGGGCCAAATTTCGACGAAAAAACCGATTTTGACTACCTCTAAATTTACTTTTAAGAATTTTTTCGATGCATCTCATCGTAAAGCTAGCATGCACGATCATATAAACGCGCCTGCAACTCATTTTGATCATCGGCGAGTCTATTTTGGCCAGTTTTTCCATACCGTCTGTACGTACGTACGTTTGTATGTATGAATGTAGCTCGCATATCTCAAAAACTATTGGTCGTAGAATGTTGATATTTTATATTTATGATTTTTCTATGATCTAGTTGTGCACCTTCCCTTTTGGTCTCAATCGACTCGATAACTTATATACAGGACCGCCCAAAAGATTCGAAATACATTACGCTCTATGGGCCGAGATTCATTAAATTTGCACATTTCAAAAACTATTGGTCGTAGAATGTTTAAACTTTATATTTAGGATTGTTGTAACATCTAGTTGTGCACCTCCCCTCTTGGTTCCATTCGACTGGATAGTTTATCTACAGACCACCCAAAAGATTCAAAATAGTACATTACGCTCTACACGCTTAAATCTGTTGATTAAAACTAACACTCCTTTATCGATTAAATTTCTTATCGGCTGATTTAAATCCTTTTACGCTAAAAATTTCCGAAAAATACTCTTTAAAGGCAATAATTTGTAAATTCCTAAATTCGCCTTAACGCTCCCAATTCGCTAGATTCTAGTTTGCTCTATTTTCACTTAAATCTTGTCTAGTTGAGAATCTTGACTATCTCCCCCACGAAAAGAAATGCCTGGTACCATATCGTATTACTATCACGTGACCAACGCTCTTCAACGGACAACGATGTCCCACACGATAGTCACCTTGCGGGCATCGAAGGACAACCATGTCGTTATCAAAATATGAATTAAAAGAATTTCTGAAGACGATACTGGACGCACTTTACTAAATGCTAAGTCCTTTGCTGTGGGTGCTTACTCCTCGGTGTTATTATTTTATTTTATATCCGAATACCACATGCATCTTTTTCATATTCAGAGTTGTGAAGTAAATTCAATCTAGATATGCAGGGGATGCTTTCGGTAAAGATTTTACTTTAATGGACATAGTTTCTTACGATTGGATTATAAAAAGCTGTTGTAAAACAAATGAAGTTATGATATCTCCACTCAAAGTGAGCAAGTACTATTTTACCTTTTTCATGTAAATAAATTGGGTTGGATAAATAAATTTGGTTGCTGCTTTAATTAAATCTCACAGCTGGTTTAACCATGATTGCATTTCTGTATTCTGACTGTACTGTGAATTCGTTTTAGAACTAGAGACTATAGTGAAATTATATTCTATTTACTAAAAAAAAAAAATACTTTTTGTATAGTGTATAAGATATATGTAACGTATTTGCCTTGATTTAAAATTTATTATCTCGGGCTTATAAGCATAGATTACAGCTCTGATAATAAAAAATGAAGAAAACGAATAACACCGGTCAACATTTTTTTTTTTTTTTTGGGGGGGGGGGTTCTGTTCTCATGCTTAAATTCTAATTCTAGACATTGAAAAACACTTAAAATTTCATTTTTAGTTCTTAAAGTTTGCTTTTGTCTGATTTATATCGATAAGTATATTTTAATTTATTTCATAAACGAAAGATGGCAGCACTTCGATTAACCCGAAAGTAAACTGTATTATTATAATAATATTGTATGTAATATTTAGTATGTAATATTTTTATTTTATCAACACAATGATGCAAAGTAATGTACTAAAAACTGTAATTGATTGTGTCAGAAAAAATGATGATTTATGTGACAAGAATACTCAATAAATAATTATTTTACATTTATATGTTACTAGCTGAAGTACCCGTTCTTCGCACGGGAATGAATGGACTTTTTGATATTACGATTTGTGGTGATTTCTATTCATTGTAATAAACAGATATAGCAAAGTGGATATCGCGTTATATTGTGTCCAATAATCATGCATACCGAATTGCAAGGCAATCGTTTGTACGGTGCAGAAGGCCATGCGGCGTAGCGCAATCTAGTCGCGAGTTTTAGCAAAACGGATACGGCGAAAATATTTTTCGCATTCAGATATCGATGTATACGAATTTTCATGACTATCGGCTGGACAGTCCTGAAGTTCATGTGTTGACGCGACATCTAGTGGCAAGTTATAGGAAAATGGATAGCGCCAAACTCTTCCCCGTGTTCCAATATCTATGTATACCTATTTTCATAGCGATCATTTGCACAGTCAAGAAGTGATACACTGCAGGGCCATCCAGTGGTTCAATAAAGTAATGATTTGCTACAGCGCCGTCAAGTGGCGAGTTATAGCAAAATGGATAACGCCAAAATATTCTCATTGTTCAAAATAGCCATGTATACTGATTTTCATAGCGACCGTTTGAATGGTCAAGAATTTGGCCTGCTGCAGCGTCATCTAGTGGCGAGTTAAAATAATAATGCATTGCAGTGCCATCTAGTGGTGAGTAACATCAAAAGGAACGCAGTTAGAATATATTCTTCGTGCTCAAATGTGTAAGTATAAAAATTTTTATGCCGATCAGTTGAACGGTATAGAAGTTGATGCTTTTCAGCGCCATTTAGCGGCAAGTTACAGCAAAATGGATAGTGAAAAATATTCTCCGTGTTCTAATATTCGCGTGTACCAAATTTCATCGAAATCGGTTGGACGATATTCGCATAGCAAACGGCTAAACGGAATAGAATTCGACGTTCTGCTGCGCCACCTTGTGGCAAGTTAGAGGAAAACGGATAGCATAAAAAGCTTCTCCATGATAAAAGACTTAGGTGAACCAAATTTCATGGTGCAACGGTGCTCAACGGTGCTGTAGTTTTTCAACCTCATACACTCATACCAACATTCATTTTTATCTATAACCAGTGTCATTATATATCCCAGTCTCAAATAAAATCCAGTTTCAAATCTAAGCCTCGCCAAAGTGCCAACATACGCCATTTTGCAAGCGTTTTTTCAGGAAATCATTCGAAGCATTAACTTAGCAGCAATAATATATGGGAAATGGTTCGACCGCGAAAAAGTAAAGCATCCTTTATTTGAAAAGTTGAATCCCTTAATACAGCCGAATTTTTTAAAATTATCAACTATAACGTGTTTTATTCATCATTACTCCGATGTACTAAATGAGAAGATTTCAATTTTCTGAAATTTGGCGGAATTCCCCCAACTTAAATCAATGTACTCATTTGGCGAGAATTCTGGAGATAGATTGCTTGAAATCCCTTAATAACTGCATTTTTTCTTCACGGATCATTAAAATTTAATGCTGTATTCTAATAAAACCTTTGCACTTGTTTCCAAAAATCTGTTTCCTTAAGCTCTCAATAAATTGCGTCAAGCCGAAATCTGTGCAAACCGCTAGAACTCACTTTCACAAAATCGGCATTTGAGCCATTTTATTTTTTCGCCAAACTAAAATAATTTACCTATTAGCCTCGGAAATCTTCAATTCTTATTGTTTTGCGTGTAAAGCATTACATTCCTGCTCTGATTTCCCATGCACACGATATTATAATTTTAAAAAAAATAACCTTACGAATATAAACTAACAAAAAAAAAATCATTATTATTCTTTTATTTTTACTTTGAGAATTTAAAACATTTTATTCGGCAAAATCGCCACACATGGCAACCACGATCCTTATTTCACACTTTTTTCCAACATACAGGGGTTACAATTACGGAAAGCTTTTTGCGTGGAGAGCATAAAAATCTCTTAAATTCCGGGAACGGGTGGACTTTCAAAGTTTTAAAGTGGACTACGATTTATTCTATATTATTTTACATATCTGTGCTAAATTTCAGGCCGATAGGTTCATTTTTCTGGATTTGTATACGAACGACATTTTATTCGGCAAAATCGCCACACATGGCAACCACGATCCTTATTTCACACGTTTTTCACTACAGGGGTTACAATTACGGAAAGATTTTTGCGTGAAGAGCATAAAAAATCTCTTAAATTCCGGGAACGGGTGGACTTTCAAAGTTTTAAAGTGGACTATGAGTTATTCTATATTATTTTACATATCTGTACTAAATTTCAGGCCGATAGGTCCATTTTTGTGGATTTGTATACGAATCAAATCCACAAACAAACAAACAAACAAACAAACAAACAGAATTTCATTTTTATTTATAAGATTGTTTATCACAAATCTTGAATAAAAAAGACTTTTATATCCAGCAAAAACTTTTCTGATCATAATTTAGAGTGGAATTATAAAAAAATATAAAAAGCAGTGATTTTCCAAAAAATTGAAAAAATACTTTAATTTCTACAAAAGCAAACTTTCATTTAAAAAAAAAATATTTTCCTTAGTTTTGGCGTAGGAGAAACTAAATTTTAACATGTAGAAGTCAGACCCAAAAATCGTGTTGACCGGTGTAATTCAAACATATTTTTTTAGTACACTATTTATAATTATACATATTAATCTCGGGAGAATGGCTGTTCGAAGTAAAAAAAAAATGAGTAAAAATTTACGCCGTTCGATTATTATTTTTCTCAGTAGATTTAAGCGGGCCGAAATTTATTAAAATCGCATATCTCAAAAACTATTAGGCGTAGAATGTTCAAACTTTATATTTAGGATTGTTGTAACATCTAATTGTGCAGCCCCCCCTTACGGTTCCATTCGACAGCATAGTTTATCTACAGGGCCGCCCAAAAGATTCTACATACATTACGCTCTATGGGCCGAAATTCATTAAAGCGCATTTTAGAAGTATTGGGCTATTTCAAACGACTCAGAAGTGATATATGCTGTTAAGAGTTACAAAATGAATTTCTCTATTAAAAGAAGTGTCTTTATCATTTATAGTTCTACTACAGGAACACTCAAAAGATTTCCAATACATTACGGTCAATGGCAATTTTAGGGGCATTCATCCCTTTCATGCACAATACCATCCTACTATATAAATTAGGTAATGGTCCGACCACGGTCACGAGCCTCCCTCAAGAATTACCCACAAAGCCGCCCAGCTTGACGACTTTTGCTGTACGTGTGTATATATTTAACTTTCAAATCTACAAAACTATTAGTCGTAGAATGTTGAAATTTCACAATAAGATTGTTGTAACATCTAGTTGTGCATCTTGATTTTTGGTTCCAATCTACTGGAGAGTTTATTTACAGGACCACCGAAAAGAATTTCAATACTTTAATGTCTATGGACATATTCAATATAATACAACTGTAGACAGTCATTGTTTGCTCCATGCCCAAAATCTCGCCGTCTGTCGTGGACCTTGGCGAGTTTTGGCGAAATATCGCCAAATTTGGCGATAGCCTGTCACTGTTTGGTCTATGTCACAAATCTCGCCATTTGTCGTCGACCGTGGCAAGTTTCGCCGAGATATCGCCAAATTTCGCACCAAAATTATTTTGTAGATTTCGTATTTTGTATTATTTCCTATTTTGTATTTTTGTTTTTCGTATTTTGTTTCGTATTTCGTATTTTGTAGTTTTAACTCTAAAACTTTAACCCGTGGAATTTTGAACTTTTGTATTTAGAATAGGGATGCACCGAATACCGAATGTTTGGTTAAAATTTATTAAACTGTTATTAAACTTTGATTGTACACCAATTAATTTAATTAGCTTGTTTTTAAACAATATTTAATATTTCATATAGTTTGAAATTCTTCAGAAATTAAAGTACTGCAAAGTTTAATATCCAACTGTTTCTTTTATAATAAACAGGGTGTGCCACAATGTCCGCCAGGTTTGGAAGGCTTATAAAAAATAATGTATTACCAATACAACAACAAAGTTGACTTTACTGGAGAAAGAAACATTACAAGTTTTGTTTCACAAATAATGAGCTTCCTCTTTTTTGGATTGGTCGAGGTTCTGATGCCGATAATCGCCTTCTTCAATGGTCATCTTGGTCTCCGGATCTAACTTCATGCGATTTTTTTTTAATGGGGTTACATAAAAGATTGTGTGTTACTGACCATTATACCTCATGATACATTCATGAAACTTCATTAAAGATTTATGCCAAAGAATCACAGTTGCATTCACTACCGTTGATCACGACATGTTTAAGCGAGAGTGGGAAGGGAAGAGAATTTCACTTTAGACTTGATATCTGCCGCATCATGAAAGGTTCACATATTGAACATTTACGAAACAAACTTGTAACATTTCTTTATCCAATAAAGTCAACTTTTGTTGTTGTATTGGTAATACATATATTTTTATAAGCCTTACAGACCGGGAGCGAATTGTGACACACCCTGTATTATTAGCTACCTTTTTAAATATTCGTGAAATTATGATCATTCTTTTAAACCTGCATATTTCATTTAAAAATCTAGCAGTTAATTGACTATCCCCATTCATGAACATTTAATAATGAGTTTCTTTTTTCTGGTTACGTTCTCATATTTAAATGAGTTAGTAATAGTAAAGTTAATGTAATGTGTCATAAAATTTAAGAAAATTGCAAAACAAAAATATTTAAATTTAATATCTGAGTGTTTTCTATTACATTAAAATTATTTTGAATGTGATATTAGTAAGTATAATTTGAATTAATTTTGTACTATGGTACTATACTACAACTTTCATTCATGGTATATAAAAAAAAAATGTGTTTGTTTACCAATTGTTGAATATTAAAATTTGTTTACTATTCGGTTGCCGAATATTAAAGTATTCGGCCGAACCGAATATTCGGTTTGTCTGCCGAATAAGCAGTATACCTAATACCAACCGAATATTCAGTGCATCCCTAGTTTAGAACTATTGTAATATCTAACTGTTTTCAATATCTTTTTTGACTGCAATCGACTGGGTAATTTATTTACAGGGTCAGCCAAATAACTTTAAATACATTAAGGTGTATGGATGCATTCAATTCATTCAAAGTTTGTGGTCAATTTCTACTTTGGCTATCCCCAAAATCTCGCAAACTATCTCAAGATTCTCGGCTTTTGGTGAAATATTGCCAAATAAAGTGTCAGAAGGAAATCTTTCAAATTGAATTCAGCTGGCGATATCGAAATATTTGGCTAGAAATCGCTAAACCTTACTATTACTGATATTTTATCTCTTTCAAACAAAATAAGTGTAGATGAAGTGCGTCGAAAATATTTTTGATTTAATAGACATGCAAGGAAGTCATGTGTTGTCCACATCAGATTTATTTTAAATGTACCTACAGATTAGTTTAAAGCACCTTAGTGTCAGATTTTTGTTTTGTCCGTTATACAAACATAATAAAGTAATGCGAACACTTTTGTGTTCGTGGCAAAATAAAAAACTATATGTATTTTTACGGAAACTTTATAATAAGCTGTCTAGTTTATTTGATGGTAACCATTTTGGAATATTAAGGGGAGAAATGTTGGTCCTAACTCACTAGATTTAAAAAAAAATGTGCAATCAGTGATTTTGATCGTATTTTAGCAGTTAGTTGTCTCAGGCTGTTGGCACACAGCACACTAAGCATTGTTGCACATTTTCCTTCCCGTACTCGCCTACAGCGCAGCTGTAAAACACAGTTTTCTTGCAAGATTCATGGAGCACATTAATAAATGCGTTAAATGAGCAATTCGCCAGTCCCCCCCCCCTTTCCCATCACCGTGACTCATAGAATCATGGATATTCCACGACAGTCAGGAATTTTCACCGCCCCTTGAATTTCTTCTTTTATGTTTAGGGAACATTAGATGAACGTATAAATTAAAGGTACTTTAAAACTTCCTGCCCGGACAGGGAGAGGGAGACCTTTTTTGAAAATGATAAATAGGAACAGAAATGGGAGATAGAAGCTGAAAGATTAAGTTACTCTTATGCCGGATAATCGAGCTCTTATTGTACTATTAATCTAAAAATTTACACCCTAACAAGTTGTAAAAATAAAGTATGTCCACGCATACAATGTAAACCAGACATAAAAAATAAAAATAATAAATTAATTAGCTTAACACGATTTTTAAAAACTAAACTGAAACATTGTGTATGAGTAATTAATAGCAATAAATTCAGTAAACTATGTAGCTCGCCGTAGTGAAAAATTTTGAGTTAATATGAAATATTTATTTTACTTTATCACGAATACAAAAGCGATTCCGACTGTCAAAGTGTCTTACGAATAAGGGGAAAATAACTGATATTGAATTTCCTCAAATTAAATTATCAGGTAAATAAAAATGTAAATTTTGTTGAATAGATAAATCAGTTAACGTTAACTCTGAAACTTTTATCTAGCTATTTCATTGGTTCAACAAAATAACAGAGTAAAATCAACAAAATAATTTTGTTTCATGAGCCATGAACATCCTACTATATAATTATGCTGATCCCTGACTCACTGACTCTGTCACAATTCTAGTTCAACCACTCCAAAACAAAACTTTTACTGTCATTAATCCAAACAGATTAAAAAGTTATTGTCTAAAGATGTAATAAAATTCTCACCGTGGATGTGATTGGCTTGAAAATGTTCATAATTATTTTTAAAAATATAGAAAAAAATATGCGCTACTTTTAAAATGTGAAAATCCACCATTTCCCTGATTTTTAAGCAATTTTTCGCTATTTTCAGCTCAGTTTTATTTCCGAGGGTAAAAAGAGCTTATCATTTGCTTTTCATAAGAATTAGGTGTCGCAAGTGACATTGAGATGATATTGAAGTCAAGGTTATCAGGGTTTGACCAGAAAATTACGATAACAATTTGCTTAAAATAGTTTTTCACGATTACCTAGTTTAACTTCTTTTCAAAAATAAAATGATTTCCTATGCATAAGCATTGATATAGGGGAGGATGTTCCCACCAAACGAAATCTTTCGGATGCGAAAAGTTTCCACAGTGTATGCAATTCCGATTTCGGTATGTAATACAAATGAAAATGAAGTTATTTATTTTAAGTGGACAAGACTTAAATATTCTGAATGTAGACATTTCTTTTCAATTTTTTTTTCTAGCGCCCGTTGTATATTCCTCCACAACGGGCTTTATCATCTAGTACCAAATAACAAAGATATTTTCCCATTTGAACGAAATAAAGTGGTTTATTTTAACAAAATAGTTGATATTTAAAGAAATAGTTTGTTTAAATTGGGGCTATATAAAATTATTTTAAATAAATATTTTATTTGAATACTTTTTTAAATATAAAAATCATAAACAAAATGAGTTTGTTTAAGAATTTTTTTTTTTTTTGTCGCTATTCAAACCGGATATGTTTTTTTAATTTATCAAAATTATTGTTAATTCAGCAAAACTTTTTTTTCAGTGTAACTTTTTGAATTTAGTGTATTTCCAAAGTTACTTACTTATGTTCTGTAAGTTTGTTCGACCGATATTTCTATAATACATTAATAAACGAAATCAAGTTAAAAATTTATGAAATGAAAGTAATGATGTGTATGAATGTTTTTAAAAAATTACCTGCGGTTTGTCCGTAGCTTACAGATTGCGACTGCTGCGCGCTAACCGAAGACGCTGAACTGGCTGAAGATGCAGAGCTAGAACCATAACTTCCTCCGTAGCCACCAGCACTTCCTGCTCCAGCTCCGGCTCCGGCTCCTGCTCCATAACCTGCACCGGCACCGTAGCCTCCTGCACTTGCTGCTGCACCAGCACTGGCACTAGCAGCAACTTCGTTAGCCGAAACTTGGGCAAACATGGAGATGAGCTCTCTGATTTCATTGACGAACCCATAGTTAATGACTCCAGTCGACTGAAGGAAGGCTTGCGACATCGCATCTGCGATCGCAGAGGCTTTCACGTTTAAGCCAGCTCCTCCCTCTTCGGCGACAGCAATTTCGGCTACTGAAGAAGCAAAGGCCATGTTCAACGCCTGTAGCATATGCTTCGAACTTTTACCCGATCGAGACATTTTGTTCATCGAATACTTCAATGAGTCCGAGATTTCAGTCATATCGCCGATTTGGTCTTGTGAGAATGCGCCCGAACCTCCCAAGGCATCCAGAAAGCTTCCGATGAAATTCTCCATCGTTGCTGGTGATTGCCATGGCGTATTGTCCGTAGCCTGTCCGGTCGCAATGTCGGGAATAACAGTTGCTACGAGTAGCAGCAAAGGAATCGCAAGTTGTGTTGAAAAACCCATGATGATAGTTAGGATTCTTCGACCCTGTTTGATTTTTGGCTGGGCGTACGCATTATTTATACTCAGTTTTTCGTGATACCTTCACAGCTTGATCAATATTTAATGTTTGTTTATTCCTTCTGGTGCTGAGTTGTACTGGCGTAGAAAATTCGAGATTTCTCTAAAGAAGGCGTCATCTGATTTTGTAATGCAGTATCAGTGAACAGCTGTCCCACGTAAAGAGCCTCGTCCTAATTTTTAATCTTTCGTTTTAGCAACATGACATTGTTATTCTATTCTCTTAAACCGTTTTAATATTTTCTCTCAAGACGGTGCGAGAACACACATTTACGCGGCGATTCTTCTCAAAATCTATAATACACTTAAAACAATTTTGGTATTTATAGCTAAAATTAACTTGCCATCTAGCACAATTCCAAATTTCATTGCCATTTTCAGGAATTGGAAACATGTTCTCAATTTTTGCAAAATCTCAAAAAAGAAAAAAAAAATAGAAGTTCTTTGATGCTCATAATTTAAGTGACCCCTAAGATGATGCTAAATGATGCTAAGATGATCTCTCATTTATATGCATAAAAATTTGCTGGTTTTTAAAATCGCTAACTCTTATTATTTTTGTGCAAAAGAAATCTAATTTACATTTTTTACCAGATTTAAAAAAAAATTGTCACTTGATAAATTTATATATGGTCCCTTAACTCATCAAAATAAGAAATTTAAATTAATTTAAATTAAACTGTTGAACGTAAAAGCTTGAAATTTTGCACAGCAATATAAAATTATTTTCTGCATCTATTTCTGATGAAATTTGGTTAGGCCGCTATTCATATCTTTTTCAAATGTTAATATCATAATCGTATTAATAATTTATCAAAAAACTATAATAATAATATTTAAATTTTATGTATAGGAAATTAAAAGTACGCATTGCACGTTATTCGTAAACGATTAGTATATGTAAGTTTGCTGTACGAAACCGAAGGCCGAATAATGTGCAAGTGGGCATTTTTTTCTTTTCTTAGATGTACATAAGGGGCAAAAATATTTCCAAAAATTTGCATGCCCAGTCGGGCATGTAATCTCTTCTCTACTTATTATAAAAGAAGGTGTCTGTGTGTCTGTCTGTGTGTGTGTGTGTGTGTCTGTCGGCAGCGTTACGGACAAACGGCTACACCTAGAAACACCAAATTTGGTACTCGAGAAGATGCAAATATGTAGTTGTGCACCTCGAAGCGATTTTTTCAAAATTTGACCTAGAATTTTTTTTATTTTATGTTTTATGCGATTTTTGGCATTTTTCTCACCTAATTCGTAATAACGGCGGAAATTACGCTCGCAGCAAAACGGCATTTGTATCATCGGATAGAGGAGGAAATTTTCTTTTAAAAACAGTTTGTTCTGAATACGTAACATGATTTACCGATTTTTAGGAATTTGTTTACTAAGCATCTGCTTCGCGATTGTTTTTCGTAAAATAATTTTAAAACTGTCGCATCTTGAATTCTATCCGTCATAACTTTTAGATATTTTGACAAATCGTGAAACATTCTTTTCTCCCTCTTTTAAAATAAAAACGAAAACATTATGTAAATTAGATGATTTTTTACGAATTTTAATGCAGCCTAATGTTTAGAATTTAATAGCATCAACGCGATCTTACGCCATTCATTACATTGCGATCACGGCACGATAATTTATGTTCGGTTGTTGCCACAGAAAGGATTAGAAAAAAGGATTTTTTCAACCAATCGAGTTTTTAAATGGGATATCAGAATTTCATTTCGCAAGTGAGGATCTATGACGTCAAATGCTTTAAGATACCTAAAAATTACTCCATAATTTTAACTCATTTATTCCAGCTCTATTTTCAACACAGGGAGACGATATTTTGATTAAAATTTACTGTAGAAATAAACTAAGAAATTCACGACTATTATTATTAGAAGTGGTATTTTAATCCGGTGCTTATTTAAAAATTGAAATGTTTTTCACGGCGCTGAAAATGTTCATTTTAAAAGTTACAAAGTTCGTTTCAAAGCGCGATATATTAAATTTTTTCTATTTACTATTTTTATTTTTGGCATTTAATTTAGCGCAGGCGTTGCCTAACATACGCATGCAGGTTGCGAGTATAATTTTATTTTAACGTTGAATTACGTTCCTCCATAAAGGTTACATAACGCAAAGTTTTAATGATACCGTTTGAAAACAATTATGCGAAATATCGAAATTAACTCCCTCAACCTACCGGGGTATCCTTTACGGCAGTCAAACAGTGACGTCATAAATAAAAAAATGCGTGAAATTTGTAAACTCTGCAACTCTAACGCCCTGTCACAATTAAAGTGGGAATAAGTAGCTCCTCGAGATTACACAGTTTGATGTTTTTCAGGAGACAGGACTATGGAGGATATAAAAGATATCGCTATATTAGATACATGGATAGTTAAAATGGCACCCCTTGGATATTTTCTCCCCACAGTAAGATGAAATGGTTTGCGGCGCTAAATATGCCCATCTTATAAAACTATGTATAAATTAAATATATATGGAGAGTTTCCTTAATGGCAACCATTATGTGAAATGATTGTTATTTATGCTAATGCGTAAATTGCAAAGAATCGCCACAGAATCAAAAGATCCCATTGAGGCCAAATAATCTAAGCTGTTTCTTTAAAGGGAGCCTTGAAGAGGGAGAAGCAAATATAGATAGTATTAACATACGTAATAGGTAGTATTATTAGATTTGTAAAGATAATATGAATAAATCGCAATGTACCACGTTAATAAATATTTCATGAAATTAAAAGTGTCCTGTTTCAACGGTTGTCTTACAACCAACTAAACGAAAAGTAATTCTAATTTGCGTTAATATATCCCGCAGTAATTTCAACAGAGGAGATTACTTGAACTTTTTTAAAAATGAAATTCTGTTTTGTCACATGCAGATATGATTTTAGTAGTAAAATATTCCCTTCTTCCCGTATGAAGAGCGGGTGCGCAGCTATTTTAAAAACATCTCTTGAAAATAGCATAAATGAATTCAGAAGACCTCAAAACGTGTCAATACACCAAAATCTCGAAGTCGAATTTTTTCATGATTACAATACTTTCCTTATATGGTACATGTTCGGAAAGAGATAAATGGTGCTCCATTTCATGTAGTGTCTTAGGTATTTAATGCTACAACTTGAGCCTAAAAAACAGTATGATGTAGAAATAAGACCAGGTGCGTAGCAGGGAAATTTTTTCGGGGAGGGGATATGAGCCTGGAAATTTTTTCGAGGGGTATATGAACTTATATATGCATAAATAGACGGAATTTCATCACTAATCCAAAAATTTCGGGGGGGGGGGAAGGATATATCCCGATATCCCCCCCTCTGGCTACGCCCCTGAATAAGACATTTTGAAAGCCAGGAGTTCTCTGCAAACCATTAAGCTTTCCACTTTTTTGATAGTGAATGACACTGACGTAGTTTTTTGAGTCATTATACTGCAATGATAAGGTTAGTACTCATGACACAAACTTTACATTAAGAGTCAAATAATTTTGCTCTTTTTTTTTTTTTTAATTCCACATCACGAATAATTTCGAATTACACATGAAAGGAAAATTTTCGTATCCTACCGTGCGAAGAACGGGCACGCAGCTAGTATAAAATAATACATGCCCGAAACCAAAATTATTTTATCAAAAAAAAAAAAAAAGGAAAAAAAAACTACATTTTATTGCTCTGTAAAATTTACATTATTCAGATTGTTTGCATTGAAGGGAAAATCAGTAAATCCTTAAACACACGTGAATGTGGGGTTTTTATCTTTCCCCATTATTGTTGGGGTTCTGTATTCTGTTTACACTACAGTTAAGGTATTGAGATTGCCACTAGGACATTGATAAAATCACAGAAATAGAAATGGAAATTTATTTTTACGTACCAAAATTTTAAAAATTGATGGCATTTAAATAAATATATATATATATATAATCTTTTTAAAAATTTATTTATGAATTTCCCACAGTCGATGTTTCTACATGCCCAATCGGGCAACTGGAAAAAAGAAACATTTGCCCGGCTGAAAAGTTTTCATGCCCCGGGCAAATCGGGCAATAGATTTTTCCGGCCCGGATATATAATACTTTCTGTATACTATTATATATCAGGGCGGTAAAAGTAAGTCCGTTATCCCTCCAATAATTTCTGAACGTCCATGACATATAACGCGTCATAAAAGTAGGGTTTAGGTGTAGTAAAGCTGCCACGAATAACTTTGTAATTGACTTTTTTTCCACATCTCGTACAGTTTTTCAGATTAGATTTAAAAAAAAAAAGTGTGCGTGTAATCTTTACGCGCGATTGAAGTAAAACTTCTTTGACGTTTACGATAAATATCACTGAAATTATTAAATTTTAACTTAAAATAAATATCATATTATAATTTAATTTTATTTATTATTCATGTACTTTACTAATATTATATAAATGTTATATTCATATTATTCATTGGAAATAGGAACTTGAATGTCATCATAATATTTTATGTATGAAATTATAGGTTTGTGTTAACTATACTGTGGAACATAAATTTTACTCTCTAAATTTGCTAACTTTCTTGAAAATACAGCATCTATCGTTGTACCAAAACGCGCTGTTGATTGAAGTCGAGAAGTATTCATAGTTAGATCCAATTTTTCTTTTTAAAAATCAACTGACGGCTGAGATTCTTGGTAGCGAAAATTAACATTAAAATCTCCAGTAAGAATCACCGGTAATTCATGATAATTATTTAGAATCCAGGAAGTGTCCATGTTGTAATATTATTCTTTAACTGTTTTCTTATACCATTGTTCCGTCGGGAGTTTGGTTTTGAATGAGAGGAATGTCCATAGTCTAGTTTCTAGTATTATACTTTAACTCTGTTCTTTAACTGATGTTTTCCTGTGATTGTTGGGTTCGAATGCAGATAGTGTAATTTTTTTTTGTGTTTTTCTATCACAGTATTCTTAAGCGTTGATTTCGTCTGCTGGTAGGTTTCGAATTATTTATCTGTATCCGTGTTTTTAAACTGCAGGTTCTATCTATTGTTTGGGAATGATTGCAGCCAGGGTCCGTTTCTTTGTGGTGTTCCATCCCCGTGTTAAACCTTTGCTCCGTCTTGAGGTTGGGCTAGAATCCACGGAGTGTCCATTTGTTATTCTTTTATTTTGATCTTAAACCCTTTGCAGCCAGTGTTTGTTTCTTTGTGGCAGTGTTTGTTTCTTTGTGGTTTGTTTCTTTGTTTTCTCACATACCCGTGTTCTTAAACCGTTGTTCCGTCTGAATATCGGGTTAGCATCCAGGAAGTGTCCATGTTGAACTATTATTCTTTCACTGTTTTCTTAAAATGTTTTCCCGTAGGGTTTGAACCGAGAGAATGTCTTTGTTGTGGTATTTTCTTTAACTGTGTTCCTAAACTGGTGTTTTCTTCTGTCGGTTGGTATCGAATGCACGTAGGGTCTATTATTGCGTTTTTCTATGGCAGTGTTCTTAAACCTTTGTTTTCCTCTGCTTTTTTTGCTCGAAATATTATTCTGTTAAAAATTTACAATTGGCTCATTATTATAAATAACTCAAAAACACATGAGCAATATTAAAAGATTACATATTATTTAAGTACAGACAAACAATATTTATGTATCATGGCAACCAATCATGTCAAGTTTTTACTCATAATTCTATTAAATATTGTATTAATGCCATTGAAAACATGTGAGTAAACCAACGGAATGCACCATAGTGCCACTTTCTGTATTCGGTGCGTAGGCCTTGTTTATCGGAGGTGACGGGTTGGGTCGCCGCCTGTAACAACAGTGAGAGACAGTCAGCAGGATCGCCGCCTGTTCAGCGAAAGACACAGTGGCTCTGACAAGAGCCGGTCCACTTATCCACTGAACAGGGTCATCAGACAAGATCTTGCTTCAAAACAGGTAGGGAGTAATGTCGACGCGCAGAGAGCACAGTCGACGTTCTCAGGAACGAACGCCCGAGAGCTGTTCCGCAAATAATTAAACTTATAAATCTGGAAAAAGCTTGTTAAGTGTGACGTCAATATGAAGTAAAAATCACTTGCAATAGCTAATTTTGTCACGCAAATGATTAACTTTTTTGACTCTCGGATATGAAATGTTGCTGAAAATAGCGAAAAATCGCTTTAAAATGAGGGAACGATTGGATTTTCAGATTTTTAAAGTAGCGCAGATTGTTTTCTATATTTTTATACATGATTATGGAAATTTTCAAGGGGATCGTACAAACGGTGTAGAAATTATCAGGCTTTTTGTCCTTGACTTTGCAGTCATGGCGGAATGAAGAAGCAAGGGGGAAAAAGATACGTCATTTCCTTTACTGAGCGTTACTTCCGTCAGAAAAAAAATCTGAGTTACCCCCTAGTTGCGCTTAAAGAAGTTTTACTTCAAAAAAGGACTAACTCTAAATTTAGCCACCAAATGGCGCTGCAAGCAGTTTTCTAGTGTAGCGCATGGAAGCTGTACAATACCAAAATTTTTTTCCACGTATAGAATTAGATGCAATAGACGTGTGTCTTCCAATGCTACTTACTATACGTGCTATTTTTGAAAAACGAACATCCTCAACATTCCAGGCATGACTTTGACCCGGTAGCGTAGAAAGGATTTTATTTCAGGGGGGAAGGGGGGAGGGGCTGTGTGTCATATTGTAAGCTAAGTTTCAGTTGTAAGCTAAACATCAAAGTGTAGGCTAAATAAAAGGCCACATTTTGAGGGGAGCTGCAGTCCCCCCCAGCCCCACCCCTTTGTCTGCACGCCTGAATTAACCTTTTTTAATATCTAAAATATTAGGTTTTCGGACTTCCTCATATTTTATCAATCATTCAGAACGGCATTTACTGACTAAATTTTCATAACTCGATAAATTAAACTACCACTAAAAGTTTTATAAAAATATTGCACACTGCAGGCGATAATATTTATTGAAGAAAGTGAAAAAACAAACACAGTGATAATATTGGGTTCGCAAAAAGTAATTGCGCTTTTTACATAAAATTCAAACACATAAATTTTCAATCATGAAACCATTCCTCTAGTTTGACCATACCTGAGTAGCATTCATGCTTGTTAAAAAAAAAAAAAAAAACACTCAAAACACTGGGGCTGAAAGATTAAATATGTGTTTTTTACACAAAGTTTTTAGTTATTTCATTCATGCTTGTAGTCAGAAGATCAGAGAACAGCCTCTCACTCATGGTGAGTCAGCTTTTCACCTGTCTAAGAGAACCTTCAAATACTCAATAACAAACTCAAAATTGCGTAAGATTTTCAAAATCGTAAGCAGTCGTTTTGCATTTTCTTAAAATCATGTATACGGACCAGTGATAAATATTACGGACATGAGAAGTTATGGAGTCCCTAGTCCTTGGATCACTGACTAAATGTTCTAATTTTTACCCCTGACATTCTTCGTACGAAACATTTTAAGAGTAGAAACAGTATTTTCCTTGTAAATAAAATATTTATTTCTGAAATTAATGAAAAGCGAAAGTTCGGAATCCAGGTAGATAAAGCGTTCTTAATTTGGAAAGAACCCCTTAAAATCGCACATGTCTTGCAATGCCTCCGGAAATTATCGTAGAAAATTGGTGAAATTTTATATTTAGGGAAATTGGAAGGTTTTCTTCCGTTTACTAAGTCAAAATAGAGTGTGGCCATTGAGATAAACAAAGTTCTTGCAGAATTAAAAATGAAGAAGCCCCTTATGCAAATTAAATTACTAGTAAAATAAAATATACGTTATTTGCAAACGAATAGTCTATATGGGTGATTCTCTTCTAACTGTGATTTTTTTTATTAAAAACTAGCTGAAGTACCCGTTCTTCGCACGGGAATGAATGGACTTTTTGATATTACGATTTGTGGTGATTACTATTCATTGTAATAAACAGATATAGCAAAGTGGATATCGCGTTATATTGTGTCCAATAATCATGCATACCGAATTGCAAGGCAATCGTTTGTACGGTGCAGAAGGCCATGCGGCGTAGCGCAATCTAGTGGCGAGTTTTAGCAAAACGGATACGGCGAAAATATTTTTCGCATTCAGATATCGATGTATACGAATTTTCATGACTATCGGCTGGACAGTCCTGAAGTTCATCTGTTGACGCGACATCTAGTGGCAAGTTATAGGAGAATGGATAGCGCCAAACTCTTCCCCGTGTTCCAATATCTATGTATACCTATTTTCATAGCGATTATTTGCACAGTCAAGAAGTGATACACTGCAGGGCCATCTAGTGGTTCAATAAAGTAATGATTTGCTACAGCGCCGTCAAGTGGCGAGTTATAGCAAAATGGATAACGCCAAAATATTCTCATTGTTCAAATAGCTATGTATACTGATTTTCATATCGACCGTGTTCAACTATCTATGTATACCAATTTTCATAACGATCATTTGCACAGTCAAGAAGTGGTACACTGCAGGGCCATCTAGTAGTTAATTAAAGTAATGATTTGCTACAGCGCCGTCAAGTGGCGAGTTATAGCAAAATGGATAACGCCAAAATATTCTCATTGTTCAACTAGCTATGTATACTGATTTTCATAGCAACCGTTTGAATGGTCAAGAATTTGGCCTGCTGCAGCGTCATCTAGTGGCGAGTTAAAATAATAATGCATTGCAGTGTCATCTAGTGGTGAGTAACATCAAAAGGAACGCAGTTAGAATATATTCTTCGTGCTCAAATGTGTAAGTATAAAAAATTTTATGCCGATCGGTCGAACGGTATAGAAGTTGATACTTTGCAGCGCCATTTAGCGGCAAGTGACAGCAAAATGGATAGTGAAAAATATTCTCCGTGTTCTAATATTCGCGTGTACCAAATTTCATCGAAATCGGTTGGACGATATTCGCATAGCAAACGGCTAAACGGAATAGAATTCAACGTTGTGCTGCGGCACCACGTGGCAAGTTAAGAAAAACGGATAGCATAAAAACCTTCTCCATCATAAAAGACTTAGGTGAACCAAATTTCATCGTGCAACGGTGCTCAACGGTGCTGGAGTTTTTCAACCTCATAAACACATACCAACATTCATTTTTATCTATAACCAGTCTTATTATACGTATATACCAGTCTCAAGTAAAATCCAGTTTCAAATCTAAGCCTCGCCAAACATACGCCAACATACGTGCCAACATACGCAATTTTGCAAGAGTTTTTTCAGGGAATCATTCGAAGAATCATTCCCTTAGGGAATTCATTCAGGGAATCATTGACTTAGCAGCAATCAATATGGGAAATGGTTCGACTGCCAAAGAGTAGCACGTATTTATTTGAAAATTGGAATCCCTTAATACAGCCGATTTTTTTTTAAATTGTCAACTATAACGTGTTTTATTCATCGTTACTCCGATGTACTAAATGAGAAGATTTCAATTTTCTGAAATTTGGCGGAATTCCCCCCAACTTAAATCAATGTACTCAATTGGCGAGAATTCTGAAGATAGATCGCTTGAAATCCCTTAATAACTGCATTATTTCTTCACGGATCATTAAACTTTAACGCTGTATTCTAATAAAACCTTTGCACTTGTTTTCAAAAATCTATTTCCTTAAGCTCTCAATAAATTGCGCCAAGCCGAAAACTGTGCAAATTGCTAGAACTCACTTACTCAAAATCCATATTTCAGCCATTTTATTTTTTCGCCAAACTAAAAAAATTTACACATTAGCCTCGGAAATCTTCAATTCTTATTGTTTTGCGTGTAAAGCATTACATTCCTGCTCTGATTTCCCGTGCACACGATATTATAATTTAAAAAAAAAAAAAAAAAACCCTTACGAATATAAACTAACAAAAAAAAATCATTATTATTCTTTTATTTTTACTTTGAGAATTTAAAACATTTTATTCGGCAAAATCGCCACACATGGCAACCACGATCCTTATTTCACACTTTTTTCACTACAGGGGTTACAATTACGTAAAGCTTTTTGCGTGAAGAGCATAAAAAAATCTCTTAAATTCCGGGAACGGGTGGACTTTCAAAGTTTTAAAGTGGACTACGATTTACTCTATATTATTTTACATATCTGTGCTAAATTTCAGGCCGATAGGTTCATTTTTGTGGATTTGTATACGAACGACATTTTATTCGTCAAAATCGCCACACATGGCAACCACGATCCTTATTTCACACTTTTTTCACGACAGGGGTTACAATTACGGAAAGCTTTTTGCGTGGAGAACAAAAAATCTCTTAAATTCCGGGAACGGGTGGACTTTCAAAGTTTTAAAGTGGACTACGATTTATTCTATATTATTTTACATATCTGTGCTAAATTTCAGGCCGATAGGTTCATTTTTGTGGATTTGTATACGAACGACATTTTGTTCGGCAAAATCGCCACACATGGCAACCACGATCCTTATTTCACACTTTTTTCACTACAGGGGTTACAATTACGGAAAGATTTTTGCGTGAAGAGCATAAAAAATCTCTTAAATTCCGGGAACGGGTGGACTTACAAAGTTTTAAAGTGGACTATGATTTATTCTATATTATTTTACATATCTGTGCTAAATTTCAGGCCGATAGGTCCATGTTTGTGGATTTGTATACGAATCAAATCCACAAACAAACAAACAAACAAATAAACAAACAAACAAACAAACAGAATGTCATTTTTATTTATAAGATGTTAAGATTTTAAAATTAAACTTTTTAAATTTTTTTATGCATATTATTCATCTATTTTATTGTAAAAATAAAAGCCTAAGAGGAATGTACTACAACTTCAAAGCGTCAAGAACGAGAAACAAATTTCAAATTTGTCGTTCCACGGTACCGACTCATTTATCCACGGTACTGACATAAAATAAATTTGGTAGACATTCTTTAGAAACATTATTAAATTTATTCCTCAGTTATATTATAACACTTTTAAACTCCTTTATACTAATTATTCAACCCATTAATAATGAATAATAACAATTATAAATATTAACTTTATAATTTATAGCAACTACTAATCTACTATAATCTTACTTATAGTATTTAACAGAAAACAAATTAATTAACATATAGCTTTTGGTTTTCATCACAGTTTTTTTTTAATTCTTGCACTTCTTCGCAGTGATATTGTTTCATTTTTACTTCCTTGTACGTAGTATAAGGAAGTAATGTGATCCCGAAAAATTTTGGGGGCCAAATTTCGACATAAAAACCGATTTTGACTACCTCTAAATTTAATTTAAAATTTTTTTTCGATGCATCTCATCGTAGGCTAGCATGCACGATCATATTAACGCGTCTGCAACTCATTTTGACCAGTGGCGAGTCTACTGTGGCCAGTTTTTCCATGCCGTACTGTACGTACGTACGTACGTATGTATGTAACTCGCATATCTCAAAAACTATTGGTCGTAGAATGTTGAGATTTGATATTTAGGATTGTTCTATGATCTAGTTGTGCACCTCCCCTTTTGGTGGCAATCGAATGGATAGTTTATGTACAGGACCGCCCAAAAGATTCGAAATACATTACGTCTATGGGCCGAAATTCATTAAACTCGCCTAACTCAAAAGCTATTAGGCGTAGAATGTCGAAACTTCATATTTTGGATAGTTGTAACATCTAGTTGTGCACCTCCCCTTTTGGTTCCATTCGACTGGATAGTTTATCTACAGGACTGCCCAAAACATTCGAAATACATTACACTCAATGGGCCGAAATTCATTAAACTCGCATATCTCAAAAACTGTTAGGCGTTGAATGTTGAAACTTTATATTTAGGATTGTTGTAACATCTAGTTGTGCACCTCCCCTTTCGGTTCCATTCGACTGAATAGTTTATCTACAGGACCGCCCAAAAGATTCGAAATACATTACGCTCTATGGGCCGAAATTCATCAAAGCGTTTTTTAGAGGTATTGGGATATTTCAAACGACTCAGAAGTGATATATGCTGTAAAGAGTTAGAAAATGAATTTCTCCATTAAAAAAAGTGTCTTTATCATTTATAGTTCTGCTACAGGAACACTCAAAAGATTTCCAATACATTACGGCCAATAGCAATTTTAGGGGCATTCATCCATTTCAAGCACAATACCGTCCTACCACATAAGTTAGGTAATGGTCCGACCACGGTCACGTGCCTCCCTCAAGAACTGTGCCAAAAGTCGCCAAGCTTGGCGACTTTTGGTGTACGTGTGTGCATATTTAACTCTCAAATCTCAAAAACTATTATGAAATTTCATATATAAGAATGTTGTAACATCTAGTTGTGCATCTCGATTTTTGGTTCCAATCTACTGGAGAGTTTATTTACAGGACCACCGAAAAGAATTTCAGTACCTTAATGTCTATGGACATCTTCATTATAATACAACTGTAGACAGTCATTGTTTGGTACATGCCCAAAATCTCGCCGTCTGTCCTCGACCTTGGCGAGTTTTGGCGAAATATCGCCAAATTTGGCGATACCTTCCCTTAAACTTTGAACTTTTTGAATCTTGATAAGATGATTTGAGTTGCCGTACCATGGCTTCATGAAATAATAATGTTTTACGAACTTGAGGATTTGCATTTTGACCGTTTAACATTTTATCAACTTTATATTTATGCGATGTTGAGTGTGATTTCTTGATATTTAAACGTTGTAATTTTTTATGTAAGCTATTAACTTTCATTCGCAGATTTTTATTATCATCCAATAATTTTTTGTTGTCTCTAAAACATTTACGTAGATTTTTTTGTATTCGTTTCTTTCCTACCCGAGCTTGCTTGGAATCGACGTTATTCTTTTTATCATTTTGCTTTGTTGTCAACTCAATCTTTTCTTTTTGTCGAGTCCGTGAATTTTTTTTACATAAATTTTGTTGTTTGCGACGAGCTCGCTTTTTTCGTTCTGATAACTCTTGAATAGATTTAAGTTTTCCTTCCTTTTTCCTTTTTTCATTTCTTGCTCTTTCTTTCTGACAATAGTTTTCGTAAGTCTCTGGCTCCTTCCGTATTTTTTCTCTCCTTAATTTTTCAGCAATACGTTTTTGTTCCAAACGATGTTTTATTTCGGCACTAATTTTATTTTTACATTTTCCTCTTTTCTTTTGAAGACGATTGTTGAATTCTGCCACTTTTATTGTCATTAGGATTAGGCAGTTTTCTAGTACGAAGTATTGGAGCCATCTGCATTAAAAAAATTACAATTATTAATTAAAATAACTTTATTACTAATTAATTATTTTTTCCCATGATACTGACAGACACGGTGCTGACATTTTCATTTAAAATAACAACTGTAATTGTTTGGTTATGAATTTGATAATATCCATTTACTGTGTAATTTAGACTAGTATTAAGTACAAAAATTTACTATTTTGGATAGAAACATTCAATAGTTGATAAAGTTAATCAATACCACGGTACTGACATGAAAATTTATGACATACCTTTTTGAAAATTGAGTTCTAAAATGACGCAAACTCTTTGCACTATTTCATCAACGCAATGTTTGTAAATATTACTCAGATGACGTACTTTCAACATGGTTCACTAGACGTTTCATAAATCTCAAGGTAGATGGCGATCGAGTCGTACAAATTCAAATTCAAAAATTCGTTAAAATTTAAAGACAAAAGTTATTGAACCGGAATCCAATGTTAATTTAATACATTAACAAAAATGTGTATAAAATGTTTTTAGTTTGATCATATGCATTAGAATTTATGAGGTAATTAATTTAAATCATTTATTGCGACAAAAAGAATTAACAATTTATAGGTAAATTCTAGAAATGGACGTGACACGGTACTGACATTTAGGTGATATATTGTAAGTTTTCACTGAATGGCAAGATATATTATATTAAAAAAATGATGCGATATGTTGATGGGTATCTAATTAACACAAAAATTTCAATAATAGATTATTAATTAATGACCAGTGAGAACAAGCAATACGGTAGACATAAAGTATCACAGTTAGAACGGAATCACCCATATATGTTATAAACTACCATCATAAGACCGGTATTGATTTTGGTGTGTATAGGACTTATGGTTTTTCTGCAGGGCTACGACAAAGATTTCTTTTACATTATGGCATATGGGGAGAAATTCTTGAAAGTGCGCAAGCGTTTAAACGGTGCATTCGATTGAGCTTCAATTTGTATATATGTTTGAATTATTCATTGATTAAAATTTATTCAAATGCTTGGTAATGATCTTAATCGTTCGGAAAGTCGAGTGGAGTCACTCCAGACTTTTTTTAACATTACAAAAGAGTATTCTAAACACTGCATTCGATCGACTTGAAATTTGGTAGGAACATTGTAAGTCAAGTTCTCACAAACTGTTTACATGAGTGTAGGACATTTAGAGTTATTTTACAGGGATTCCAAAACTTTCATACACATTACGACATATAGATTTGAACTATTGTAAATAGATTTTAGTACTGTTAAATTATTTATAACAGGATAAAATTGATCTATGTTATATTGCTTTGGTTAAGTGTGGTCATCATGGGAAATGGTGCGCTTAGCGCTAACAGTTCTTACAGGCGTGTTTTCTGAGAGTCGAGAGGAGTCACTCCAGAACTTTTTGTAATGATAGTATCCCTACTAACAATTTCTGGTCAGGTTTCCGCCGGCCACGGAGACGCGAACGAAGAGGAATTGGGACGTGGAGATATACTCACAGTTTATGTCCCCTTGGACGTGAAACTGCCCAAAATACCACTCGCCAATGGACTGAGCGTTCGTCGATATGCAGACCAATTTTTCGCCTTCCAGTTCATTGTATTATTGTAAAATTTAGCCATTTGGACCGATCACGCAAGTTCGATTAAATTCCAAGCATCGTTTTATGGGCATTTCCCCACTGCTGTGTGCATCCCAATAATCGTTTTTAGAGTGAATTTGGGTTACTGAACCAATTAATGAATTTCATTGAGTGATGAAACGCGATGAAACAACATGCAAAATGGTCAATATCCTATGAAAAACCGATCATCTATTGCTAGTAGGGATGTGCTTGTAATATTACAAGTAACCCTTTGCGTATGTATACTTTCAGCCACCAAAGATGTTTTACCGTTCCGTTCATATGTCTGCTCCAAGCCACCTCAGCAAAGAACCATCCTAATCTTTGATAATCCTTAATCGTTAAAAATAGAGTTTTTCAATGAGCCTTGCCTCTCTGCGGCAGGTCCATTTTCTGGGTGACAGCTTTGGGTTCTCGTCACGTATTTCAATGGGAAAAACTTGATTTTCGACATTAAAAAAAGTATTAAATTCAAGTTTTCAGATGATTGTAATGGACTGAATGGGTTAAGTAAACCTTCAACTAGATTTTCCAACGGCATTTTTGTCTTTTGAAGTGGATGAGGATAATTAAAAGTGATGCTTCTAGTATCCTTTTTCTGGGTTGAGTACAATAGGAAGATAGTAGGAAAATCTGCGCAGAAAGGATGTGTATTCGCCCGTCACTGAGATGACGTCATTGAAAAATCACGTCGAAATGCTCAATAGAAGTGCAGCACGAAAGCTGCTTGCTTACTGTGAGGGAGAATCTTTCACAGAGAGGCTAGTATCCTGATATTAAATTTGGCCAGTTAGACATCCATGTCGAAATTTAAATGACCGCAAAGGGTTAAATTTCTTAATGAAGAGGATTATGTTTTAGTGAGAGTAGAGTAGAGCAGGCATATCTAGAGTATGATAACTAAAGATCGTATCCCAATAATATCTCTCGTACAAGGTAACGGAAATGATTATTTACTGGATAAAGACGAACGACGTATCTAGTCTTTATTATTCCATACGTTGTATTCAAGGTTTATAATATAAGAATATCGTGTCTTTTCAGAGGGACTCCAGAGTGGCAAATACATAATTCTTAGTGAATACAAAAATCACTTTACTGGGTGACTCATATGATCTTAGCCATTGTTTGTGTAGATGCTATTTCTGAAAGCAATATGCTAATACGAAAGATATAAAATTGGGAACAGAGCACGTGGAAGAGGAAAATCTTAGAAAAACGAGTATGATTCTGGATCTGAATTGTCTTGCACAACATACGAACGACGTACATTGTCTTTATTACGCCAGGTGGACACATGCTGTGTGCAAGGAACATTATGCAGGAATATCGTGTCTTTTCAGAAGGACACCAGAGTGGCAAATACAGAATTCTTAGGGTATACAAAAATCACATTACTGGATGACGCATGACGCAAACCATTGTTTGTGTAGGTGGTGTTTTTCAAAGCAATATGCTAATACGAAAGACCTAAAGTAGGGAACAGAGCACGTGGAAGAGCAATACCTCTGAAAAAGGAGTATGATTCTTATACTGAGGTGTCCCGTATACGTGGAGGAAACATCTCTTTCCAAGCAGAGTCAAATCAAAACTATTTAAATCGGTCATTAAAAAAAAAAAAAAAAAACTACTTAAGGCAGGAAATTACAAATTTTGAAAAATCAATAAAAACATCCAGAAATACGAGAATTTTCGAAGTACGTAAACTGTTAGTAATGTTTTTGTTTGAACAGCATACAATAAAAAAATAAACTTCCCTGTATGGCCTAGTGGATAAGACAATCAAAATGGTAGACGCCTGGCGTGTGAAGGTTCTGTGTTCGAGCTTGTCAATCAAATGGCCTGGAGTTTTGGTCATTTTTCTCCAGACGAAATGCGACAGAACCCTTAGAAAGTCCTCCGATCAAGGCAACCCCCATCCTTGGCAGGTAGTTCATGCATAGCTTTGCAATAACAACACAAACAAGCAAAAAATAAACTGTTTTTCCACCTTGTTATTTTAGCAAAAAACAGAGTTTCCCTTTAAAATCAAAGAAACAGTCTAAATATTTATTAAAAAGTAAATAAAATGAATCTAAAGCAATAATATTTTGCTATATTTTTTATGTTAAAGGATAGTAATTGCATTTATTACGTATTTTACATCGATATTTCAGTTGGTTGTTTATAGGTAACGGCGGTTACACTACCTCCTTTGAACAGGCGAAGGTGCGACTTGCATGGTTTCTAGCCACATTGTGAACCGTTCTATAACGGCATGTTGATTTCTCCCTCCACCCAAATCTCCACCCTTAAGTAAAAAAAGCGTTTTTGGAAAAATTGTAAATTTGAAATGACAGATTCATTCATTCCTCTTGATTTTTATTGGCAAAAACAAAAAGATATTGATGCTTCGAAATATAGTGCAAGTTGGGTGTACACGGAGTAATTCTGACCAATACGATTCAAGAAATAATGCCTGCAAATCATAAAATGTCTCGGAAACATTATACTGTGCACTCTTACACTCTTGATAATCAATCCAGTGGTTGGTTAGTCTGTCGCGTTCAATAATCCGACGCTCATTTGACACACGTGTCATATTGTCTTCCTATCCGCCGATCATCGTGGATGTAAATAAACATGCCCGCTTTTGAGCTTCCCATCATCTGTCGTGATTGTTTTCTGGTTTACCTAATGTGCTTTGAAGTGTAGTGTACTACTATTTCAACCAAACGAAAGCACACGACTTTAACACTTTGGAGCGCGGCCATTTCCCAATGCCGAAAAAGTGCAGTCGTTGCCATTGCTCGATTTAAATACCAGGACGATATGATCGCCCATCGCGTGCCACAGAGATCAAGAACGATCAAGAACGTTTTGGATAGAATATATCCAACACAGCTGGCTGTGAGGCTTGGACATATTCTATCTAGTTCTTCTATATCCATGTATATCTTCATCACATTCTAATTTCTCAGCAGATGCCGGCACCGATAAAAATAATTAGGACATCAATTTCACAAATAATCGATCATTTTTAACCCTTTGAGGCGCAACCCTTTCCCAATGCTGAAAAAAGGCCAGCCGTGGCCATCGCTCGACTTAACAACTACCAGCAAGATGGCGGACGATCGAAACTTTCATCGCGTGCCACAGATCTAGAGACCCTTTTTTGACGGCAGCTGGCTGTGCGTGCCCTTTTTTCAGCATTGGGAAAGGGTTGCGCCTCAAGGGGTTAACTGAGACATGGTTGATGGTTTTGAGCATATACATTTATAATTCATTAATAAAATAATTTCTACAAAGAAATAATATTTTTGTCTGGAGATATCGAAACAGAACAATACAATCGCAAATGCTTGTTTCATTGAAAGAAATTCTCCGACAGTCCTAGGGCCCTACCATGATGTTATCGGAGTATGGTTCCCACTCACGGATAGTCTAAATCCTGAGATAACTACCACGATCAGTTTCGTGTAAAAGAAGTGAGAATTTTTATACTTTTTGCGACAGTGTCGGAACTGGGACCGATCAGCCAGTCAAAACACACTGCTTCGTCCTCTTTTTTCTGCTATTTGCTATTCGAGGGCATTGTTTCTGATGACTTTCCTAGGGGCTGGATGGCATCGATCGAGGAAGGGATGTGTTTTTTGACAGAGAGGGAAATTCAGACTTGCGAGGGAAAGAGAGCCTTAAGCACTCTCACAAGAGTGTTAACACTCCGTAATGCACTCAATGAAACACATCTACCTTGTGTTCCTCGGTATCGGAAAGAGCTTCGCACCTGTTGGGGAAAAATAGTGGTATTTACTACCCATGCAAAAACCCTTAACGGGTTAAAAATTTGTGACGCAGCATTTTACTTTATAGCCAGCCATATGAATTTTAAATATGGGTCTTAAAAATACTGATATCAAATTTTGAGTGACGCCCTGCTGGGATTTTTAAAGATTTGTTTTTAAATTCCATTACAGTTACTTTCGTTTTATTTTCTAAAGAAGATTTACGCATTTAAGTAATGCTTTTTATTATGAAATACACTGTCAAATATATCACACTTTCATATAATGTATTCAAATGAATTCATTTCAATAATTTAATTTATCTTTTGCGCCACGCTATCCAAAAAGGGCAAGTAAAATTTACGTAAATATTTACTTAGGGTCATAGTAAACAAACTAAGGATTGTTTGATGATTAAACAGTATTTTTTTATTAGTTTGTTTATTTATTTGACTATAAATTGTGATCAGCTTACTACATTAATATAGAATGAACGCACATCCTATAAGTTTAATGAAAAGTGATCTTCTGCTGCAAAGATATTCGCATTATTTCCATTTAAAAAATTGTACGAAAAAACAATAAAGAGTAACAAGTTGAATTTTCTTTTCAACTTTTACTTTTAAATGCTGCATAATTTGAAAAACTTGTTGTTTCCTTCAATTATTTACTTTATTATTATAAATGAATGCCTTAAGTCTTTTTTAAAAGAATTTTTACCTTAAATATTCCCATACCCTGTTCGGAGGCCAACTTCCTCCAAACGAATAGGGCACTGACCTTCGGTACTGCAATTTATGGGTTCGAATAACACGCAGGCCATTTTTGACGCAGCTGGCTGTGCCGGGCACAGCCAGCTGCGTCAAAAATGGCGATCATCAAAAGTGGCGGCGTCAAAAATGGACGATCGCAAGATGGCGATCGTCCGCCATCTTGCTGGTAGTTAAGTCGAGCGATGGCAACGGCTGCCCTTTTTTCAGCATTGGGCAATCTATCCAGCTGTTCTCGCATTCTTCCATTTTTCAGCAGATGTCAGTACTGTTAAAAATAATCGTGACCATTTTTTTACGGGAAATGGCGTACTAAAAATTAAAGGATTCTCGTGGCGCTATGTCACCCGCAACTATTTTTATAGAAGTCAAATCTATTCTTCGTGACTCACAACAGTCAAAACGTCAGAGTTTGGTGTTCCCAGAGCGGGAACACTGCGCGTTAAAGGGTTAACCTCTTACGTCCCTGGGTGCCGAAATTACCTTTATTCCTCCTAAATCCACGTGTATCAGATGTGATAGAAATAACTGTATTGCTTTCAATTAATGATTCTGCTTAAAAAGTTTGAATGAAGCTTCGCCCACCCCCAATGGCACGAGAAAATAACGTACTCTTACAAAATAACAAGGCACGTGAATAAGAACAACATGGAATATGAATAGAAATATAGTAAGAGAGAGAAAAGTCAATATCTCAGCAGCTGATGTCTGGTACTTCAATATCCCTTGACCTCGGAGTCTCCAAGCAGAGCCCAGCATCCCAACAGATGGTTCATGTCCATAACGCCGTCTTTCCCATAGACGAAGGACTCATTTGGACTCGTAAAAATGTCATTACGGTGAAGGTGGGCCGCCAGGCAGTCATGGCCCCACCGCAAGTCTAAATTCAGGGATAGCTTTTTAGCGTGGTTTACAGAAATATCCAAGTCAAAGCTGCTCTTCCAACTTCTTGAAGAAATCCGAGAAGTGAGCAATGCTTTCCAGTTTTGTTTCATTGGATTTTTGATATAAAGTTTCGACGGAAAGGACTTATAGGTATTTTGGCTGTTGAATTATTTGAGTGCTCTTCTTAGCCACCTCACCATAGCACAGTGGTTATGTCACTGAAAAGGGTAGAAGGCAGAAGTGTGGAGGTTTCGGGCTAGGTCCCATCGCGCGGCTGTCAACTTAACCGTTCGGAGTTTTCCGTTGTTTTCTCCGAAACTACAAACTACTGTAAATACGGGTTAGGACCCCCCTTAAAAAGACCCCTACGGGGTGCACCCCTCTTGTGTTGTCCTTCTGACGTGGATTTATAAGAGGGCTTCGGGCCAAGCCAAACAATCTCTTGCATCGAGTATCACAATGTCCTGGAATCCATTGGAGGTTTATTTGTCTTCTCTCTATATCCTCAGACTCGCCAGGAGAACCCGACAATCTAGGATATTCTTATAGATGTGCATTTCCCTAGATCCGGCAGCCTTGGAGTCAGAATTTTGAATAAAGTAATTTTAACTGATGTGAATGTTAAAAAATGTGTGCACAAATATTTTTACTGACAGACAGATTTCACTCTTCTTTGCCGTTACACAAAAAGTATTTGAATTTTCTATGTTGAGTTTGGGAATATTCTTTTGCTGGTAGGACATCATTTATCTTTAAAAGTTTCTTGATAATCTTTCGTTTATGAGTGGTAATACCAATTATTTATTACTGAAACAGAAACTGAGAATTAGTCTTTTATTCGAAAATTTTGTTTAAAAAATGTACTTTACTTATCGCTTTAAAGTGCAATAGGTTTTTTTTTAAAGAAAAATGAGATTAAAAAAAAATGTAAATCTTAGGACTTACACTAGAGCCAAAACAGTATGGCCACCTACTAAATAACGCGTTGCGTCTTCTTTGGCCTTCAGAATAGCTACAACGCGTCTGGGCATGGATGCCACGAGTTCTTTGTAGATAACTGGAGACAGATTGTACCAAATATTTAAGCAGCTGTCACACGAAGTCGAGGTATTGGAACATGGCGGTGTTTGAGCTCTGAGCTGCCGGGGAGCGGAGAGGGGAGCAACGGTTCTGCTGGAAGACGGCTTACCCTGACACGACCATCGACGTGATGAAGAAGAAACTGGGATTCATCCTAACAGTCTTTTCTACATATCTGTGGTCCAGTCTCGATGTTCCCGTGCCTACTGTAGGTGTAGTTGATAATGGTGCTTGGTAAGCAGAGGCATACGAGTGGCACCTCCACTTCGCTGTCCCATATCCAACAGTATACGCTGAATTGTGTGTTCCGAAACACTGGTATTGGGCTGTTATCTGAGTCACTGTCTACCGCCGATTTTGCTGTATTAGGCGGGACAGTTTCCGGCGTCCTTTTTCTTTGATGATGCGTGGACGCCCAAAATCTTGCCATCTATAGATGGTTTCGCCCTCATTCCTCTACTTTTCATAAATACTAACAACGGCAAATCTTGAACAACCGACCAGTCGTACGGTTTCGGAGATACTTGGTTCGAGTCTCCGGCCGTTACTATTTGCCCTCTATTAAATACGCTCACATCAACAGCCTTTCCCATTACTCACAAAGGTAAGAGTGCAAGATGATGCCTTACCTACTCCAGCAACAGTTAAATACCATTCCCACTTAATTACGTACGATCCATGTCATCCAGACGAGTTCATTAAAAAAATTTGGGGTGGTCATAATGTTTTGGCCAGTCCGTGTTTGATGGGTCTCAAGAGGCTAAGAGATAACATGTTCTCATTCTTCCGTCCCTCTTTAAAGAGTGCATTTTTAAAATTCTCATTCTTATTGCAGACTCAGAAATAGTACTGCTTGGATAGTGTTATATTTGACTATCGCCACCCCAGCGACAGATTTTGGACCTCTAGTGACAGCCTCTCTTGAAATTTGATTTTGTAAGATATTGAAGTTCTCTATAAGAAGCTAACATTGATTTAGGTATAGATTATATTACATCAATTGTTGGTTATGAAAAATAAGCAGATTTACTTTTCTTTTACTTACATATTTGACTAAAACAGAAAAAATGAATTCTACAAAACAGAACATGAATTTTGTTTTTTGCCTGCATACAAAGTTGAAAACAATATCGAGGTTTTTTTTCCTATTTTTACTTTTTGGACATCTACCATTTAAGGAACGAAGCGTTATCATGAAAAAATTCGACTGTGAGACTTGATATTGAGACTTGATATTGTGATGAATTTATACGTTTTTAGCTACACGGAATTCATTTATGAAATTTTTACAGTGCTGCATGCATGTGTGTGTGAATGAACGCGTGCATTCGATTGAGCTCAAATTTAATGATTATAAACCATCCACGTACGATCGGTATTGATTTTAGTGTGAACAAGACGTACATATTTTTACATTGCTACAAAAAGAATTCTTACACATTACGGCCTATGGAAGCAAATTCTTGAAAGTGCGATAGCATCTAAACGGTGCTTTCGATTGAGAGCAAATTAGGTATATTTGCATATGATAGATCACGGTCACATGACATGCATAGTTTTTAGTGTGTGTAGAACTGATAGTTTGTTCACAGGGTTGCAAAAAAGAATTCCTATCCATTACGGACTACGGACGCAAATGACTTAAAGTGCACTATGTCTAAACGGTGCATTAGAATAAGCTCAAACTGGGTATGTACATTACAGATCACCGTCAAACGAAACAATCTGTTTAGATTTTGGTGTATGTAGGATTTACAATTCTTGTACAGGGATACAAAAAAGAATTTTTATGTAATACAGCTTATAGACGCAAATCCTTTAACGTGCTCTATGCTACTCTCTATATGATGCATGCATTCGATTGAGAAATTAGGTACGCATATTATAGACCACAGTCTGTCACACTGTATAGATTTTAGAATGTGTAAGATTTACAATTTTTTACCTTCGCACAAAAGAGTATTCTGAACACTGCATTCCATTGAGTTGAAATTTGGTAGGCAAACTGTAAGTCAATGTCTCACAGACTGAGTAGGTTTACATGAGCAGTGGCGGATCCAGAATTTTTTTTTGGGAGGGGCTAAATTTAAAAAAAACTTATTTCACCCAATTAAAATGTAATATAAATCAAAATTTTAGTCTAAACCAATGTATTAGGCTTTTGGGAGGGGCTAAGTAATAAAATCAGAAATAGGATCATTTTAGTTATTTAAAGTGTATAATAAAGCAGAATGTTACCCTTGAGCAATCTCTTTTGGGAGGGGCTAAAGCCCCCTAGCCCCTCCCCTGGATCCGCTACTGTACATGAGTGTAGGGCATATTACAGGGGCATATTACAGGGAGTTATTTTACAGGGATTCCAAAACTTTCATACACTTTACGACATATAGATTTGAACTATTGTAAATTGATTTTAGTACTGTTAAATTATTTAAAACAGGATAAAAGTGATCTATGTTACATTGCTTTGGTTAAGTGTGGTCATCATGGGAAATGTGAACTTAGCGCTTACAGTTCTTACAAGCAAGTTTTCGAAAAGTTGAGTCGAGTCACTTCAGATTTATTTAATGATAGTACCCCTACTAGCAATTTCTGGTCAGGTTTTCACCGGCCACGGAGAGTATCGCCATTGAAAAGGAATTGGGGCCCACACGAGTAACGTGCACGGATACACACAGTTTATGTCCCCCTGGGCATGAAACTGCCCTAATACCACTCGCCAATGGACAGAGTGTTCGCCGATATGCCGATAAATTTTTCCTCTTCCAGTTCATTGTATTATGGTAATATTTAGTCATCTGGCCAGAACACGCAAGTTCGATTAAATCCCAAGCATCTTTTTATGGGCATTTCCCCCACTCTGAGCCTGCAGTACATCCCAATCATCGTTTTTAGATGGAATTTTGGTTACTGAGCCAATTGATGAATTTCGATCAATTGGCTCAGTAACCAAATTTCGGTGAGCAATGCAACACGACGAAACAACGTGGAAACCGGTCCTTGTCCTATGAAAGACCGATCATCTTTTGCTAGGAGGGATCTGCGTATGATATTCAGTTAACCCTTTGCGGCTGTATGTCTACTTTCAGCCACCAAAGCTGTTTTAACGTTCCGGTCATGTGTCTGCTCTGCGCCACCACAGCAAGGAGCCATCTTATGGAGTATTTCGAAGAGCCTTGCCTCTCTGCGACAGGCCCTTTTTCTGGGTGACAGCTTTGGCTTCTCGTAATGTATTTCATAGGTTTCAACATTCAAAAAAGTATTCAATTCCAGTTTTTGGATGCTTTTAATAAACTAAATGGGTTAAGTAAACCCTCGACTTGATTTTCCGGCTACATTTTTATCTTCTGAAGTGGTTAAGCATAATTAAAACTCATGTTTCTAATACCCCTTTTCTGCGTTGACTGCAATAAGAAGACAATAGGAGAATCTGTGCCAAATGACCAAGTGAGATTACCTCGTTGAAACATACGTCGAAAAGCTCCATCGAAATGCAGCGAGAAAGCACCTTGCTTTCATGTAAGGCAGAACCTTTCACAGAGAGGATAGTTTCGTGAAGATAATTCCGACCTGTAAGACGCCCATGACCAAATTTAAATGACCCGTAAAGGGTTAAATTTCTTAATGAAGAGGATTATGTATTAGTGACAGAAGGCATATCTAGAGTGTGATATCTCAGTATCGTATCCCCAATCATATCTAGTATTCCTGTCTTGGTAACGGGAATATTATTTACTGGAGAAAGACGAATGACGCATGCGGTCTTTATTATTCCAGATGGATATGGATATGCGTTGGATTCGAGATTTATTATGCAAAAATAGCATGTCTTTTCAGAAGGACTCCAGTGTGGCAAATACAGAATTCCTAGAGTATACAAAAATCCCTTTACTGGATGACGTATGATCTTAACCATTGTTTGTGTAGGTGCTATTTCTGAAAGCAATATGCTAATACGAAAGAAATGAAATTGGGAACAGAGCGCGTGGAAGGGCAAAATCTTTGAAAAAGGCGTATGATTCTGGTTCTGAATTGTCTTGCACAACATACGAACAACGTACGTTGTCTTTATTACGCCAGGTGGGCACATGCTGTGTGCAAGGAACATTATGCAGGAATATCGTGTCTTTTCAGAAGGACACCACAGTGGCAAATACAGAATTCTTAGAGTATGCAAAAATCACATTAGTGGATGACGCATGATGCAAACCATTTTTTTTTGTAGGTGGTGTTTTTCAAAGCAATATGCTAATACGAAAGACCAAAAGTAGGGAACAGAGCACGTGGAAGAGCAATATCTCTGAAAAAAATGCATGATTTTGATACTCGAGTTGTCCGGTATACGTGGAGGAAACATCTCTTTCTCAGGAGAGTCAAGCCAAAAGTATTTGAATCGGTCATTTAAAAAAAAAAAAAAAAATACTACTTAAGCTAGGAAATTGCAACATTTGAAAAATCAATAAAAATGCCCCGAAATACGAGAATTTTCGAAGTACGTAAACTATTAGTAATAGTTTTGTTTCAACAGCATACAATAAAAAATAAACTGAATCCCCTCAATGGCCGCGTGCATAAGACGGTCAAAATGGTAGATGGCTGAAATATGAAGGTCCTGTGTTTGAGATTGTCACGCGGCTGTCGATCAAATAGCCTGGAGTTTTGGTCCGTTTTCACCAAACGAAATGCGATAGAACCCTCAAAACCTCCTCCGATCAAGGCAACCCCCATCCTTGGCAGTTAGTCCATGCATAGGTTTCCCATAACAGCACAAACAAGCAAAAAAATAAGCTGTTTTTCCACTTTGCTATTTTAGCAAAAAACGTATATTCCCTTTAACATCAAAGAAACACAATAAATATTTATTAAAAGTTAAATAAAATGAATCTAAGGCAATAATATTTTGCTGTATTTTTTATGTTAAAGGATAGTAATTGCATTTACTACATATTTTACATCGTTATTTCAGTTGGTTGTTTTTAAGTAACGGCGGTTACACTGTCTCCTTTGAACAGGCGAAGGTGTGACTTGCATGGTTTTTAACCACATTGTGAATCGTTTTGTAACGGTATGTTATTTCTAACTCCACTCAAATCCCCAATTTTAAGTAAAATAAGCGTTTTTGGAAAAAAATTTAGTTTTAAATGACAGATTGATTTAGTTACGTTGATTTTTGATGGCCAAAAATAAAAAGATGTTTATGCTTCGAAATATAGACCAAGTTGGGTGTAGTTATGAGAACACGGAGTAATTCTGACCAATACGATTCAAGAAATGATACCTGCAAATCATAAAGTTTCTACGAAACATTATATTGTACACTCTTAAATCTTGATAATTCCGCAGTTGGTTAGTCTGGCACGTTCAATAATCCGACGCCCTTGGGAAACACATGCCATATTGTCTTCCTATCCGCCGACCATCGTGGATGCAAATAAGCATGCTCAGTTTTGAGCTTCACATCATCTTTCGTTATTTTTTTATGTGTTATGTTTGTTTGTGTAACGTGTATCTCGGATTTGTGTGGTTGACCCGAAGCCCGTTTATAAATTCACTTTAGATGGACAACAAAATATCAGGTGCCCTTCGTGTAGGGTAGGGTATTCAAAGGGTTCCTAATCTATATTCTACTGTTTCGGAGAAAATCACGGAAAACTCCGAACGGTTAGGTCAGCGGACGCGACCTGGTTTCCAACCAGGCCATATTTTCAGTGACTTAACCACTCGGCCATATTGGAGCTAATGTGTTCTGTAGTGTAGTGTACTACTATGCCAACCAAACGAAAGCACATGACTTTAAGTCTGCGTCAAAAATAAGAGACTTTCATAACCCTTTGAGGCGCAACCCTTTCCCAATGCTGAAAAAAGGGCAGCCGTTGCCATCGCTCGACTTAACTACCAGCAAGATGGCGGACGATCGAAACGTTCATCGCATGCCACAGATCTAGAGACCCTTTTTTGACGCAGCTGGCTGTGGCACAGCCAGTTGCGTCAAAAAAGTGAATGTTGCATCAATTGTCAGTTACAAAGCTGTTCAGCATCGACGATTTAGTCAGAAGAGATACCTCGAGTAAATTAATGTTAGAAACAGAAGGCGCAAAACGCAGAGCGAAAAAAAAAAAAAAAAAATGGAAGTTGCAGACTAGAGTCCAAACATGCATTGTCGCTTACGGAAAACCATTTAAGCATGAAGGATATAATGAGCGTAATGCTAGGCAAATGCAATTTCGGAAAACGCAGCCAAACAAAAGTGCGTTTTATGCCTTGCAGTTGTAACATTAAAGTAAGGACACCAGTAGTTGACCGTTTGAGGGCGTTCCACTACCTTTTTGCTAGTTCTTACACATTGCTTTTGCCTGAATTCGTTGAGTGATTGTTTAACAAACTAAGCTGCCATGTGTTGATGAATAAAAGGAAACAATATTTGATTTATACTATTATTGTTGTTAAAAAAATACATGAATAGTTGGCCACATACAAATAACGAGAAACTACTAGTTGATCATCATTTGCAAAAGTACTTGGTCTCCACGTTACTTAAGCTTTTACTGGGCTAAACTTGTTTAAAATTAAATTACAAAAATTGCTGTAAGAGAGTACTTACGTTTTTATTTAACCCTTTGAGGTGCAACCCTTTCCCAATGCTGAACAGCCAGCTGTCGTCAAAAAAGGGTCTCTAGATCTGTGGCACGCGATGAACATTTCGATCGTCCGCCATCTTGCTGGTAGTTAAGTCGAGCGATGGCAACGGCTGCCCTTTTTTCAGCATTGGGCAATCTATACAGCTGTTCTCGCATTCTTCCATTTTTCAGCAGATGTCAGTGCTGTTAAAAATAATCGTGACAATTTTTTTACGGGAAATGACGTGCTAAAAAGTAAAGGATTATCGTGGAGCTATGTCACCCGCAACTATTTTTATAGAAATCAAATCAATTCTTCGTGACTGGCAACAGTCTGTGTTCCCAGAGCGGGAACACTGCGCGTGAAAGGGTTAATCTAGAATTTTGCGATAATCCACCGGTTATCTGGCCCCATATACACTATCTACCTATAAGTAATTGCACAGCTGTGATAAAAGAGTCAAAAACAATTTATTCAAATTCAATAGTTGGTAGAGCCTCCACCTGAGGCAATAACAACTTTAACCCTCTGGGGCATGCTTTCCACAAGTGTTTGGATGATAAACAGTGGTATAGTAACGAGATCGCCGAGTGGACTTTTCTTCCACTCAGCTTAGAAAAGACGTAAATTCTTTCACCGATTTCGGACGGTTGCTGCTCTTCTTAATTCGGCGGTCCAATCAGTTCCTCTTCGTCCCAAAGGTTTTCTTTAGGATTCAAATCTGACTCTTGAAGGCTAGTTCAATTGGTTCATATCATTGTCATCATACCAATCCATGGTGGACCTCGCAACATGTCAAGTGACGTTATCATCCTGGAAGTAACAATGATCCAAACCGCAAAATTTCCTCAGCGTAGGAAGCACATTGCTCTCTAGAATAGTGAAGTAGGAGACGTCTTTGAACTTACCATGAATTGGGATCAAGGGTCTCAGTCCACACATACAACGAGAAACTGCCCCAGACCATAAATCCACCTCCGTCAAACTTTATTATAGGCACAATGCATTTGGCAGAAGGCGTTCTCCAGGCATACGTCAAACCCAGAGACTCTGCCATCCGACTGGTAGACGTTGTACCTTGATTCACTCCTCCAGAGAACCTGTTTCTACTCATCTGAGGTCCAATTTTGACGTGCCTTGCACTACCTCAAGCGAGGACCACGGTTGGATTTTGTAATCAAAGGTTTATGGGCGGGAACACGAGCACGGAAACGAAGCAAATGTGCTTCCTTGAGGATGATTATCGAAACAACTGTTCCGGATGCTTGTTGGAGTATGTGGGCCATCGGTTAGGGGCAGTAGCGTAGCCAGGGTGGGGGGTTAGGGGGGTCATAACTCCCATGAGGAATTTTTTGCTATACAGAATGTATATTCTTCACTCCCTTATCACACACACCTATACATATATATGAGTTGAAGTAGTCGTAACCCGCCCCCATGAAAAATTTCTGCCTACGCCACTGGTTAGGGGCGGTTATTCCAAATTTCTTCGAGCAGCACTCGTAGGTCTCTGTCTCTTAATTTTGAAGGTCTGCCGGGTTGAAGCACATTCCGACAATCACCACTAACCTTCCACAATCACAAAAGCCACTATCGATTTTGCAGTGTTTAGCTCACTAGATAAGCCCCTTAAGAATAAGCCATGTCTATGATATCCGATAATTACGCCTTTCTCGGAAGTGAGACAGCTGTGAATTCCATGGAATTTTGCATGCGACTAATGTCAATGCTGTTTCACACACGATATTTAAGTACAGAATGCGTGACGTAGATCAGGACCGCAGATATCCTCATTTACATGGGTGTGGAAATACTTAGGTAGATAGCGTATATAGGGTCATACTAACCCATAGGTTCCCAACCTTTTTTGAACTGGTGCCCCCTTTTCTAGTGAATATTTCAATACCGCCCCCCTCCCACTCCAGAGAAACAAGAGCGTACATAATGCATGGTGAAAAGAAGAATTCAATTTAAAAAAATTACTAAAGGATAGAATATTGTTGGAATTGAAACGCTACTGAATTTTCTTCATTTAAAAAAGAGGAATAAAATTTTTAGCTTACCTGTTATAAGGACAGGCAGGGGTTTGGTGATACGGAATAATAAATAATAAACTATTGCTTTCTAAATAAATAAATTGACAGTTTCAGAGAACAATCAAAACGCATACTTAATTCTATTAAAAAGTATTTTTATTAAAATTTATTTTTAATAAAATATTATCAGCGTAATTTTTGAGTCTTTTTTAGACAGTATTTGGCTAATCTTCCCACGCCCCTCCGTGCCATATCAACGCCCCCTAATTTTCTCTGGGTCTTTTACCGCCCCCCTGAAAGCCTCAAACGCCCACAAGGGGGCGTTATCTCCCACGTTGGGAACCTATGTACTAACCCAATGAACAGAAATAATTGTTATGTGTTTCTGACAGACTACGAACTCATCGACGAGGCAAAGTTACACTCACATTACACAAATTTATTAACACGAAAAATATTTACATAGATTTTACAATTATGGTAGCGCAAAACCTGTGTGAAGTTGGCACCCTCATATTGGAAATTCAAAAAAACAATTATGTCATAATTTTGCCCAAGTTTTGCCCAGTTTTGACCAACCATTATTTAATCTTGCCCACCTTTTATAAAGCTGCAATTTAAATTTTAAAGTTTTGCTTTTTTTCTATGTAGCAGCCCCCATATTGGAAATTCCAAAAAACAACTATGCCATAATTTTGCCCAAGTTTTGCCCAGTTTTGCCCAACCATTAATTAATTTTGACCACCCTTTTTAAAGCGAAAATTGAAAATTTCGTTTTTGGCAAAGTGTGAAGTTGGCACCCCTATATTGGAAATCCCAAAAAACTATTATGTCATAATTTTGCCCAAGTTTTGCCCAGTCATTAATTTTGCCCACCTTTTTTAAAGCAAAAGTCGATTCCTTTTTGGCAAAGTGTGAAGTTGGCACCCCCATATTGGAAATTCCAAAAAACAACAATGCCATAATTTTGCCGTGAGATTTAAGGAATTTGACAGTCACACATATCACACTCTTTTGATGGTAGCTGGCCAAATTTTGCTTGCAATGTGCAAGGAATTAATATTTATCCGTTGCCGGGAATCTCATGTTTCCAGATACGATAAGGACGGTCAAGCGCTCTTCTCATAGTTCATCTCTTTTTGGAATCCATAAGGAGAAAAAAAAAATAATTCACATCACATACGAAACGAAAAAAAAAGAAAAGAAATTCATGTCATAGTACCCCACATATTCTTGAGCCAATGAAAAAGTGGACCAGAAAAGTGAACCGTCGAGCAGTAACAGTATGTATTTCAGTAAATTTTTCTTTGAAATATTTTTAACTCTCATCTTTAACCAGGGACGTAAAAAGTGAGTCTTCCAGGTACCGATAAATCTCAGGGAATTTCTAATAATCAACGAGATTCTTCTTGAAAATATTCTCAACCCTTCTGTCAAATGAGTCTCAACCCTTCGATTTTCCAGAGGTCTAGCTTCTCGACTTTTCAAACTTTCAAATCCAACTGCCAAAGTTCGTTATTGAAGATCTGTAGATTAAAAAGATTGAAGTTCAGTAATTTTATTGAAGATCTGTAGATTAAAGAATTAGCCAGTTGGGTTAATTCTTTTTGTTTTTGGCTCACCCTAATAGGATTCACTGCACCCTTGTATTTCTAGCCAATGGTGCTAAAAAATATATGTGACGCCTCTGGTCCCTGCAAAGCTGTGAATTTATGACTCTTTGACTGTGTCTGGTATTGAGATCGTCACACATGCTGTTTATACTGTAACGCAATACAACCCCTACTTGCAGTGTGGTCCCGAGCGAAAAAACATTCTGTGCGGTCTTGTGGCACTGAACTGGGGGGTATCGGGAGTTTTGAAAAAAAATGTATTTTTTATGTTTCAATACTTTAACTAATCTTGAGTGCAATGCATATACTTGTGAAGTATCAAGTTGTACCCTTTTTATAGTTTTTTTTTAATGGGCAGGCACTGGCCACAAGCCTTTGCCATCAACGGCCCTAGTTACTGTCTATTTTATTATGGGAGCACCCAGTGGGCGGACAGCACTACCCCCTATGAAGGGACGGACAAGTTAACATCCATGCCCAAGCCGGGTTCGAACCCGGACCCACGGCGTGATAGAATGGTTCTCTAGCCACTACACCACCTGGGCGGCTCCCTTTTTATAGTGGGATGGTAAAAAGGTAGCGCTTCTGTGCCTTCGCATAACACACATGAAACCATTTTGTAAAGTTTCCTTGTCAGTCATGTTAGATGCCACGTCATTAATTAAGGAATTTAGCATCACCGGTAAACTCCGTGTGGTATCTAATGCTACCAGCAAGTCTTCAATGGGAATTTCTTTTAACCCCTTACTTCAGAAGTAAAGACACTCAACATCAGAAACTTGCTTGTGATTTCCGATAGACAACTAGAGCCATCAAGTGGGCTAAAGAAAACAGATAAATCAACATGATACAGCACGCATTACTAAGCAACAGCTTTCACGCATAGTGTAACCAGAAAGCAACAATTACAGTGAATGTACTAAAATAGAATCATGACGTACACATGTACGTCATGATTTTGAGTCACGAGAAATTCATGACGTACAAATGCATGTCCTGGTGAGTAAGAAATTAGTGATATTTTGATGATTGGCATGAGGTAGATTCGCGAGGAGTCATTTAACACTGGAGAGGCATTAGCTATTTTGAGGAGGAGAGGAATTTGCTTTATTTTCTGCATCAAATAATTAATAAAGGAAGCAGTTCGGTGCATGGACGAAGCCAGGATATTTTGCAAGGGTGGGAAAAATGTTCGACTGAGACACGCTTGCGTGCATGCAGATGCGTTATAGCATATTTGTATATATATAAATATATATTATACATGTTTTACGGTCCCTTCACAAAATTATAATCGATTAAAAATACATATACAACCGATTAAAACAAATCCTTCATTGACATTTTACTGTATATATATACAGGGTGTCCAGCCTTAATGTGACTCAATAGCTAATTCCCGAACCGTTCGGTTTAGATATGCACTTCCAATTTAAAAAATGTTTTAAAAAGGGTAAGGAATGTTTTTACGTGCTTTTCGAACCAAAAAACCCATTCAGAAAAAAATTACAAAAATTAAATTTTTATACGGTCCCCAGGTCCTATCACTTATATTTAGGAAAAGATGCAGTACACAAAAACAAAGTAAACACAAAAAGTTTCATTTTATTACGATAAAAACTGACCAAGTTATGGAACTTTGAAAATCATACATTTCATCCATTTTCTCGGCCAATTTCAAGAAGCTAGTAAGGGACCGTCTCCAAAGTGAAATTAATTGGAACTCTGCCAGGAAACTTTCGCTCTTGCACGTCACTCTTATGTAAATCGTTTTTAAATTTAAAAGTACATACATTACGTTAATATTACAATAATTGAGTACTTAAGAAACAAAATTTATTCTGTGTACGTGTAAAACATAGACAAAATAAAATATTTTGGACGAAGAAAACTTTTCAAAAGCAGTTCCAAAAAAATAGACTTATTTGCCTGAGGCTTCAGACTGATTTGCTGCGATACATGATCATGGCGAACGTTAAAAATCTGTTGTGTAGTCGCTTGCAATTGCATCAGCCGCATTCTAATATTACGAATTCTAGTATGGGAGAACGAGATGTATACAACTGGTCTCCAGGCATTAGCTCCTGCGCCAGGACTGGACGATAAGAAAATGCACCGTACGTATGTAAGATGTTCCACACCGTCGATTTTGAGTAGGAACAAGCCTTGCTAATATCCTGGACACTACTTTCAGGATGTGCCAAGGCATATCCTAGAACATCCTCAGCGGGTATCCGCAAGCTTGAAGGTGTGGCTCGAGACAAGGGAATATGTCTATGACAACTCCCAGTTCTATACATGCGTTGAACAGCACGGGCAATTGTACAATAAGATAGATGTCTTCGACTGGGAATTTTAATGGCATAAAGTCTTGCCGCCTCTCTCTTATTTCGATTACACTGCCCATACAACAGTACCATTTCGCAGTATTCTTCATTTGTATACATCTCGTTCTCCTGTACTAGAATTCGTAATATTAGAATACGACTGTATGCAATTGCAAGCGACTACACAACAGATTTTTAACGTTTGCCATGATCAGTACCACAGCAAATCAGTCTGAAGCCGCAGGCAAATAAGTCTAAGTTTTTGGAGCTGCTTTTGAAAAGTTTTCTTCGTCCAAAATATTTTATTTTATCTATGTTTTACACGTACACAGAATAAATTTTGTTTCTTAAGTACTCAGTTATTGTAATATTAACGTAATGCGTGTACTTTTAAATTTAAAAACGATTTACATAAGAGTGACGTGCAAGAGCGAATGTTTCCTGGCAGAGTTCCAATTAATTTCAATTTGGAGACGGTCCCTTACTAGCTTCTTGAAATTGGCCGAGAAAATGGATGAAATGTATGATTTTCAAAGTTCCATAACTTGGTCAGTTTTTATCGTAATAAAATGAAACTTTTTGTGTTTACTTTGTTTTTGTGTACTGCATCTTTTCCTAAATATAAGTGATAGGACCTGGGGACCGTATAAAAATTTAATTTTTGTAATTTTTTTCTAAATGGGTTTTTTGGTTCGAAATGCACGTAAAAACATTCTTTACTTTTTTAAAAACATTTTTCAAATTGGAAGTGTATATCTAAACCGAACGGTTCGGGAATTAGCTATTGGGTCACATTAAGGCTGGACACCCTGTATATATATATATTTGTAAATTATTTTAAGGAAAAGAGTGACTTTTAAACCCCCGACAGCACATAAGCTTAAATCAAGCTTGACATTTCTTTGAATTTGACGTATTAATGCAAGCTTCACAGTTCAATTCATTTTAAGCTTGCAGCGAGCTTGGAGATTACAAAGAAATGAGCCAGCAAATATTTTCCGCACCGAATTTAAGTCATTTGAACTGTCAAGCTTGAATACAACTTGATTACTGCTTGATTTGGAAAGCGAAACAGGAAGTTGCTCACGCATTCTGGATTCCACAGAGAAGCAGACTGCAGTAAGTTTGAATCAATTTGCTACGCCAAGCATAATGCAAGTTGGGCAAGTGTAAGCTTGAACACTTGATGTTGACTTGCATTAAGCTTACACGCTTGAAATATCAAGCTTAATGCAAATTTTCTGTGCTGTCTGGGAAATAAAGAAAACCGCTATTTTACACTTATGCCCTTCAAATGAATATTCTAGACGTATTCTTGTGCCTTGACCAGAGCATATGTTAATTTCTCAATTTCTTGCAATCTGAGCGTACGACTCTCATATATTGCTATTGAAATTACAAAAACGGAATTTTGAGAATAGCGTGCTAAGTGAAAAAATCTCGCGAACTATTTTTTTGAAAATTTCCGCTTATGGAAATATATCCTCTCTCCGAATCAACCCCAGTAGCACAGCAATTGCGATGTTGGCCAACCTCGTTAGACGTCGGCGAAAATCAGTCGTTTGTCTCGATTTTGGCCAATATTGCCCAACATGAGAGTTGCGATATTGAAAGTTTTAAAACGTGTGTTGCTTTTAATTTTATATTATGCTTATTTACCTATTAGTAGAGTCTATAAATCCCACATAACATTATTTTAATTTTGATTCATCTCATGGAAAAATAAAAGATGTAGATCGGTATCGGGCAATACTAATTAATCTCGCCAAAAAAACGGCGTGACAAGCATAACAGTCATTTCAAACTTTAGTCATTTCACCTCGAGTCAGCTTTGCATGGTGGTTAGGACGCTGGCTTCCCACACCTAGGTCCTGAGATCGATCCCAGTCGCGGACGCTAGACGGAAGCAGATTGAAAATAACTTGAGGTTTCAGCGTAGAGAGAAAAATGTGTGGAAAAATTAAATATATGGGGCGAGTTCGCCGATCGGGGCCCCATGTAATTATGGAAATTTTTTAGAGTGTAGTAAGTTTGAATCAAGCTTGCTATGTCAAGCTTAATGCAAGTTGGGCAAGTGTAAACTTGAACACTTGATTCAAACTTGTACTAAGCTTACACGCTTGAAATAATCAAGCTTAAATCAAGTTTATTGACTTGATAAATCAAGCTTGCTGCAAGTTTGATGCAAACTTTCTGTGCTGTCTGGGACAAAGACTAGTATTAAAATTCACAAAAACAAACAGATTTCAGTAATATGCGAATACTGGCGTACCCATTGTACTGGGCTTCAACCTCGCCAAAGTTCATCTTTGCAATACGCATCCATAGCAAAGTACTCCTCATACATACACTCTGCAGGCATCTATTTGTTTTCTGCGAGACAGCATATTGATCATTCAAAACAAATAGTAATCGCAGTAATTCTGAAAGTACTACGTTCAGACTTTTTGTTGCAGAAAACTCAGTTTCCGGACTCGTATCTTAAAAAGTACAGTGTAGATGGAAAGTTCTAGTAAACAGTCCAGCTGACAGGACGAAACACAAAATTTTATTTGAAAGAGGATGAACAATCTGCAATACACAAATCAGAGGAATGAAAAAGCAATGACACTTTTAGAGAAAAATTGCCGCCAAATTTGGTGCCAAAAATAAGATTCCAAAACTGAAGTCAGTTAAGCGATAGTGCCAATATTTCTCAAGAAAGAGAAAAACCCCATGTTATACAATGGGTGCTCTCAAAAATCCCTTGTTCTAACTAAGAGTTTTTCATGCAACAACCCAGATAACACACTTGTCCATTTTGTGTCTATTTCTGATCCAACTCATCCATAATACATCCATAAGACATCTATTTATGGACATAATCTGGAAAATCCAGAATATGTCCATGAATAGACCAAAACTAGAATTAGAATATCCAGAATAAGTCCGTTTATGGACGTATTCCAGAGGATCCACACTATGTCAGTGATACGACATAAAATGGGTGTGTGTATAAGTCCAGAAATGGAAAAATATGGAAAAGTTACTTTTTTGTCATTGATTTTCATTTTACCCAATACTGTACTTACGACGCATGAATTTATTATACTTTATGTTTTTATTGATATTACATTTTACCCCCAAAAAGTTTTTAAAAATTTTAAATTCCAGAGGTTTTTTTGTTGTTGTTGTTTTTTTTGTCGGGGAACTTTTGAAATTTAAAGTACTTTTTATGTATTATTATTTCCTATAAAAGCGGTATTGTGTAAAAAGAAACTCATATCCTCATACAAAAAAAGAAAAGTCTCTAGCGACTCAACATCCAAAAACGAATAGCTGCATATTTTTTTCCAAGTTCTCAGTCCGAAACTAAAAAATCTTTACTTCAACATTTTGACGCATCAGAGCAAGTACCGCTGCGTATAGCGGCTAGCGCAGTCTACTGTGAAGTGAAGTCCATGATTAAGGGTTCAAATCTTAAGCGGGGCAAGTACTTAAAGGTTGGTTTAATAAAAATTAGGAACGAATATTTTTACAAAATTCGTTATTAAGATGTAACCATAAATTTAAATTAATCATTACATAAAATCGGCTACAAATTATTAAGTGGTTTTTGGTGATGTCTACGATTCGACTGTAAAAGGTCTATAAATAGACAAACACGTCAATTATTACGTCATATGCATGTCTATAAGACGTCATATGGGCGTACTATAGTGCCATATTGACGTAAAATAGACGAGAAATGGACGAATCCTGGATGTTTAATGGACATGTCAGCTTGTCTATATGGCGTGTCCTGGACAAGTTTGTGTTATCTGGGAAAATGCAACTTCAGTTCAAATTTATTAAAAATTGGTATCCGGGGTTAAAATGAGCTGAATTTTTGAAATATGAAGTGAAATCTAGGGCTTGCTATTGGAAAGAAAAAAAGAAGTTGGCGCGAATTTTAGAATGGAGACGGCCCCTAACCCTTTATGCAGTTTTTATGTATAGCAAATTAAAGTGTACGTCAATCGTAAACGATTTTTATATGTAACTTTGCTGTCCGACGAACGGCGGCTGAATAAAGTACAAGTGGGCCTTTTTTTCCGCAGCTGTACATAGTGACAATAGCTTCCGCTGGCATTTACTTATGTGTAAGCAGTATAATAACTGTATTAGACGAATGGCAATATTTTCTGCTTATTATGTTACAATGTCGGTACATAATGAGCAGTTTTCAGTATTCATAACATTTGTTTTTATAACATTCAATTTGTTTAAATTGATTTCACTAAAATAAAAGATGTTTCTTTATATTATGACCACTAGATGGCAGCATCATTTATAGTTCATTATTTTTAAAAGTAATATAGGAAAAACAGACTAATATGTTTTATCTAGTAACTGTGATATTATTAAAATTTAAGTATTCTCAAAGTACTCTAGTCACAAAAAAATTAGCAGCATCATATTCTTGTCACTTGTGTTATTATCATGAAATATAAGAAAATAAAACCTCTCATTTATTTTATAGCCATTTCTTTAAATAATATATCAGGAACTAAGTAAATAAAACTACCAACTTCTCCTAGTGTAATAAAAAAATTGGGGGTGGGGTGTGATGCACTAAGTTGGTGGGGAGGCACTAAAAGAAAAAATTATTTATAAATGTTAAAAAAGCAGTTGCTACATAAACCTCTAGGATTACCGCAAAAAACTGTTTTAATATACATACAGAACACAGAACATTAAATATTATTATTATTAATTTTTTATTTTTGAAACAAAAAATAAATTGATTAATAAAATTAATATTTCGACTAGGGTAATTTACGGAAACACAAACTTTCTTGAAAGTTGTTTTCGACTTTTACCGCTAGATGCTAGCATCAATTAATGCTTTTCCCGTTGGGATGCTTGGGCTATTTTTTATAGCATGGCGTTTGATCTCCTTGTTCTCTACCTTCATGGTTTTAGCATTGAACCAATTATCCTATTTTCCCTTGGTATCGCCATCTAGTGACAGGTAAATAATTTTTTTTATAATTTTTTTTCCCACTTGAATTTTTTTGTTGTTGTTGTTGTATTGCTTTTTGAAAATATCGTATAAAATTTTAAACAAAATGAATTTATAAAATTAATGAAATCCTCAGAAAATAGTTATAAACAAATTAAAACATATTTTTTTTATTTTAAACAATTAATGATTAAAATACAAATTTATTATTATTTTTTGTTTATTTTTATTTTTACATGTATTTTTTTCCTTTTCATTTTTTTTCTGTATTTTGATAGCTTTAGGTTAAATTTACGGTTAAATTTTTAAGGAAAAATACGGTTAAATTTTTAAGGAAATAAATTTTTAAAATTACTAAAATCCCCATAAACTAATTATTTTTTATTTCAAATGCAGGGCAAATCCTTGGGCATACATACAGTAGATAAAAACTTAAAATAATTACAGGCAAATTAAAAATCCAGGTTTGTGTAATTTTATTATTAAAAATTCCGGTCTATTTATATGTAGTGTTCGCAGTGTCTTTAATTTATTTATAAATATTATATCAGGCTCTAATTATTTAATAACTATCTTCTTGAGAAATTGATAATTCGTATAAAATACTATAATCAAATTCTTCGGAACTCATACCTCCTTAAGCAACGATTTCAAATAAATCCTCCATGTTTGTTTATATCTAAAGAGCGCTTACGGGAGCAAGGGAGACGAACGTTATGCGTAAAGTCTCCTTCGGAAGTAGTCCAGAACCGCAAACTTTATACGGGCGCATGCGCTGCACTGTTCAATGGTATTTAACGTTAGCGACCGCTGAACAAAAACAACCTAATGAAGCATAAAACATACGTACCTTCACGCACAGGAGCAAATGTGCTAAGTGACGTTAAAGGTGTGGGAACACACTGAGACAACTTGGCGATAGCGCTAGGAGCAAGAAAGAACTGTAGGCAGTTAAATCGCCAGACTGGAAAAAAAAATTCAGTTTGCAGTTAAAGATAGCACAATAGTAATAAAGCCTAAATGTAGGCTTGCCAACAGGGATTGGTTAGGAGAGCTTACAAGTCTAGTAATTTTATTGAAACCCTGTACGAAAGTACTGGAAAATGGTGAAACGCGCCACATGGAAGCCATGGATAGAAAAATAGCACTTTAATAGTGAAAGCCAAAGTAATTTACAAAACGGTATTAAGATAGCATAGCGCGCAGAAAGACGGGAATTTAAAAATTTCAAAGAATAATGAATTTAGAATAGGAAAATTAAAAGTAGAACTAAAAATACGTAATGTATTGCATCACAACCAGTTATAAAATACATCAAGAACTGTTTCCAATACTAATAAAATTTAGATTTTATCCTGTTGTAGTTACAGCTGATTTCATGAAGATGTTCAGACAAATTTTAGTTACTGATGAAGGCAGAGACTTTCAAAGAATGTTTTGGCGGAATAATCCAAGTGAATATATTCAGGAATTTCGACTTAAAATGGTAAAATGGCATTGATTTCTCTCCCTATTTTAAAATTTGCTCCTTGTACCAACTTGCCTGTGATGAACGGAATAGTTACTATTTGGCTGCAAAATCTGTACTTCAAAAATTTTTTTGTGGATGATTGTTTACAAGGTGCACGAAGCACAGAGGAGTGTAGAAATTTCGTAAATTAATCTAAGCAAATGATGGAACGTGCTGAATTTCTTTTACATAAATGGTCATCAAGTGATTTGTCAGTTCTAGAGTTCCAAGGAACTGCAAAATGATTCTGTGTCAATGAAAATTTAAATAAGCATAAAAAACACAACTTAAGAGCATCAATGATAAATTGAAATGACAGACCAGTTTCGGCAAGCATGATATGGCGTCCTGAGGGCTAGAATGAGATTGAGAGAGAGAGATAAGTACATGTTGTGTGGGGAGTGCCTGGGACTAAATCCCACATCTCCCTTTCAATTACAGTTAAGCAGTTAATGAATGTAAAGAGAAAATTGAGAGAGAAATTTTGGAAAGTTACACCGGCGAAGCCGGGGGGAAAGAAAAATTTAGGCTCTTAGTCAGTGTTGGCGGTAGCACCGATTCTGGTGTTAGCGCTAAGTCTTTTTTGATTGTTATTTTCTTGACTGATATTGGGGGGGGGGGGTTGAGAAAGTTAAGAAAACAAAGAAGTTTTTCTTGCTTATTGCTGCATTGTTTGATGTTATTAAGTAGCGATTTAGGGCCCGATTCAAACGAAACGCGAACGTTCGCCTGAAAAACGTACGTTTTTCCTCCCAGAGTTCGATCGCTTTTAGAGACGAACGCGAATCCTTATTCAAAGTGTAACAGATTACACGTACGTACTTCCATGGTTGCAAGCGAGAAAATTTATCGCTGTCTATTGAGAACGTCACTTCCGCTGACATAAGTAATCTTTATTAACCAATAAAAAAATTCCATTTTTCTCTGGTAAATATTTCTTCTAACTGGCAACTGCTTCCTTGTTTGTTTTGTTTACATTACAACATTTCAATTCGCACAACGCGACTTGTGTTTGCTTTTCTATTATTTTTTGAAGTTATTTGTAAGTAATGCATTTCTGGTAACGATAAATCCAGTGGATTTCCTCGTATTTTCAAATAACGAGGTACTGGAATCCCTAGTAGCAATAACCCATCGGTCGATGAGAGGCGGGTGAGTTAAATCCGAGGAGAAGGAGCAATGGCCGATCACGGCTTTTCATCCAAAAAAGGGGAAATTTCATCGGCAACTGGTACAAAATGTCCGCTCGGGGGACCATAAAGCCGATCATCGTTTCCCGACGACTCCGATGAAATAACGAAAAGAAACCGATAAACTGTGAAAAATATATTTGTTAATAAAAAATAAACGACTGGCAGCAAAATTTTCAAAAAATGTCCGTTCTGTTTATTATGTTTTCGTTTTTTGTATGCTAAATTTCTATTTTTCTTAAAAAAAAAAAAAAAAAATCCTTCCTCCCCCGGGCCCGAACCCTGAGCGTACTTATTACGAGATAAGCGCGCTACTCCTAGACCATCGATCTTGTCAGGTGTAAGGCAAAGTGTGAAGTACACCTTATTTTAGTCTCAGATTGGGACTTTGCGTGAAATTTTGACAAAGTGTTGTTCAGCTATTATTAATAATAGTCAAATTATTCGATTGGTAAGAAATTAATTTCACTTTTTACCAATGTATGTTAAGTAGCAACAACATTCATAATTAATAATTAAAAACAATATTGCCAATTGTATAGGAATTTTAGTGCGATTTTAACTTTCATATTTCTTGGATAACTTTTAAAAATTAACTGATTTCTCTTCTTGCTGTTTACATTAAAGAGGTTTCAAAAGAGTTGCTCATTGTAATGAAGTTTCAATTTTTCTTATAATGCAGCTGACGCTCAAATAGATTTTCTTTTCTTTTTTTTTTAATTATTTAAATATTACAAGCGATTTTTATATAATAAACACTTACATTTTTTGGGTAAATATTTCTTTTCAAATTTAAATTTTGTGGGAGGGGGCAAGGGGGGATACCACCCCCCTGCCCCCTCCCAACCCCAATACAAGAAATTTGAAGTAAATTATGCGATTAATTCAAGAATTGTTAAAAATTTCCCTTAGATTATGCAAAGGCACATCTAAATTACGCAAATATTTATAGGAATTTGGGAATAGTGTAACCACTGGGGACACCTGCAAGGCCGGTTGACTACAGAGCTGCAGTTTCGGATAAAATATTGTTTTTCGGTTTCCCATCGGCGAAACTGCTCGTCTAGATCACTTCTATCCATGAATAAAAATTCATCTGTTGCAGATAAACAAAAGTGCACTTGCCGATGACTGAATTCGACGAGTCGATGAGTTAACGATGAGTCGATGAACGACCGAGCAGAAAACAAGCAGTCATTGCTACTAGGGATACTTCGTCTGCGTCGCCGTCTAATCAGCAATATGTCGGCCATGTTTTTCCTTCCGAGGAACTCAAACCAAAAACACGTACGTTTTGAGGGAATCCGTTCGTGCAGAACCACTCGCGGTGTCACGTGATCAGAAAGCGTTCGCGCTGTTTCGTTTGAATAAGAAACGTAGCTATCGGTCGAAGTTTCGACTGCTCGCCAGGAAAAACGTTCGCGCTCTGTTTCGTTTGAATCTCGCCCTTAAGTTGCATAAGAAGGTCACTCAGTGAGGATACTCCTATTTCTTGTTCGATAAGTTTGGTTGTTTTTTGAATTTCAATTAGGGTATTGTTTACGTTAAGTTGGGGGGAGGGGGGTGGAGGTTACAATTAGCGACAGTGGCGTAAGTGGGTTTTTTAGGGTTTGTGGGGGTGGGGGTTTGAATTAAAGTGGGGAATTTGGCGCAGCCTTTATAGCTGGCCGGGTGGTCTTTTTCGCAGTTACTACATTTTGGGGGGGGGGTTGTTTTCAAGTTGCTTTTTGGGGCAATTAAAGATCTCATGGGGTTCGGCGCAGAAAACGCAACGGGGGGGGGGGCATTCGGCAGAATTTCGCGTAGTGAAAGCCGTTGCAACGATAGCATTGAACGGCCTTTCTTGGGGGTCTGAATTTCTCTACTTGAATTTGGAAAGATAGGATTTTGCCTAAATTAAAAATTTCTTTGCTAGTTTCTAAGTTCGGGAGATGAATTTGGAAGATTGGGAGGGGGGTTTTGTGCTTACCACTTTTAAGTTGATTGACTTTTAGAATGGTATAGCCATTACACTGTAGTGCTTCTTTAATTAAATCAGGATCAGTGTTAGGGGGGATACCTTTAAAAACAATTTTGAGAGGGGGGGGGGTGTCCGAATTTGTGTAGTAGTGAATGTTTTTAGAATCCAGGAGTTTGGAAATTTGGATTTTACTTTCGAAGTCTTGGGGGTGAATGCGTAAGGTGTTCTTATTGAACCTCGCAAAAAATTTTGCTTCAGAATTTTCGTTGATTAGAGCAGTGATTTCATGCATTTCAGTTTGATTGGGGATGATTAGGGCTTTGGGTTGTTTCGGTTTTTCCAAGGTTTTGGGATGGGTATTTGGGAGGGATAACAGGGGGGTGCGCGAGTAAAAATGGAAGTGCGAATGTTTACTAACAAATGAGGAGGGGGGGAAGATGAAAGAAGGAACAGCCAGGACTTAACCGCTGTTCTCAGAATTGTCTGTTTCGTTTGCTTGTTGTTTGTCTGAGCCGAAAGTTAAAAAACTTAAAAAGAAGAGCATTTTTTCTTTCCTGCCTTCAATTTTCTTTAAATTTTCTAGAAGAGAACTAAGTTGTTTGTGCAGATCACTAAGAGAGCGAACTCCTAGCTCGTTTTCAATTTGATTCGTAATTTTTTGTATTTCCAAGAAAGTGATTTGATTAGTTTGGGGTGGGGGGGGTGGGGTTCAGATTTCTTTTTAATGCATTAGCGTAAGAAAAATTTGAAGTTTTAGGTGTTGGGGCCGGGGTGTTCGAGGGAAATTTGGGGCAGCCTTTGTAGCTAGCCGGGTGATCCGAATGACAATTGCTACACTTGGGGGGGGGGTTATTTTCTAATTTCTTAAGGGGGCAGTTAAAAATCTCGTGGGGCTCGGCACAGAAAACGCAACGGGGGGGGGCATGCGGCAGAACTTGGCAAAATGGAAGAAGCCGTTGCAGCGATAGCACTGAACGGCTTTCCTTGGGGGTCTGAATTTTTCAACTGTTACTTGAAATGATAAAAGGTTTTTGAGTTCGAAGATTTCTTTACTGGAGTCGTTGTTGGGGAGCTGAATTTGGAATATCGGGAGGGGTAATTTATCTTTAAGGCTTTTAAGTTGGGCTATTCTAAGTATAGTGTAGCCATTACACTGAAGGGCTTCTTTAATAATTTCTGCGTTAGTGTTGGGGGGGAGACCTTTAATGACAATTTTAAGGGGGGAGGGAGAATCTGAATTGGTGAAGTAGCTGATAAGTTTTTCGTCGAGAAGTTTAATTATTAAATTTTTACTTTTTAGGTCGTGGGGATGGATCCTTAACGTATCTTTACTTAAACGGACGTGAAAGTTTGCTTCGGTGTTTTCGTTTATAAGCGCTGTTATTTCATGCATATCAGTAGAGTTGGGAATGATAATGGCTTTGGGATATTTGATTTTTTCCTCCGCTTTTGAGTGACCGGGGGGATTTCTAGAGTACTATCGTTAGCTAAAATTTGGTAGGGATTTTTGGTTTCAAAACTGATGGGTTCCACGTTCTTAGCCGGGTTCCTCGTATTAGAAATCTTAGCTTTTTTAGCTGGTTGTCTAAATTCGTTGCTGTTGGTGGCCGTAGTAGGGGGGGTGAAGGAAACATCAAAAAGAATTGCATCACCTTTTTTTGTCGAAGTGCCTTCCTCTTCGTCCATTTTCTCGTTCATGCCAGCTTCGTCGGCGACCGATCGCTCGTACCAGTCCGTACTGGATTTTTTCTCTTCACCGAGATCCATTCGGAAAGCTTGGTTAATTCGTTCTTCAGTTCGATTGAACTTCGCGATATGCTCATTGATCCTCTTACAGATAGCCTCAATAGAGGTGTCTTCTGGATTCATCGCTCACGTCTTCACACCTTCATCATCATCTTCATATGGGATGAGGATGAGATTGGCAAAAGTTTTCATAGTTTATATGGAAAAAATTATGATTCAGAATAGTGTTTGCGAGGGCCAATAGGAAAGCTGAGATTCAGAAGAAGGTTTTATGAGAGCCAATGGGGAAGCCGGAAATTAAGGTAACTGAGAACAGGGGGATTTCCAAAATTGAGATAGGAGCATATAGTTATTGTTAAAAACACGAAACCAACAAGTCTCCCAGCAAACACAAACCTGCTGGCAGATTACCTTACCAGTGCCGTTCTGCCTTTACGTCCAGCACCGGCACGGCATTGCAAAAAGTAACGGAATCATACCAAAAATGGTCGTCCGAGAAGTACCTTGCCAGAAGCCCGGGAAGGCAACGGCACTCTGCTGGCACTACTGCATGTGCCGGCCACCACTCACAATGAAGGCACTGGCCCATTAAATTTATAATGCCCAAAATGAAACGGCCGGGTGCCGGCTATTATCCTAACTAATATTATAAATGCGAAAGTGAGTTTGTTTGTTTATAACGCTTTCACGCCTAAACCGCTGAATCGATTAGGATGCATTTCGGTTTAGATATAGATGGGACGCTGGAGTTGGTTATAGGCTACTTAGAATTTTAGATTTTTAATTACTTTTTTAATTATGAATTAAAAACCGTTTTTACGTTGCCATGCTTGGCGAGTTTCGCCCGTATCATATGATTCATGTTTTGAGCTAACAAGAATGCTATTACTTCAATAAAGAAGCACGTGCATCTGAAAAACATTAAGTAATACGGAAATTATGCCAGTTTTATGCCAAATATATCTATCTCTAATAGTAAAAATGAATGTTCTCCAGACAAATCTACAGAAAGCAGAGCTTTGAAAATTTGAGCATGCCTGGACCCATGACTTCGGTAAAGTGTACCTGAGGCTCGAAAATTTTAATTACTTTTCTAACAATTAATTAAAAACCGTTTTATCGCCCGCACAAAATGATTTATGCTTTTGAAATAAAGCAAAAATTCTATTTGCAAAATCACATGCATTTGAAAAACATAAATAAGTATGGAAATTATGTTGATTTTACGCCAAATTAAAAAGCATAAATGAAGAAAAGTGTACTTACGTATTATCCCGGCGGTCCGCCAAGACGAGCGATTTTTTGCCGAGATAAATGTCGGGTACATGAAATTATTAATGATTTTGAATACGATTGGCAACAGTTTGGCAACTCATTTGACGAAAAAACAGTTTGGCGGAAATGACCGCCGGGATAATAGGTAAGTACCAAGAAAAGTCCAGATGTGTTTCTTAAAGTTCGTAAATTTCCAAAATCCTACAAATAATATAAATGTGTACGTTTATGTGTTTGGATGTTTTTGACTGAATCACACGAAAATGGTTGGAAAAATTTGTAATGAAGATAGCTTATGCCCTGGATTAACATACAGGCAACCTTTCAAGCATATAGCATAAATAATTGTTTTACAAAGACACTCAAAATAATGCTAATGCATTGCGCTCTATGGAAATTTTGTAGCAACTAAATCGATTTTAAAACTTTCTTCACTGATTGAAAGTCCTAGGCCTATATGGTCCTAGGCCTATAGGGTCCTAGGCGTATATAAAGAATTCCTCTGTGTGGAATTTTCTAAGGGATCCTAGCCCGTATTTTCGCGAGGTTTTTGAAAAAAAACACGGAAAACTGCGAGCGGCTAGGTCGACAGGCGCGACCGGTGTTTGAACCTGGCACCTCCGCCTTCCAGGTTTGAGAGCAGACCCTCTTAGACACTGGGGGAACCCTGAGTGTTATAGGCTACCTTTTATGCATATATCACAAATAGTTCTTTTACAGGGATACTCATAAGAATTACATAACGCTCTATGTGGATCTCTGTAAGTACTGAACCGATTCTATAACTTTTTTCACTGATAGTAAGCTACACTATTCTTGAGTATTATAGGCTAAAATTAATGCATGTAGCGCAAATAGTTCCTTTACAGGAACACTCAAAATAATTTTAATACATTACGCTCTATGGGTATCTCTGTAACTATAGAACCGATTCTAAAACTTTTTCGCTAATAGAAAGCTGCAATATTCCTGATTAACATAGGCTAAAATTCATGCATATAGCATAAATATTTCTTTTACAAGATCACTCAAAACAGTTCGCAAGTACTGTCCTAACTGTCTCTATTCGCCAAATGCCTAAAGAAAATCTAAATTTAGTAATTTTACATACTCTGTTATTTTAAATGAAGTATACTACCATGCATTATACTTCATTTAAAATAAGTAAAAAGCAAATAATATTTAAATGCGGTTTCTTTAGTCGCAGACATATTTGTTATTCACACATGCTTCGTTTCTCTCGGGACCTAATTCTAAAGCCGACGCGGACGAAGTCGCGGGTAGCCGCTAGTTAAAAATAAAGGCACTGGCCTGGTATCTTAACAATGACTACAATATAATGCCACGGTACCGGATTAGTGCCTATTTACAGTAATGCTGTCACAATTAAAATACGAGCCAGTGGCGGATTCGGGGTAGGGGGCTTATTCATCAACCCCCACCCCCACCCCGAAAAAAAAAAACCATTCCTTAAGGGTAACATTTTGAAAGATAAAAAACAACATAAATGAAAGATAAAAAACAGCAAAATCCGTTGGTCAAATGTTTGCAAATTATGTGCGCCTATCATTAGTGAATTATGTGCAGTTTTCATAAACTGCAATTTTTTTACAAATTTTCAGTCGCAAAAGATTTTTTTTATGAGAGAGGCGGTAAACATTTTAGAACCAATATAAAATCATTATAAACAGTTTAATTTCAATATTTCAGAGTTAGAGATTTTATAGATGAGTTATAATACTTTATGGTTGATATATATATATATATATATATATATATATATATGTGTGTGTGTGTGTGTATGTACTAAATAAAATTTTACAGGAAGCAATAATAAATAAAATTGTACTATGGTAACACACATAACTTTAAGGTAACATTTTGCTTTATTGTACATTTTGTTTAGATCAAATTATTTTTTAAATGTGAGCTATTCTGAAAAGAAATTTTCTGTATCTATACCTGTTGTATACCATATGATTCAAATTTTATGGAGGAAAGTACTTTTATACACTAAATTAAGTATCATTAGTAACCTCACCGACTTTAAAAAAATCCCCAGTTTAGTAGTCATTTTCTCAATTTTAGTTCCCAAAATAGTAACATTTTTGAATGATTTTGTAGTTAAGAAATAAACATGCTTAATTTAGCTTCATTTAAGGATTGAATAAAATTATAAATTTAAAACTTCAGGCGTTATATATATATATATATATATATGTATATAACAGAACATGTAATACATTTATTTTTATAGCACGATTAAAAAAACAGATTAGAATGTTTGCTGAAAGCTCAATAGCAGCTTTAAAAAAAAAAGGAAGTTGACAAAAACCTACACCAGATTTTCAAATTAGTCGCCTAAGAGTAAGGTACAAGTAGCCAAAACTTGAAAATAGTATGAAAATGCCCTTTTTTTTCAAAAAATACGCCTAATATTTAAATTAGTTGCAAAAGTCACCGGTGGACAATGTGTGTACATTAAAAACAGTGAAAGTTAAAATTTACCTGTAATATTTTCCCGACTGTTTAAAACTGTAAAATCCAACTGTATAACTGTAAAATCCACTTGTTGTATCCTTAACCAAAAAGATTTCACTGTCGAAGCAAATGTTATTATAAATATTATTGCTCCTAACAGAGAAATCTCACTAGTCAATACTAATTAACCTCCTAGAAAGCTCTATAACAACGATCGGAAAAACTTTGTATCCTAGAAAGCGTACTTCATACGTATTTCATCAGATGTAACTGGCCTCCCGCTCAACGTTTCAAGATTTGCGAAACGAAATGACACATAAAAAAAGAGGGTTACTATACTTATTGGACACGAAAACGCACCACTTCCATTTTAATGAAACTCGCCAACTTTCAAAGCAGCTAACTGGAGAACCTCTCCCCACACACATACATACTAATATTAACTGTGCGTTTTAGAAATATTTTATGTGCATTATATCTATATATAATGCACATAAAATATTTCATGCACATAAAAAATAAATGTAAAATAAATTATTACGGCAAATTTTAAGCTGAATAACTACAATATATATATATATATATATATATATATATATATATATATATATATATATATATATATATATTGTAATTATTCAGCTTAAAATTTGCCGTAATAATGTATTTTACATTTATTTATTTATTTTTTATAAAGCAGGACTTTGGCGGGACAGGAATGGAAAATCGGGACATTTTAGGGTTTTGTAGGGACAGCAGGACATACAGGTAAAAATCAGGACTGCCCGCCAAAAGCAGGACGTCTGGTCACTTTAGGCAAAAGGCTAATCTTGCACATCTCAGATTAAAATAGACAAGCAAGTTTTTATTTTCTTTCTTCAAATGCATAAAAAATTCATTTGTACTTCGTATATATAATCTGAATTAATATAGCCAAATCCACGATAACAGTTCGATTCTTGCATACCCTTCTCTCGTAGAAGTAAGTTGACCTAGCATTCCTCGGCTAGGACCTCTTGCTTATAGTTTCATACTTGAGGCCCAGTAAAAGGGTGCAGAAACTCTGCGGGAAATAAAACATTTGATTCGAGAGCAATCGAAACAGAATAAAGATAAAAATTCTAAATGAACCCCATTGCGTACTTTCTATTTTTGACTATTACATGAAAATAGTGGCTCATTGCTTAATTTCTAACAAAATAACTGCAGGAGCTCTAATTTGTTCTATTGTAAATTTGAGCATTAATTACCTAATTTATATTTAAAAATTAAGTAATCTTTTGTTCTATCACTGCTATATTTAACACAATAAAAAATATCAATAGAAGCAATTATGTAGGCTGTTAAAAATTTTAATTAAATCTAAAATTCTCTGAAAAAAAAAGGAGTAGAGGAGCTGAGCTCTCATGCAAATTAAACCCTGACTGGTCTTCGTGTAGCACTCTCTAACATATTTCTGCACCCCAATTCGGTAGATTTTAAAAGGGGCTTAACGTAGAAAAAAGTATACAAATATGTTTTACAGGAAAAGTTTAGCAAAATTGTAAAAAATTAATATAAATTATAAAAATTTTAAGATTAAAATTCATAATTCTGTACATAGTGGGGGTTTCACTGTCGGTGTAGTAAACATTTTTATAGCATACTGAACTCGTTTGTATTATTTTAGTTTTTAGTACTAAAGTATTTGAAGACACAATATTAACTTCTCCCCTTACACGCCCCCCCCCCTTTCAAAAAAAAAAAAAAATCTTAGGAGGGACCCTGCCTTTGGGTGCCCGGAACTAATATCCCCTAACACTTCGACACAGTATGAATGTGAAACAATATTATTTAATTAAAATAACGAAATTTTATGCCATCACTACGAAATTTATACAGGTCCATTACTGCCAAATAGTGCTGGTCCGGTAAATTTTAAGCAGTACCACGCCGTTAACTTTTCTGTGCATGTCATAGACACATGGCAGTTCGCCGTTACTAGTTATGTACTGGTGCATATGCACTTTTCAGAACTGGTACTCCAGTGACTTCCAGACGATGGCAATCTACCTTGCTCCCGGTATACGGCACTTTGCCAGCACGACGGGTACCCGGCCGTCATTTTGCGGGCAGTAGTGTGTTTGCTGGGCTGCCATTGCTGAACATTGTTAGGATGCGAACCATACTTTCGACTTTAGTTCAACCAAACTCATTTGTATATATATCATCGTACCTCCACTGAATTAGATTTTCTTGAAGCTTTCAATATCCACAAAAACAAAAATAGTCTTGTTTATGTTGATTTCGTTGTTCGATATTGTTCGTACATTTTTAGCAGCTCTAAGAAGATTTATTACTCGTCGTGGTGAACCATCTAAAATTTTGCGTGATATTATAACTAACATCATGGGCTAGTTATAATATCACGCGCCAGGGATAGGGAACTGAAGGTGATTTATAAACATACAACATTCACTGATAAAAACATGCTGTAGTTATTCTACTTCTTCCTAAGGCACAACTTGCTTCTTTAACTTTACCCCCTCCCATCACCTCATTTTGGTGGATTGTGTTAATCTCATGTGAATTTTATGAAATTTTATTCAAAATTAGTTTTTAGATACACTTGGGATATAACATGAAGAATTTCTAACGATGTTAACTCAAGAGGAAGTGTATTTGAATTCCGTGTCCTATGTGCATTGTCTAGTGATCCAAACCACATCACTGAATTGATTGGAGGTCATTTTCTGAACGGACTACCCCTTGCTTTCCGTATCTAAACGTGACGTAAGTGATGTCAAATTTTTTAGGCTGCGACGATGGTCTTTGTACAGCAAATTGTACAGCATTTTTGGAAGCAATGGAGAGCAGAGTATTTGACATATCTTCAATAACGTGGTAAATGGTTCCTTTCATCTCCGAAACTGGTTTGGGTCGTATACAAATTTTAAAAAATGTAAATTTTGAAGATTAAGGAAAGGAAATCTCTCTTAGACTTTTTTCTATACCTTATTTTGTACATTTTTAAAATTTACATTGCCCACTTAGTATCTCTAATAGACAAAGAATTAAAAAGCGTGTTACGACCTTTTTGGACATCTTGTATATTCCATAGTTTTGTGTAAATTAGCTCTTCAAAGTTGCAGATAAAGTGTGGGACGAATTCTGCTATAGAATGGATATCGTTCGTCTTTCTGGTGGTGGTTAAATTGAACATCCGAAACTTTATGCAAAACTCTTTTTAAAAATTTTACAAAACAGGCATTTTTTTATTAATTGGTTTCCTGTTACAAATAATGTTAAACATGCTACTTCTTTGTATCATTGGGTTGGCAACTATTGCGTTTTCTTACATAAATTCAAACAAATAAATTTTCAATAGGTTTTTAGTTACAGACAAGCTGTGCTTAAACATACGATTCATATTTGTTACATTTTAATAAGAAATTTATATTTTTTATATAAGAATATTTTTTTCATCCATGAAAAGTTTATTAAATTGTATTAATTTTCTATCATAACTTACAAATTATCGGGATTTAAAAATACTATCTGGGATTCTAGGATAGATTTAAAAATACTAAAAGCCAGGGCTGCTAGACTTTAGTTCTAAAACATTGTATCCCGACATCTCAGTGTTGCAGAGTAAAGTTTTATAGTACAATTTTTAATGTTTCTATTTACTATTATTGATTATTCTTTTTATTTACTATTATTTTTTTCTTTCAGCCTGTATTTTCAGACATTAGTAGGCAACATTTGTACTCATTAAAAATTTTTATTAAAAGCATTTGGAAATATAATATCAAGTAAGACTGACTCGATACTCATTTTATCCGACCTCACAAAAACATAAATAGAAAGGAAAAATATTTTTTAAGTTTCTTACTTTTTTATATTAATGTGTTTAGACCCTTTCTAAATTGAAAATAATAAGAGAATATTTTAAATTTTCAGGATGTGTTAGTTTTCTGGAAGTTTTTGGAAGACAATAAAAGAACATGGGTTCAGTAACCAGATGAATGCTAATTATGTTTCCTAATGCAATTAATAAATTTTGCATTTATTATAACAACCAAAATTGTAGCAGAACAATTTTTGAAAGTTTTATTCGGAAACTTAAATCCCAAAGGAAGCGAGAGGATAAAATCAGTCGGACATTTTTTACCTTTGAACATTATTTTTACTGTTAATGCACAAAATGAATAAAAACTGCTGGAAATTTTTGAGTTTTCTAAATACTTATTAGTACAAAATGTAAACACACAGAACAGAGTTAATTGAACTATTTAGAGCTTTATCTGTACTGTTTTCAAAATAACTTTTTTCAGAAATACTTTCGAGTAGCAGTACTGCCCCTGGCTAAAATGTGCTTTCTTTTGGCCACTGCTTGACGACATTTTCTGGATATGCCGAAAACGTCCCCAAGTAATGTAAATTTGATATTTTAAGATGCGGAAAGATCAGAAATATTTTTCTATAACATCCCTATTTTCGTGCATGCGGTATTGTTATTGTGTAATCTTGTGATTCTAATTTGTTTAGGCTTGTATCGCATGGGATATGTAGGTAAAAGTAATGAAGATCCGTACTCCATTTGACATCACTGGGCTGTTAATATGAATTTTTGTGCATGCGTTAACGTTATTCTAATAAGTTATTATACTTATTCTAACTCGATGGTGACGCCCACAGACAGTGGCGCACCCAGGAGTTTGGTTTGGTTTAGGAGGGGGGGGGGGCTACGAATATTGTTGAACTCGGTTATAGTGTTTTCGTTTGTAAATGAAAACTTCCTTATCAAATATCAAAATATTTTCTTTCACTAGTCCATGGAATAATAGCTCACTATTAAGGCAACTCGGTTATAGCGTCATAAATGATATTTTGTCTTTACATTGAGGTTATAATCGAGTTTCAACTGTATATAAAGTACTATTTGTACGAATAATATTGCCGACTTTTTTATAAAAAAAATACTTTCAAAATATTTGTAAGACAATTTTTAAATTAAAATATTTTAATTGATTAAGTGACAAATCTCTAAGAGATTTTCATTTGAATTTCTTAACCTATAGGCGGGCCTTAAGCCCCTAAACCCCCCATCCCCCCGCGCGGGTGCTCCTTTTTTTTAACTTTAACAAAAGCTAGAGGCAGCATATTTTTGAGGGGACTCCACTACAGCGATGACCGGACCCACTGATGTTTTTTGAGGGCTCTCGGAAAGGGCCAGGATAGTATAATTTCAAGAGGCCCTTCCTGTAGAGATAGGTGAACCAAACGACATTTTTTTTTTACGGCTCGCCTATCACCTACTTTTGACGGCGGCGTAAAATCACAGAACGCAGACAGCAGCACATTGCAGTAAAGCGTATATAATGGGTCTCCCAAGGAATCGGGAAACACCGCAAGCGTTGGCATTATGCAGAAACGGAGCGATTTATTCGACGTCCAACAGGGCATGTTCATCGGCTTTTGGGCCTAGAGTGGACGCATTTTTTGAAACTGTTCAAATGTCGCTATGGTTAAAGTATACCGTGCATGGAGGACGGTGCTATCCAAAATCAGCGATTTGGTAAATGTGCTGCTGCACCACTGCCCATGGATGACAGAGGTAAACGACAGGTGTGGAGTAGCATTCGGGAAAATAGACCCGAACCGTTGAGCAACTGACCACCCAGATGAACCAAGGGGTTGCCAACAGAGTGTGTTTCACAATGGTTTGTCGAACGTTGCCACGTTTGGGCCTCTGCAGCAGACGTCTCGTTTCGTTGAAGCAACCATACTGACTGCTGCTCATCAGCGACAGAGGCTATAATTAGCACGTGAATACAGTAACTGATCGTTCACTCATTATTTGGCAAGTGGCTTTTTTCGATGAATGATGATTTTATGTTTGATCGGACAGACGGATATTGGCGTATATGGTGTGAAACGTCTGGAAGCAAATGTTCTGCAACAACAGCCGGGAGGGTCCAAGCTGGAGAATGGAGTTTTGTGCCTGGGGAATGTTTTTGTGGCCTGGGGAATGTTTTTGTGGCATACTCATGGTGCATTCGTCATTGTTTTGAAAGACACGATGGAGGAGCACGAAATAACTACGCATCTACGCTTGCAGACCTTTCTACCCGTACATGTGAATTCTTTTTCCTCAGATAATAGTAACGAACAGGATATTGCAAGGTGTCATATATCGTGAGATCGTGTTTATATAGAGGGTGCTAAAAGAGTCGCATTCATCTGATGTATACTCTCATCCTAGCTGTGTAAACAGAACTAGTATCATACGAAAGTTTGTTCTATCACTGTTGTGTAATAGTAACGTAATAAATGTATGTTTCTGTTAATTGTGCTTATTGTTTTGGATTTATTCATTCGTCTGCATGGCTACATCTCCCCACATGATATCAGTGAAAAAATTTAAATGTTTCAAAAGTGGAAAGCAAATGATTAATTAAGGATACAAAACTAAAGGTTACGATATTAATTTATTTTCTTGCATTGAAAATATACTTTTTAAGTAATAACACAATCCTATTTAAAAAATATATTTCTAAATAGCGTGTGCATTTATTTTATGTGCATTATAAAGTTGTCAAAAAAAAAAAAAAAAAAAAAAAAATTAAGGTCAGATTTATCTGTGTGCATGGTAGCGTCACAGAAAAGAAAGTGTGTGCTGAAGGGTTAAAATACTTATTTCCCAAAATACCTTTTTAAACTGTCATGCGAAATTCAAAAAACTTCGTGCGCTTAAAATTTTGTTAAATCTCGCTGAAATTAGGCAAAAAAGGGGAATCTTTCATATAAATGTTTGAATATAAATTTTATTAGATTATCTTTTTTAAATCCTGTTTTTTTTTATTTGTGTACTTTTAGTTAAGATTTTGCTCTTTGCTGAAAATCCCGTATGTATGCCAAAATATTTTTTTTACTAAATTTTTAATTGTAAAAAGTGGAATAATTTTTACTTTTGTTGGAGCTACATAAAGCTAGTTTAAGAAAAAAAAATTTAATGTGCATTAGAGATGACTTCGGACTCATTTTTTAAAGCCTGAGCCCGAGGACTTTTAATTCCAGCCAGCCTGAGACCGAGTGATATTATTTAAGTTAGAGCCTAAATCCGAAATTTCAGCTTAGATAAATAAAAGTCAATTACTTCATTGATAAATATCATAAATTTTGCTGTTTGTGCAAATTAAAGATAAAAATCCCAGCAAACTCTCGGTGCGCTTTCTAATTCTTTGTATTCAATTTATCAAATTAAAGGAAGAAAAATTCTACCGAGCCTGAACAGAATTGCGAATTACAGATCCCGAGCCCGGGCACATCTCTAATGTGCATGGAGCGTGTTTTAGATAATACCATTAGCACATTTTAATCATTTTCTTAATTATCTCTGAAATAAACTTTGATCTAGTATTTTTTGTAGTCAGTAACACTATGTCAATGTAAAAAATTTCAAGCAGTTGGGTAATACATACAAAAAAGGTATTTTTATGCTCCATTGTCACCTTAAGGACAGTAAACTGAAATAGCACGAACAGGGAGTCACAAAAGTTGTAAGATGTTAGGAGCCAGCGTATATATTGAATTAATGAAAAAAAAAACCTAGCCGCCAGGTTTTTTTTTTTTTTTTTTTTTTTGTCGCCTTAGTTTTATCGAACCCTGAGCATGAAACATCAGAAAATCGAGCCCTCTGAAATAACTACTCACTAAAAAGATTGTGCACTTACAGTGTACAGATGTATGTACTGGGGAAGCAAACTGTATGTGCACTCTTAGCTGCTGCACATATTTGTGCACTCAGTTTGTGCATTCAGGATGCACAATTGATTGTGCACTTAATCTACATAATGAATGTGTGGTAAGGCTACTCATAACCGTGTACTCGGTTGTGTATTCGGGATGCACAATTCAACGCGCACTTTTGTTGCATAACTTTTGTCTGAGCTGCCAACTCTCCTGTTTTTTTCGGGAGATTTCCCACCACTAATTCTTAGTTAGTAGTAAAAATTGTGCACCCCAACTAACCGCATTTTGCGGAAGTGGCAGTCGTCAACCGCCCGCAGTGCAATGGACAGCCTCTGACCGAGAGAGCCCCTTTCCTTATCAAGGCATCTCTAGCGCCAGGTAAATATATGGGTAAAATCAGAGTTGGGCAGTATCGCAAATACATGTATTTGAAATACTATTTTCAAAATACATTTGTATTTTCACAAAAAAGCAAAGTATTTTAAAAATGTATTTTGAAATGCATTTTGTATTTTCAAAATACTGAAAATACATTTTTTATTCTGAGGTTAAATAAATCTTACACCAAAATTAGCTTGATTTGGGAAAATCAAACAAAAATAATAGAAATGCTGTCATTAATTTTTTCCCAGTTCAATTCTGTTGCATCTGCACTTATTTTAGTGTTATACATGGTAACTAAAGAAGTTTTGGGATTTTTTGCGACGATTAGGTTATATTAAACAGGAAGGAGGGGGGAAATCTCACACGCCTATTTAGATTAGTTTAACTATATTTGGTCTAGGAGGCTTCTGTACTGCTGATAACCGATTCAAAAATGTGAATGAAGCTGAAAAAGGAGAAAAACATGCTTGAGTATAGGGATGGACGCGAGAAGGAAAATAGGCGTCTCGCGTCTCACAAAACAGCCTAAAAGCTTTGTCTCATCTCGCAAAATCTCTACATCTTAATGTTAAAAATACTCGTCTCGTCTCGCAAGTAAGCTGTAAATCTCTGTCTCGTGTCGCAAAAAGTCGTTTTGCATCCATCCCTATTTGAGTAATATTCATTGGGTTTCTGAAAAAGAATTTATAAATAATGCATTACCAAGTTAGAGAAAAATAAGCCAGTCAGCATTTCTGAAGTTATATTACGAGATGGATCAAGCTTCCAGTTTAGATCAATTTGCGATTCGGGCAATTCCCAGTGGAAAAAATTTTCAAATTTTATTTGTAGATGGAAAAGAGAAAGTTAAGGTGCAGTGCCACCTTTGCCAACTCAAAAGGTCTATCACATAAATGGAACATTCAAAACAACTACAAATTTTAAATTTCACTTAAAGGTAAAACTTCAATTTTATCATAAAATTGGTTGAGCTGGATTCTTTTGTTCAAATGTTTAACTGAATTCAATAAGTCATAAATATTAATTTACAAGCTTTTCATCGCCTTTTTTTTTTTTCAAGTGAGGAAAACTTTTTTAATTGAATGCTCGGCAAGTCATACTTACTTCTCTTTCCATCAAAGCATGTTTGTCTTACAGTTTAAAAAGTATGAGAGAAAAACAGTATACACATATTTATTTATTTATTTATTTATTTTGTCTTGTTTGGGAATCTAAATAAACCTAAAATTTAAATTGTTCATCATTTACTCATCTTTTTCTCATCAGATATTTAGAATCATGGATGGATCGTATTCGAGTTCTCAGAAATTTAAACCACACCATTGATGTCTGTATTAAAAAATATTAGGTATGGGCTTGAATTCGCTTTAAGAGCTTGAACCCTAAATTTATGCTTCTTAACATAATTTAAGGTTTTATTTTATTAGCTTGGATGAAATAAATGAAACATTTCAGTAAACTTTTCAAGTTTTAATGCTGTCCTTATCAAATCATAAGTAATTACGAGAGAAGCTGACGAATAAAATTACTACGGATGATGATAATTGCTTTGAATTTAATCCGACTCCGAATCACATACCACAAATTCTCGAAATGCGGTTGAACTGGAACTGTTGCAGTTTCTTTCAGAAAAATCACCAGATTTGAAAGTTCTAAATTCATATCCGACAGCAAAAGAACATTTCATGAAATTTAACACAAGTTCGCCGACAAGTGCTCCTGCCGAAAGACCTTTTTTCTTTGAAGGTATTATAAATGCTCCAAAAAGAAATTTACTAAGCGATAATCAGTTCGAAAAACTAGTTTTTTTTTATAGAAAATTATTCTTTTCTAAATAATAGTGCTTGGAATAATTGCACCATCTTTTAAAAGTCCTTTTCATACTTTCTTTATTAAATTGCATACTTAATACGATGTAATAAGTAAATTAATACAATGACACACTTTTCTTTTGTAGTAATATGTGAATGCATCTTATATTTGCGTGATTATTACAACGCTAAACCAGGACAATCTGCCAAGGATGGGGGGGTGCCTAGGTAGGAGGACTTTCTAAGGGGTTCTAACGCGTATTCACGATACATCTGCAGAAAACCTGCCAAAAATCCAGACCGTTAGATCGACAGCTGCGCGATGGGACCCGAGCCGCCCGAGCCCGGGACCTTCACACTTCAGCCGTCTACCATTTTCAGTTACCACTGTGCCATGGTGAGGCTATGAATGCATCTTAAGGTAGAAATATAATTTAAATCATCTTCGTTTAGATATATATTTTATTTTATATTTCAATTCCATCCATTATCACTAAAAAATAACGTTCAATAAATACCTGTCACAATTTTGCTTTCATATGCCTTTTAAGATGCAATTTATTCCAGGAAAAATTCATGTATCTCTCTATTCTAAAAAAAAGTAAAGGCCGCTAGCGCTTCAAAGCTTGTTGGCCTATCTCCTCCTAAACCGTGGGGATTTGAGTTTCGACTAAGGTGCCCACAGATTCGACAAAATTCCGAGGAACCTGCTAAGATGACTTAAATTTCGAAAATCGTATTAATTTAGAAGATATTAATAAAAAACTGAAAAAATAAACAGAATGGTTGCCAGATTTGGCATAAAATCATTCATTCCTTTGCAACAAAGCGTTTCCAAGTATCTAGAATCGCGTGAAATTTACAAACATGAGTTAGAATTACGCCCATTTTACGCCAAAATAAAAACTATCTGAAATAAGTAACTCAAAATGTGTTACAAAGTTAACCATTTTCAAATAGTAAGTTCGCTTAGACAACAGGAGTTTAGAATTAGCGATTATTCGTTTTTCCAAAACAGAATAACTAATATCTTGAAAATGAAAAATAATTAAAATGCAGATTATTTTAAAGCCGGTTCGGTCCAGCTGGATTATTTGACACCAGTAGAAATATTTGGCGGCGTTAACTATGCCATTATAGCAGTTATAGTACAGTTTGGATATTTGCTAGCGCGACGAAATGGTATAATTCGTGGTGCTAAGTACGCCAATCTGCAAACGATTATGTAAATGAAAATATGGATAACGGTTTTCTGGTAACCTTAAAAGAACAGTAATTATAGGTTGTGAGCAGGGGCGTAGCCAGAAATTTTTCATGGGTGGGGTTACGACTACTACAACTCATATATATGTATACGTGTGTGTGATAATGTAGTGAAGAATATACATTTTGACCCCCTAACCTCCCCCCCCCTTGGCTACGCCCCTGGTTGTGAGCATGTGTAAATCGCCAAATAATGAAAAGTCGCCATTGGTGGCAAGCTATCCTATCTGTTCCGTAGCTTTTATTAACTTTACATGTACGCAAGTCGCCAAATAATGAAAAATCGCCATGGGTGGCAAATTCGCAAGGTGTCCAATAGGTTTTACATTATTAAAAATACAGCTGAAACAGATGTTCTGATTTTATTATGCTTCAGCTCCTAATTAATATAACTTTTGAATGGCAACATTAAATATCATTGTGTTTTTGAGGAGTGCAAATAATTTTTCTAGCGATTATAAGCGGAGTCCGCACTCCAGGTGGAGTATAGCTCAGGACCCGTACAACACGGATTCCCATAACAAAATATCTTCCGTGTTATGAGGGGGAGGGAGTCTACTGTAGTGTGAAGTTTAAATTTTTATGTACCAATGAACATGCAAGAACCAAGCAATGTATAGCTCAGTAACATTCTATCTGATCCAATCTTCGGGTTTGTCTGTTGAAATTATGTCTTTTTTACAAATAAGCTTTATTAGGGGCCGAATGCCTCATACGAAAATCGAGCGTAGCGAGTCTGGGGGCCTTGGCCCTTAGTATATAAAAAATGTAGTTACTATTACATTTGTTTGTTCATCTTAAAATACATTGGAATACAATAAACTAGAAGTTTCTGTAGAAAATTTTACTTAATTGAAGTTTTAGACGTATTTTGTATTTTGTGTGTATTTTGAAAATACATGTATTTTGTATTTTTGTAATTTTTCAATTTAGAAAGTATTTTGTAATTTTTTGTGTTTGAATAAATGAAATTTGTATTTTGTATCGAAAACACATTTTTTATGTATTTTGTCCAACTCTGGATAAAATAAGGGCAAACATTTAATCCAAAATAAAACTATTTAAAAATTGTGGTGGGTAATCTCCCTAAAAAAACGGGAGAGTTGGCAGCTCTGCTTCTGTGGTATTGCTCGAATTTTTTATCACAAAAAGAAGCGACTAGCTGTGCTACAGAGTTACCAGCATTTACAACAAGATATACAATGTTATGTGGAAGACTGCTATTTCTTCTCAATTCAGAAGCAACGGATAAAATTTTATGGCTAAGAGTTTCCTTTTGATCAACATCTTGCTCGTTGTATTGTGCGTACGTGCACTCTACCTCCATTGGCTGAACTGCATCATACATATTATAATCCTCATCATTTTCAACTACTTCAGAAAACAAACTAGGACAAAAGTTACTTTTTCGATAGTTCAGAAGTAATATTTTTCAGTATGTTTCATCAGATTAAATACATTTGTACATGCACTTTTGCACCCATCCTGACAACATTTAATCGGGAATGTTAAGCCAAATGTAAACTGATGATCGCGAAAATGTTTTTAAATAGAAATCAAATTAAATAATTCGATGTTCCTGTTGCAAATGCTGCAAAAAACATTCTAACCTTTTTACCGCAAAAACAAAACAATAATGATAAATCAAAGATGTATCTTTAATGTGATAGATAAAATACAAAACCAGATAACACACGTTTTGAATTGCTTCGTTGCTCGGTAAGGAAGTAAAGAAATACGGAGCTGCACATGCTGCAGCTCCGCAGCTTAGCTGCCAATAGAAATTGTCTGGATTTAATTTTTAACGAATGGCCCGAGAAGTACTGAACTAAATTAAATTTATGTATAGTTAACCCTTTGAGGCGCAACACTTTCTCAATGCTGAAAAAAGGGCAGCCGTTGCCATCGCTCCACTTAACTACCAGCAAGATGGCGGACGATCGAAACGTTCATCGCGTGCCACAGATCTAGAGACCCTTTTTTGACGACCGCTGGCTGTGCCCGGCACAACCAGCTGTCCTTGTCGTCCTAGATAGATCCTTGTCGTCAAAAAAGTGTCTCTAGATCTGTAGCACGCGATGAACGTTTCGATCGTCTGCCATCTTACCGGTAGTTAAGTGGAGCGATGGCAACGGCTGCTCTTTTTTCAGCATTGGGCAATCTATCCAGCTGTTCTCGCATTCTTCCATTTTTCAGCAGATGTCAGTGCTGTTAAAAATAATCGTGACGATTTTTAACGGGAAATGAGTGCTAAAAAGCAAAGGATTCTCGTGGAGCTATGTCGCCCGCAACTATTTTTATAGAAATCAAAATCTATTCTTCGTGACTGGCAACAGTCAAAACGTCAGAGTTTGGTGTTCCCAGAGTGGGAACACTGCGCGTTAAAATGTTAACTCTCAAGGTGGAAGGTTCAAGGAAACCAAGCGGGTCATAAATTCGACCCAGAACTTGCAAAATTAATCTTTTGGTGTTTACTTTTTTAGAAGTAAATTCAATTAATTCTCGAGTATCAAAATATAAACCATCATCTATCTATCTATATAAATAAAGCAATGGGTAAACTGTCCGTTAGTTTGTCTGTCTGTCTGTCTGTGTATCGCCTAGCTCCGAAACGGGTGATCGTAGACCTACCAAATTTTGTACGGAAATTCTCCAAGACGGGTCTCGACACACCCCCAAGCGATTTTTTCGAAATTCGAATTAGAAAATGTTTTATTTTATGTTTTGTTCGATTTTTCTTGCGTAATACATAATAACGCCGGTAATTGCACTCGCAAGAAAACGATATTTACATCATCGTATAGAGGAGAAAATTTTCTTTTAAAAATTGTTTGTTCGGACTGTGTAACATAATTTGCAGATTTTTGGGAATTTTTCAACTAAAATTAAATTTGACGCTGACTTTCGTAAAATATTTTTAAAACTACTGCATCTTGAATTCTATCTGCCAATAACTTTTTTATATTTTGGCAAAAGACGGAGCACACAATTCGCCCACTTTTAAAAGAAGAACGGAGGGAAAATATAAATTAGGAGAATTTTTACGAATTTTTAAGTAAAGAAGGATTTTCATTTCAATAGCAGCTGCTTACAAATTTCAGTTTGATATCTTGCGGTTTGGTTGTCCTGGATACAGTAACAATGATTCAAATTGCCAGTTGAAAAAAATAAATAAAATTACTTTAAAATAACTGGGGTTTTGCATGTGTGAATGTGCGTCATTTTGGTCTCACGAGTTTAAAACCCCTTTCGAAACTCAATCAGAAAACGGATTCACAAGCAAAATATACGCAACGCATGAAATAATTCCATATTTTATTTTACGTTGCCAGAAAAGAATTGGATGCTGTATTTTCACTAGTGAATTATCCAGCATTATTTTCAATTGAGATTTTAAACGGGACACGTTTTCGAATCGCAAGAAATATTTTGCGGTGCTAAACAGGGCCTGATTATGACAAACAGGGACACCGGGCATTGATGAATTTGGGGGGCCTCCATCTATGAAATTTGCTTTATTTTTCATAAAATTTTGTTATAAAAAAGAATATTTCAGATTAACATTTCAAATTGGGGGCCATGTCAAGCCTGGGGCACTGGGAAAAGTCGCTATTTGCCCGTGAGATAATAGGGCCCTGGTGCTAAATACGCCAATCTGACAAGAATTATGCATACAAATGTATGGAGAGCTGTTTTAGTGCCAACCATAAAGTGAAATGATTATCATTTTACTAATGCGTAAATTATAAAAGTCACCAAAGAATAAAAGACTATATTCGTGGCAAATATCTAAGCCGTTTCGTTAAATTAAACATTAACGATTTAAAAACGAAAATATATTGTATTGGTATCAGTAAAGGATAGTATCAGTAATAGTTAGTAGATATGCTAGGGCAATATTGATCAAAGCACAATATACCGCATTAATAAATATTTCTTGAAACTAAGTGTTCTATTCCTTTTTCAACAACCATCTTACATCACAGCGGACTAAACATGAAGTAATTCTACGTCGCGTTAATATATCCCGCGGTAGTTTCAACAGAAAAGACTGTAACAGAACTTGTTTTTTCCTTGGAGATTCTGTTTTGTCACAAGTAGTTATGATCACATTTTGGGAAAATGTTCTCTTCTTCCATTGCGAAGAGCGGGTACACAACTATATAACTATAAAATAAAACGGTTCTCCACATCATGTAGTATCTAAGGTGGTATAACTTAAATCTAAAAAAGAGTATGATGTAGAAATGAGATATTTTGAAAGTTAGGAATTTTCGCTGCAAACCGTCATGCTTTTCTTTTCCGGTCGAATGACACCGACATATTTTTTGTGTCATAATATTAACAATGGTATCAGGTTAGTACTTATACTAACTTTACGAATAACTAATGAGTAACTTTACGCCAAGAGTCAAATCATTTTGCTTATTCTTAGATTCCAAATAACTGGAATCAATTCGAATTATAGATGTAAGAAAAAGTTTCGTTCCCTACCGTGCGGAGAACGGGTACGCAGCTAGTTCAAAATATTCCAAGCAATGTCTAACTTTTTATATGGGTTATCTTCTGTTAGGAACGACTCTGCATATTCTTGGAAAATTACGTTATTTTCCTTCCAAGATTCTAAGAGAGGGTTGGAAATAGTATGCATTTTATGCAATTCCATGCTTGCAGTTTTAAAAATTTCTATTGCTTCTAGTGTTGTGGAAAAAGCTTGCTCAACAGAGTATAACATTTCCTATGATGTCATCAACATAAATGTTTTTACTAAGAAAATTTACAGTCTTTGGATACTTTGCGACATAACCTTTCAAATGATGTTTTATTGTAGCAGAAATGGGTGACAATAGACATGAAATAATACTCTAGTGAATTTATAAATTTGGCTTTTACATGTCAAAGGGATCTTCACAAAACAAAAAACAAGAAACATATATATCTTCTTCGTGTACTAGAATCTGCAAAAATGCTTTTTTCATATCCATAGTAAAAGCAACCGGATAAAGCCGAAAACGTAACAAAATGTTAAAAATTTCTGGATACAAATTAAGGCCAGAATACAACCAATCATTCAGGGATAAACAGCCAGTTCATGAGAGGAAGCATCATAAACAATTCTTAGTTTACTGGTCGCACGATCTAATTTTAAAACTTCTTTGTGTGGCAAATATAATTTAACACAATCCTCATCCTCTGATTTAGGAACTGTTTTAATTACTCCTTCATTCAAATAGTCCTGTAACACCGTTTTATATTAAAAAACAACTGAGGATTTCTAATAAATCTCTGATTTAATTTAGCTAACCTATTCTGAGCAATTTTCCTATTATAATTTAAACACTGTTTTCCCAGTTTCCATGGCAGCTTCACCTTATACCTATTGTTTACATATTGAAGATCTGCCTCAAATTGCTTCATTACTACATTTTCCGATGTGTCGGTGTCTTGTTTTGTATTTATAATTCCCGAATTCTCCAAATCCCAATATTTTTTGATATGTTCAGATATTAAATGTTCCTCAATAATCACATTAGAATTCAGTAAAAACTCTTTTGCATATTTTTAATTTTGCAGGTACCAGCCAAAAGTAGTTTCTATCGCAATCAAATTTTTGTTCAGATATTTGATATTTCCAATTACTTTATCGTAATAATAGTCCGATCCCACAAGGAGTGTAATGGGGATTTTATTCTATTCTGAGGCGAGTCTGCAAGGGATTAAATTCTGAAAAACACTAATTTCCTTAACATCGTCAATATCTCATGGTGGGATATCAGAACCTGAAATATTATCCGTAATCAGTGCTTCAATTTCCAATTTAGAACCTGATGAATTCTTATTTTCTAATTTAAGTTTCACAATATATTAAGTTTTCCTGATAGGCTCTTTGCTACCAAAGGTGAACACTGATAAATTTTCCTGTGGAATGACATTTAATTTCAAACTATCAGAAGCAGATTTTAATACAAATGTTTTCATACTGCCCGTATCTAACAATAGGCGAATAATTAGCTCTTTATTTTTGTTTTTTGCCTTTACACTACATGTTTGTAAAAGAACTTCATTCTTTTCGACACAGGAAATGGCAGTGACAACTTTCTCACTTGGATTTGAATTTGTTACTTTTGAATTTATTGAATCCAGATGTTTATCGGAGCGATTTTCATTACTCTTAAAACAAATTGCTCTGTTATGCTTCCCACCGCAAGTACACTTTTGTTTTGATTCACAAAATTTATTTACATGTTTAGGTTTAAGGCAGAGAAAAGAACGACCTTGTGATTTAAAAATATATCTCTTTGTTTCAACATTAAATGTACTACACAATTCCGATTTGTGACTTTGATTGGAAAAAAGGCAACAATTTGATGGTTTCTCATTTGTTACTGTAGTTATTCATGCGCACTATTACTCCTTTCTCACTGTGTCTCATTTGTTACTGAAGTACACATGCGCACTTGCAAATTCCCCTTTAGGGGATTTTACAATTCTTTGTTTATTATTTTCAACCGTTTTAGGTTTCGAGAAAGTAAAAGAACGCTGACGACTTTTAATTTCAATTTGAAGAAAATCTAACAGTTTGTTTATATCAAAGGTTGAAGATTCTTTTGTGTTCTGCCTATCATGGAGAGCGGCAGTTCTACGAGTGACGCAGCCAGCCCCAACCAACCAGCCGTAAAACATCGCAGCACTTATATTTACAGCTAATTTTCGCTATTTAAAAAATGTATCTTCTGGATCTCGGAATCCGCTCTAACGAATTTTTTACAATTAATATATGATTTTAATCGGTGCCAAATTCGCTGAGTGAAGTCGCCAGTTAAGCTAGGAAAACTCGTTTTTTTATTTAATCCAGTTCAAAGAGGGGACTATTTAACTCGCGCAAGAAAATACGGAAAATGATCTTCTTTGAGAGGCGGTAAAGAAGGTAAGGAGTATGAATACAGTGCTGTTGGCGGACGAAAGTGAGAGAGCCTAAGAAAATATTTTTTAAGGATAAGTAGGCTCTTAATTATTTTTTTTTTGGGGGGGGGGATACAATTAATCATCAATTTTCATCACAGTATTCCAAATTGTTATAAATATGGTCTGGACAAAATTGATGCAAAGAATTATCCTAAAAAATCTAAAGGGAAATGACTCAGCGCTCAATCTGAATCCATGATTTCATACACACATAATAATTCCGTTCAGCCTTGCTTAAATGTGTAAACGTTCTTTAGAAAATAAAAAGAAAGTAACTGTAATGGAATTTAAAAACAAATCTTTAAAAATCCCAGCAGGGCGTCACTCAAAATTTGATATAATTATTTTTAAGACCCATATTTAAAATTCATATAGCTATAAAGTAAAATGCTGCGTCACAAATTTTTAACCCGTTAAGGGTTTTTGCATGTTATATTCTAAAGTTAAATCAGGTGGAAGTAATTTCAAAATTAATTAGCATGGAGCTATATGACTGTGGTTCGAGTCCCAATGTTGTCAGTGATCGGACATTAATTTCAATATCTTTGCATTTCAATATGTTTCAATATCTCAATTAATATGCAATCTTTTCAATTTCGAAATTTCCGTAGATTTGTAAATAGGATTTAAATTCTGTACTTATTTATGTGTAATCGGTATTAATCGGTATTATAACATCACGATTTCCATAGCGGCTCTCGAGAATATTCAATGCAACGTCATAGTTTGACTCAGAAATTTCTAAACCTTCTATAGAGTTCACAGCTGAGCCACCCAGATAACTTCTCAAGTAGTTAACTTTTTGAACTTTTGCTAATGAAACATTGTCGTTTACAGACACTTTAAAAGTATTCCAAAAGTTAGTAAATTGCGTGTAATCTGCGCAAAATTTTCGTATTTGTAATTTAGGTAATTTCACTATCATATTTGTATTGGTGGGGGAGGACCCCGAACTTTCCGAGTTTTCACTAACATTGTTTACAGTACTAATGTTTCTATTTAATTTTAATATCTTTTTAGCTCGAAAAAGGGTAAGTGACACTTTGTCAAAATATTCGAATGTTCTCATTATTTCAGAGTCGAACTCAGGCACAGTGAATAACGGTTGGATCTTTTCATCAATATTTTTTAAAATCAAAGGGTATTTAATAAATTTTGAGTATGAAGTTATTTAATTTTAGGTGGATGAAGACGAGATATATTAAGTGTAGGCATGTTTCGTGAAATGCTTTTTCTAGCGTACGTTGTAATTGCCTCCATAGCGAGCTTTGACTTCTAATATTAGAATATTAATTTACTTTATAAAATATTATTATGGAACTTTTACTGAGATCAACAGTTTTGGCTTTATTCGCAAAATGTATATTTATAATTGCTTTTTGTCACCTAGTATTTTGTTACTACGCTAAAACATACAATAATATTCTAATATTTTCAGTACGAATTGTATTATTGTATGAATTTAAACATTTATAATCAATAAGAAAATAAAGTTCAGTAATGAAAACGGACTTGAAATTTGGAGGGATTTTCGCATTTTCATTCTTTAGTAAGTAATTTCTACTGTGATTAAAATTTATATGAATCTTATTTGTATGTCTACTCTTTTAAGACTTAAGAACTCATAAAATCTTAATTAAAACACAAGGAAAATTTTGAAAAAAAAATCGATAAACCCGGAAATGAAGTATTTTCACAAAAAGTTCATATCTTTATGCCCTCAGGGGCAAACTAAGACGTAGAGACTTCAGATTTGCAACATTGAAATTTTTACACCAAAAGAAACTAGAAAAGCCTCGGGGAGTAAACATTTTAAGACAATCGTATTTTCCGAGACACCTTACCATTATGTCCATACGTTTATTTCATCTTAAAGAAATCTTCTTCAAATCTGTATTTTTAAATAAATGTACATTTGTAGCCTTGATATTTCAAATACGCTACAGAAAATCTTGTCATATGGCCCATTAAATTCTGAAGATAATCGCTAGAACATACAGCTTAAAAAAACTACAGAAAATCTAGCTATTTGTCGAATTCAATTCTAAAGAATATCTGCAGGTATTCTTCAGTATTGAATAGGAAAAATAACTTATTACTTATGAATAGGAATAATTTAAGATTTTAAAAGATTTTTTAAAAAGAAAATCAAAGTTTACATTTAGTAGAGAAGCTAGAACGTTGGTTTGCGTTTAATTTGTCATCTCTCATTACCATGTATCGATTGAGCATAAATATTAGAGTGAACTATTTAAAACGAATTTAAGTAAAACATTAAAATTAAATAATGCAATACCAGCCTAATACTCCTCGAAAAGTCTCATCAGAATATAGAAAACGTTTAGGGTTAGAAAGGACTTCTCAAGAGCAGCCAATGATACCCGTAAAACACCATACGACAGAGAAAAGTGGTGGCGGGTAAGTAAAATAATGAAAGTATACGAGCATATAAACGACGGAAACAGTACATCTGCAGCTGGTACACCAGAGCATAAATATTAGAGTGAACTATTGCCTTTCCAAGTGGAAGTCAAATCTCACTACAGAAGTCAGGATGGTCGGAGACTTTAACGTTCCTGTCTCGAAAGGAACGTTCGTTCTCCGACTTCATGCTTAGCGATTTTAATTTGTCTTAAATGGAAACTTCTCAATGATCGCTACGTAATACCTTCATTGATTTAACGTTTACCAGAAATCTCGATTTATGCAATTTGTTTCTTGCTTTTCGTATCACAGACCTATCCTTAACAAAGTTATAACACAGTAATTAATTGTTTACTTATTTCTTTCATGAAACCAATGAACCTAAAACAATATATTAATCCTTACGTACATGTACTCGCGGAAAACAAAGGGCCGTGTACACGACACAGCCACGACCGTTTTTGCTGAAGAATATTTTACCCCGTGCTATTTCCGTTGATAGCGATTTCTTATCTAACACGATGTACTGTTTCTCGCCCAAAATATTTCCGATACTGGACAGTGAGAAGATTAAATCTATTTATTGTAATAAAAGACTAACAAAGACAAAAACTAATTTTATAAATTTTTATTAATTCATTATTAGAGATACATGTTACAGCAGTATACTTTCTGTAGTATACCTATATAACTGTTATAAATTTAGTATAAAGCTCTCTGTATCGACGAAGCAACTATGGACGACGACTGGCCTGCACCACTCAAATCAACTTGTCCAATATTGGCGGAGCTCAATACGTGAACTAAAGCAGATACAACCTCTAACAATGTCTGAACTAGTACTTCACATCCAGAGAGACCTGGATTGGACGCAGCAACTGAAGAAGATACGCTGCTTATTACATTTGACAAGGAATCAACACTAGGTCCACCACTTGATAAAAGAGTGGAAACCGCTGATGAGACTCGAGAAACTGCAGAAGACGACGATAACCTTGAGACAGAATTCGAAACAGTAGCTGCTGCTCCAGCACCGGCGCCTGCACTAGCTCCACGGCCAAAACCAGAACCATATCCTCCAGCTCCAGCAGCACCTGCACCTGCTCCTGCTAAAGCTCCCTGGCCATATCCTCCAGCTCCACCAGCACCTGCACCTGCACCTGCACTTGCACCAGCACCGGCACCGGCTCCAACTCCTCTACCTGAACCTGCGCCATATCCTCGAGAACCTGCACCGGCACCAGCACCAGCACCTGCTCCTCTACCTAAACCAGCACCATATCCACCAGCTCCAGCAGCACCTGCAGCAGCCCCTGCTCCTGCACCTGCTCCAGCTCCAGCAGCACCTGCTCCAGCTCCAGCACCACCTGCTCCAGCTCCTGCTCCAGCTCCAGCTCCTTGACCTATACCTTGTCCGTATCCTCCGCCAGCTCCCTGGCCATATCCTGCAATTCCGCTACGTCCATATCCTTGGGATGCAGCTGCGGCAGCGGCAGCAGCAGCTGCTGCTGCGGCAGATCCGTCGTTACCGTATTGCTGACCATATTGCTGTTGACTTGTCGTGGTTGAGGTTAAGCTGTAAGCCTGTTGACTTTGTTGGCCTCTATTTGCTGCTGCAGCTGCTGCTGCTGCCGCTGCAGCTGTGGCAGCTGCTGCTCCGTAGTCACCACCCGCTCTGTATAATTGACCTTGTCCAGAACCAGCACCTGCTCCTGCACCAGCGGCAGCTCCAGCACCCCGACCATATCCTCTAGCTCCTCCAGCACCAGCACCTGCTGCAGCGGCTGCTCCTGCACCAGCTCCTTGCCCATATCCTGCGCCAGCTCCCTGACCATATCCTCCAGCTCCACCAGCACCTTCACCTGCACCTGCACCTGCACCTGCACCAGCACCAGCACCGGCACCGGCTCCAGCTCCTCTACCTAGACCTGCGCCGTATCCTCCAGCACCTGCAGCGGAAGCGGCAGCAGCGCTTGCTCCTGCACCAGCTCCTTGACCGATACCTTGTCCATATCCTGCACCAGCTCCCTGGCCATATCCTGCAGCTCCACCAGCACCTGCACCTGCACCAGCACCGGCTCCAGCTCCTCTACCTGAACCTGCGCCATATCCTCTAGCAGCACCAGCACCTGCTGCAGCGCCTGCTCCTGCACCAGTTCCTTGACCGATACCTTGTCCATATCCTGCACCAGCTCCCTGGCCATATCCTGCAGCTCCACCAGCACCAGCACCTGCACCTGCACCTGCACCAACACCAGCACCGGCACCGGCTCCAGCTCCTCTACCTAGACCTGCGCCGTATCCTCCAGCACCTGCAGCGGCAGCGGCAGCAGCGCTTGCTCCTGCACCAGCTCCTTGACCGAAACCTTGTCCATATCCTGCGCCATATCCTCTAGCTCCTCCAGCACCAGCACCTGCTGCAGCGCCGGCTCCTGCACCAGCTCCTTGACCGATTCCTTGTCCATATCCTGCACCAGCTCCTTGGCCATATCCTGCAGCTTCACCAGCACCTGCACCTGCACCAGCACCAGCGCCGGCTCCAGCTCCTCTACCTGAACCTGCGCCATATCCTCCAGCACCTGCAGCGGCAGCGGCAGCAGCGCTTGCCCCTGCAGCAGCTCCTTGACCGAAACCTTGTCCATATCCTGCACTAGCTCCCTGGCCATATCCTGCAGCTCCACCAGCACCAGCACCTGCACCTGCACCAGCACCAGCACCGGCACCGGCACCGGCTCCAGCTCCTCTACCTTGACCTGCGCCGTATCCTCCAGCACCTGCAGCGGCAGCGGCAGCAGCGCTTGCTCCTGCACCAGCTCCTTGACCGATACCTTGTCCATATCCTGCACCAGCTCCTTGGCCATATCCTGCAGCTCCACCAGCACCTGCACCTGCACCAGCACCAGCGCCGGCTCCAGCTCCTCTACCTGAACCTGCGCCATATCCTCCAGCACCTGCAGCGGCAGCGGCAGCAGCGCTTGCTCCTGCTCCAGCTCCTTGACCGAAACCTTGTCCATATCCTGCGCCATATCCTCTAGCTCCTCCAGCACCAGCACCTGCTGCAGCGCCTGCTCCTGCACCTGCTCCTTGACCGATACCTTGTCCATATCCTGCACCAGCTCCCTGGCCATATCCTGCAGCTCCACCAGCACCAGCACCTGCACCTGCACCAGCACCAGCACCGGCACCGGCACCGGCTCCAGCTCCTCTACCTTGACCTGCGCCGTATCCTCCAGCACCTGCAGCGGCAGCGGCAGCAGCGCTTGCTCCTGCACCAGCTCCTTGACCGATACCTTGTCCATATCCTGCACCAGCTCCTTGGCCATATCCTGCAGCTCCACCAGCACCTGCACCTGCACCAGCACCAGCGCCGGCTCCAGCTCCTCTACCTGAACCTGCGCCATATCCTCCAGCACCAGCACCTGCTGCAGCGCCTGCTCCTGCACCAGCTCCTTGACCGATACCTTGTCCATATCCTGCACCAGCTCCCTGGCCATATCCTGCAGCTCCACCAGCACCAGCACCTGCACCTGCACCTGCACCAGCACCGGCACCGGCTCCAGCTCCTCTACCTAGACTTGCGCCGTATCCTCCAGCACCTGCAGCGGCAGCGGCAGCAGCGCTTGCTCCTGCACCAGCTCCTTGACCGATACTTTGTCCATATCCTGCACCAGCTCCCTGACCATATCCTGCAGCTCCACCAGCACCTGCACCTGCACCAGCACCGGCTCCAGCTCCTCTACCTGAACCTGCGCCATATCCTCTAGCTCCTCCAGCACCAGCACCTGCTGCAGCGCCTGCTCCTGCACCAGTTCCTTGACCGATACCTTGTCCATATCCTGCACCAGCTCCCTGGCCATATCCTGCAGCTCCACCAGCACCTGCACCTGCACCTGCACCAGCACCAGCACCGGCACCGGCTCCAGCTCCTCTACCTAGACCTGCGCCGTATCCTCCAGCACCTGCAGCGGCAGCGGCAGCAGCGCTTGCTCCTGCACCAGCTCCTTGACCGAAACCTTGTCCATATCCTGCGCCATATCCTGTAGCTCCTCCAGCACCAGCACCTGCTGCAGCGCCTGCTCCTGCACCAGCTCCTTGACCGATACCTTGTCCATATCCTGCACCAGCTCCTTGGCCATATCCTGCAGCTCCACCAGCACCTGCACCTGCACCAGCACCAGCGCCGGCTCCAGCTCCTCTACCTGAACCTGCGCCATATCCTCCAGCACCTGCAGCGGCAGCGGCAGCAGCGCTTGCCCCTGCAGCAGCTCCTTGACCGAAACCTTGTCCATAACCTGCACCAGCTCCCTGGCCATATCCTGCAGCTCCACCAGCACCAGCACCTGCACCTGCACCAGCACCAGCACCGGCACCGGCACCGGCTCCAGATCCTCTACCTAGACCTACGCCGTATCCTCCAGCACCTGCAGCGGCAGCGGCAGCAGCGCTTGCTCCTGCTCCAGCTCCTTGACCGAAACCTTGTCCATATCCTGCGCCATATCCTCTAGCTCCTCCAGCACCAGCACCTGCTGCAGCGCCTGCTCCTGCACCTGCTCCTTGACCGATACCTTGTCCATATCCTGCACCAGCTCCCTGGCCATATCCTGCAGCTCCACCAGCACCAGCACCTGCACCTGCACCAGCACCAGCACCGGCACCGGCACCGGCTCCAGCTCCTCTACCTTGACCTGCGCCGTATCCTCCAGCACCTGCAGCGGCAGCGGCAGCAGCGCTTGCTCCTGCACCAGCTCCTTGACCGATACCTTGTCCATATCCTGCACCAGCTCCTTGGCCATATCCTGCAGCTCCACCAGCACCTGCACCTGCACCAGCACCAGCGCCGGCTCCAGCTCCTCTACCTGAACCTGCGCCATATCCTCCAGCACCAGCACCTGCTGCAGCGCCTGATCCTGCACCAGCTCCTTGACCGATACCTTGTCCATATCCTGCACCAGCTCCCTGGCCATATCCTGCAGCTCCACCAGCACCAGCACCTGCACCTGCACCTGCACCAGCACCAGCACCGGCACCGGCTCCAGCTCCTGTACCTAGACTTGCGCCGTATCCTCCAGCACCTGCAGCGGCAGCGGCAGCAGCGCTTGCTCCTGCACCAGCTCCTTGACCGATACTTTGTCCATATCCTGCACCAGCTCCCTGGCCATATCCTGCAGCTCCACCAGCACCTGCACCTGCACCAGCACCGGCTCCAGCTCCTCTACCTGAACCTGCGCCATATCCTCTAGCTCCTCCAGCACCAGCACCTGCTGCAGCGCCTGCTCCTGCACCAGTTCCTTGACCGATACCTTGTCCATATCCTGCACCAGCTCCCTGGCCATATCCTGCAGCTCCACCAGCACCTGCACCTGCACCTGCACCAGCACCAGCACCGGCAACGGCTCCAGCTCCTCTACCTAGACCTGCGCCGTATCCTCCAGCACCTGCAGCGGCAGCGGCAGCAGCGCTTGCTCCTGCACCAGCTCCTTGACCGAAACCTTGTCCATATCCTGCGCCATATCCTGTAGCTCCTCCAGCACCAGCACCTGCTGCAGCGCCTGCTCCTGCACCAGCTCCTTGACCGATTCCTTGTCCATATCCTGCACCAGCTCCTTGGCCATATCCTGCAGCTCCACCAGCACCTGCACCTGCACCAGCACCGGCACCGGCTCCAGCTCCTCTACCTGAACCTGCACCATATCCTCCAGCACCAGCAGCGGCAGCGGCAGCAGCGCTTGCTCCTGCACCAGCTCCTTGACCGATACCTTGTCCATATCCTGCACCAGCTCCCTGGCCATATCCTGCAGCTCCACCAGCACCAGCACCTGCACCTGCACCAGCACCAGCACCGGCACCGGCACCGGCTCCAGCTCCTCTACCTTGACCTGCGCCGTATCCTCCAGCACCTGCAGCGGCAGCGGCAGCAGCGCTTGCCCCTGCAGCAGCTCCTTGACCGAAACCTTGTCCATATCCTGCACCAGCTCCCTGGCCATATCCTGCAGCTCCACCAGCACCTGCACCTGCACCTGCACCAGCACCAGCACCCGCACCGGCTCCAGCTCCTCTACCTGAACCTGCGCCATATCCTCCAGCACCTGCAGCGGCAGCAGCACCTGCTCCTGCGGATGCTCCTTGTCCATATCCTACGCCAGCTCCCTGGCCATATCCTGCAGCTCCACCAGCACCAGCACCTGCACCTGCACCAGCACCAGCACCGGCACCGGCACCGGCTCCAGCTCCTCTACCTAGACCTACGCCGTATCCTCCAGCACCTGCAGCGGCAGCGGCAGCAGCGCTTGCTCCTGCTCCAGCTCCTTGACCGAAACCTTGTCCATATCCTGCGCCATATCCTCTAGCTCCTCCAGCACCAGCACCTGCTGCAGCGCCTGCTCCTGCACCTGCTCCTTGACCGATACCTTGTCCATATCCTGCACCAGCTCCCTGGCCATATCCTGCAGCTCCACCAGCACCAGCACCTGCACCTGCACCAGCACCAGCACCGGCACCGGCACCGGCTCCAGCTCCTCTACCTAAACCTGCGCCGTATCCTCCAGCACCTGCAGCGGCAGCGGCAGCAGCGCTTGCTCCTGCACCAGCTCCTTGACCGATACCTTGTCCATATCCTGCACCAGCTCCTTGGCCATATCCTGCAGCTCCACCAGCACCTGCACCTGCACCAGCACCAGCGCCGGCTCCAGCTCCTCTACCTGAACCTGCGCCATATCCTCCAGCACCAGCACCTGCTGCAGCGCCTGCTCCTGCACCAGCTCCTTGACCGATACCTTGTCCATATCCTGCACCAGCTCCCTGGCCATATCCTGCAGCTCCACCAGCACCAGCACCTGCACCTGCACCTGCACCAGCACCAGCACCGGCACCGGCTCCAGCTCCTCTACCTAGACTTGCGCCGTATCCTCCAGCACCTGCAGCGGCAGCGGCAGCAGCGCTTGCTCCTGCACCAGCTCCTTGACCGATACCTTGTCCATATCCTGCACCAGCGCCCTGGCCATATCCTGCAGCTCCACCAGCACCTGCACCTGCACCAGCACCGGCTCCAGCTCCTCTACCTGAACCTGCGCCATATCCTCTAGCTCCTCCAGCACCAGCACCTGCTGCAGCGCCTGCTCCTGCACCAGTTCCTTGACCGATACCTTGTCCATATCCTGCACCAGCTCCCTGGCCATATCCTGCAGCTCCACCAGCACCAGCACCTGCACCTGCACCTGCACCAGCACCAGCACCGGCACCGGCTCCAGCTCCTCTACCTAGACCTGCGCCGTATCCTCCAGCACCTGCAGCGGCAGCGGCAGCAGCGCTTGCTCCTGCACCAGCTCCTTGACTGAAACCTTGTCCATATCCTGCGCCATATCCTGTAGCTCCTCCAGCACCAGCACCTGCTGCAGCGCCTGCTCCTGCACCAGCTCCTTGACCGATTCCTTGTCCATATCCTGCACCAGCTCCTTGGCCATATCCTGCAGCTCCACCAGCACCTGCACCTGCACCAGCACCAGCGCCGGCTCCAGCTCCTCTACCTGAACCTGCGCCATATCCTCCAGCACCTGCAGCGGCAGCGGCAGCAGCGCTTGCCCCTGCAGCAGCTCCTTGACCGAAACCTTGTCCATATCCTGCACCAGCTCCCTGGCCATATCCTGCAGCTCCACCAGCACCAGCACCTGCACCTGCACCAGCACCAGCACCGGCACCGGCTCCAGCTCCTCTACCTTGACCTGCGCCGTATCCTCCAGCACCTGCAGCGGCAGCGGCAGCAGCGCTTGCTCCTGCACCAGCTCCTTGACCGATACCTTGTCCATATCCTGCACCAGCTCCTTGGCCATATCCTGCAGCTCCACCAGCACCTGCACCTGCACCAGCACCAGCGCCGGCTCCAGCTCCTCTACCTGAACCTGCGCCATATCCTCCAGCACCTGCAGCGGCAGCGGCAGCAGCGCTTGCCCCTGCAGCAGCTCCTTGACCGAAACCTTGTCCATAACCTGCACCAGCTCCCTTGCCATATCCTGCAGCTCCACCAGCACCAGCACCTGCACCTGCACCAGCACCAGCACCGACACCGACACCAGCTCCAGCTCCTCTACCTAGACCTACGCCGTATCCTCCAGCACCTGCAGCGGCAGCGGCAGCAGCGCTTGCTCCTGCTCCAGCTCCTTGACCGAAACCTTGTCCATATCCTGCGCCATATCCTCTAGCTCCTCCAGCACCAGCCCCTGCTGCAGCGCCTGCTCCTGCACCTGCTCCTTGACCGATACCTTGTCCATATCCTGCACCAGCTCCCTGGCCATATCCTGCAGCTCCACCAGCACCTGCACCTGCACCTGCACCAGCACTTGCATCGGCTCCAGCTCCTCTACCTGAACCTGCGCCGTATCCTCCAGCACCTGCAGCGGCAGCAGCACCTGCTTCTGCGGATGCTCCTTGTCCGATACCTTGCCCATATCCTGCGCCAGCTCCCTGGCCATATGCTGCAGCTCCACCAGCACCTGCACCTGCACCTGCACCAGCACCTGCACCTGCACCTGCACTAGCACCAGCACCGGCACCGGCACCGGCTCCAGCTCTTCTACCTAAACCTGCTCCGTATCCTCCAGCACCTGCAGCGGCAGCAGCAGCAGCGCTTGCTCCTGCACCAGCTCCTTGACCGATACCTTGTCCATATCCTGCGCCATATCCTCTAGCTCCGCCAACACCAGCACCTACTGCAGCACCTGCTCCTGCACCAGCTCCTTGTCCGATACCTTGTCCATATCCTGCGATTGCTCCCTGACCATACCCTCCAGCTCCACCAGCACCTGCACCTGCACCGGCACCGGCTCCAGCTCCTATACCTGAACCTGCGCCATATCCTCCAGCACCTGCACCTGCACCAGCACGGGCACCGGCTCCAGCTCCAGCTCCTCTACCTGAACCTGCGCCATATCCTCCAGCACCTGCTGCGGCAGCCGCACCTGCTCCTGCACCAGCTCCTTGTCCGATACCTTGTCCATATCCAGCGCCAGCTCCCTGGCCATATCCTGCAGCTCCACCAGCACCTGCACCTGCACCAGCACCGGCACCGGCTCCATCCCCTCTACCTGAACCTGCGCCATATCCTCCAGCACCTGCAGCGGCAGCGGCAGCAGCGCCTGCTCCTGCACCAGCTCCTTGTCTATATCCTGCGCCAGCTCCCTGGCCATATCCTGCAGCTCCGCTACGTCCATATCCCTGGGATGCAGCTGCGGAAGCGGCAGCAGCGGCTGCTGCTGCGGCGGCTGCTGCGGCAGATCCGTCGTTACCGTATTGCTGACCATATTGCTGTTGACTTGTCGTGGTTGAGGTTAAGGTGTAAGCCTGTTGACCTTGTTGGCCTCTCTCTGCTGCTGCAGCTGCTGCTGCTGCCGCTGCAGCTGCGGCAGCTGCTTCTCGGTAATCACCACCCGCTCCATATCCTTGACCTTGTCCACCAGCACCTGCACCTGCACCTGCACCAGCGCCAGCTCCTGCTCCTGCACCAGCTCCTTTGCCGATACCTTGAGCATATCCTCCAGCTCCTGCACCAGCGCCAGCTCCTGCACCAGCTGCAGCTTATGAAATGAAAAAAAGATGTTTCATAATAATCTATTTTTTAAAAAATAGAAGTTCAAGATTTCATGAATATTTTTCGATATTGAGAAACTAAGATCTGCAAGAAATTGATTTGACTTTTGAGAAGTTAAACTTTCTGTAATTAGATGACTAAAAACATGTGTAGGTTTTAGGTTACATTGATGTTACCATTTTAGTAATACTTTAAATGTAATGCCTTAAATAACAGTATCATGTGTGAAGCACACTCATGCATTTTCCTGTGAAATCTCTTTTGAATTCTCTTCTATTTCGAAGTGCGTGGTTTAATATTCGGTTAGTAAGTAAGTCACTTCCGGTTAAATAACACTGGGTACTTTTTGTTTGCAGAGACAGAAATTTAGTTAAGGGAGCAATTTGTTATGCAAAATGTTCTGTAATATATGTTTTATAAATTTTACTAAAAATAATTATTTTCAAAAGCATAGTATCTTTTCACCGCTTTTTTGTTGGTTTATAAGAAAAATTATTCTTATACGTATGTATCGCAATTGCAATGAAGTGCTATTATTATTACAACACATGAAAGTTTTTAATTATATCTATACGTATTGCCGATATTTCTGTGAATTTTTCTTTACTTTCAGAAATTATATTTTATATCATTTTTTATGCAAAAAGAAATTATCATGAGGAAAATTCCTTTTGCAATTCCTACTATCAGGTCACACTCTCGCTGTAGATATCTTGTACAAATTTTCATTCTTTAATAAAATACTTTTTTATTCATCTACTCAAGTTGAAATACATTTTTTAAAACTTGTAGTAGATGACACTGGATGCTAATACAGTTTTGGTCCTGATCAACTGGATAATTTATCTACAGGACCGCCCAAAATATTATAAATACATTACGCTCTATGGGCCGAAATTCATTAAAGTCGCATATCTCAAAAACTATTAGACGTAGAATGTTGAAACTTTATATACAGGATTGTTGTAACATCTAATTGTGCACCCGCCATTTTGGTCCCATTCGACTGGAGAGTTTATCTACAGGGCCGCCCAACAGATTTTAAATGCATTACGCTCTATGGGCAGAAATTCATTAAAGCGCATTTTAGAGGTATTAGGCTAGTTCAAACGAGTCAGAAGTGATATATTCTGTTTAGGATTATAACATGAATTTTTCCATTGAAGAAAGTGTCTTTATCATTTATAGTGCTGAGACAGGTACACTCAAAAGATTTCTAACACTTTACGACAATGGCAGTTTTAGGGACATTCATCCATTTCAAGTACAATACCGTCCTACCATAGTTAGGTAATGGTCCGATCCCGATCACGTGCCTCCGTCAAGAATTACACTAAAAGTCGCCAAGCCTGGCCACTTTTGTACATGTGTTATGTATTTTACTCTCAAATCTCAAAAACTACTAGTCGTAGAATGTTGAAATTTCATATATAAGATTGATGTAACATCTAGTAACGCATCTCGATTTTTGGTTCCAATCTACTGGAGAGTTTATTTAGAGGACCTCCAAAAAGTATTTCAATACATTAATGTCTATGGACATCTTCAATAAATTACATCTGTAGTCCGTCATTGTTTGGTCCATGCACAAAATCTCGCCATTTGTCATCAACCTTGGCGAGTTTTGTCAAAATATCGCCAAATTTGGCGATAGTCAGTCATTTGGTCCATGCCTAAAATATCGCCATTTGTTTTCGTCTTTGGCGAAATATCGCCATATTTGGGGATAGTCAGTCATTGTTTGGTCCATGCCCAAAACCTCGCCATTTGTCGTCGACCTTGGCGACTTTTGCCGATATATGACCAAATTTAGCGCCAAAAATTATTTCGCATTTCGCATAACTCTAAAAGTTTTAACCGTAGAATGTTGAAATTTTGTATTTAGAACTATTGTAACATCTAACTGTGCATCTCTCTTTTTTTTTTTTGTTTTCAATTCCAACTATTATTTTACACACTCCCTATAATTATTTATATATCTTATTCAAATTTTCAGTCGTTAATAAAATACTTCTTATTCATCCACTCAAATTCAAATAGTTTTTTAAAATGTTAATTCCTTAATTAAATGTATTTAATTAATTTTAATAAAAAGTAACTAATATAAAACTTTTCTTTGCTGACCTAAGTAGGAATTGACTTGATTTTTTTTTTTATATATTACTTGTTTCGTTTAAGTTTAGCTGTTTACTTAGAACCTTACTACCGTTCGAGTGCGAATTGTAAAAAATCCTGAAAATGATTATTAGGTGTTTCTTCTATATGCTTTTTAAAGCAAAAAATCTACGACTATCTCATTTTTAGTCTGTGATATGTAGGAAAACCTGAAAAGAACGTTTCGGGTCGCCACCTCGGTCTGTGTACGAATTTTTTTAAATCGCTTCTTAAATTAAGCTTTGGGCAGAAAAGCTGTAAGCTCCTAAAATTTCATGTCTGTTTCTCCAGTATGTATGGCTGTACGTTGATTTCAGTTTATCAGGACATCTTCCTTTATATATGGAGATATTGTATATCATTTTTTTAAGCAAAAAGTAATTTTCTCGAGCAGAATTTCTTTTTTCGTTTAAGTTTAAAGGTTCTAGGTAAGTAAGTACAACAAATGTTTGTTATCAGTGACGTTGTGTCCTGAAATCAGACTAACCTTCTATAGACATTGTATTAGTATTTTATAGAAAAAACTGTGGCCATTTTTGAGTCGGCAACTACTGCCATTGCAATCGAGAATATAAGATTCGATTTTACCAAATTAAGGCTCCAATTTAAGGTCAATTTAAGGTTATAAGTGCGATTCCCCCCCCTTTTTTTATTTGTATTCTTAAATTATATTTATACTTAAATTTCATTTCGACTTTTCCAAAAAATTCTGTTACATTAATGTTATTTCGAAAAGTTTTTTTTTTTTAAATTTTAATGAAAATTGATTGTTTAAAGATTTTTTCGTTATGTGACTTTAGCAAGATAAAAATTAAAACTTTTTTATAACAATTTTTCAGAAACTACCTTCTATTTTTTCCTTAGTAGAAATAACATTAAAATGTAATTCTATGCTATTGATCCATTATTTCTAGATCAAACAAATCAAATGTACTGAAAACTGAGCAAGCAGAATGTCCCTGATACTTCTCTTTCGTAGAGAAATATCTGAACGGAACCGATTGCGCGAAAAGTTTATTCAAAATTTCAAAAATCACATAATGATAAAAATTTAGAACTTTTTCTTTTCTACAAAACAGTTTTAGTTAAGAAAGTTACCGATAGATTTTGCAGAAATACATAACGTGAAATAAGTTTTAAAGTAAAAAATGTTTAATTGCATTCAAATAAATTCAACTGAAAGTTTTACATTAATCATCCTTTAAGCTTAAAAGATTTTATAGATTTTATCAACATTTATTTGGTAATTTCGCTATGTTGATTAAACGAAACTTTGGTTCAACTAAATCGTTTAGCCAGATGTCTTTTGAGTGAAAAAACTTTTTGTTAAATCTGGAACGAATCCAAATTTTTCAATAGTACATTTAGGTGAGAGTGGCCTAAAGCGCGTAGGTTAGCGCTAAATATCCAAAAATAGTTGTTTTTGGGCTTTTATCATCAACATGATTGATTTATTTCTAAGAAGGTATCTTAAACTTCAAAATAAAGAAGAGTATTGCGCTCTTTTATTTATAATAATTTTTTATTATCAAAAATTAAATATGCTTAAAAAAACCCACTTTTCCCTAAAAGGGGGCCTAAAGCGAGTGAGCCATTCGGGCAAAGCGGGTAAGTACAATATACTTTACAAATCTCAGCACATATTAATTTCCTTAAGGATTACTATTGAAAGTTTAATTGAACTTATAATTATCATTAAAAATAACCTTCATAGAACAATTGTTGACTTATTTTATCAGCCTTATTAAAGGTCTCAATGATATAAATGATTGTCACATTAACTTATTTTGATTTGGTGCATTTGTTTATTAAATACAAAGTAATAAATGATTAAATTATTAGATTAGTTAACTGTCAATATGAAAAAAAATACCTTTCAAGTTATACTTATACCATTAATATTCAAAATCTCATTTGGTATGTCTATTAATAAAATTTAAAAAAAAAAAACTAAATCCTCAGACTAGTTAACTGTCATTATAAAAAATAACTTTTTGAGTTATACTTAACTAATTTAAATTTTATACTTATTTAAATCAGTCTCAACTTATAATGGCTTATTCTTGACATAAATCACAAAAATTAGATCCTGTTCTGAGTAATTAGTACAAGTTTCATGAGACCACTCTTGACAGTCTCCACATTGGATCCAATCTACTTTAGATACCACCACATACAATCCACCACAAATAAGACAAAAATATGGTTTCTCATTTTTTTTCTTCGATACTCTTTGCTTTCTAGTTTTACCTGTTTTACATGTATCAGTGCAAAGCGGGTATCTACCCTGCAGATACCTGCTTTGCCCAAAAGCACATTTTTACTTGAAGAATAATTACCTCAAATAAAAAAAAACCCAGAATCATCATGGTATTTTATAAGTAGATAGCATCAAAACAATGTAGTAATATTGGCAATAAAAATAATGAACGGGCTTTTGACTAGTTAAGAATTACATATCTTCAGTTTTTTTAACGAATTTCGCAATTATTTTATTTTGTGTCTCGTTACGCCATGTTGGTACGCCGATGGACCGTTGGGACTGGATGAAACCAACGCCCCCTAGAGAAGAAAGCCGTGGCGCTTACTTGTGACGTCACACCGAGTAGGTAAAGCAAAGTGTTTCCATTGGGTTTCTCGTCTCTCCCGCGCCGCGGGAGAGAGCAGAAACCCAATGGAAACACTTTGCTTTACCTACTCGGTATGATGTCACAAGTCAGCGCCGCGGCTTTCCTCTCTAGGTGGCGTTGATGAAACTCGGGAGGGTTCGGGTACTCACGGCACCTGTCGATATTAGCGCATGTGCACTATGCGGCAGCATACGAAGGCCTACCCGCTTTGGGCCACCTACCGCTTTAGGCCACTCTCCCCTAGGTATGCGTCTATAGGCAAATGCATGGTACAACGAAAAATTTGATTTTTACTACAAGAAAAAATTTTAACATATGTTATAAATATATTGAACTATGAGTCATGTCAAAGGCAAGATTTTACTAATCTGTTGTGGGTGTTCTGATTTTGTCGATAGGTTTACGTGCAAGTTTGATTAGTTCATCCATTCATTAAAATTTAGGCATTTTTTTAATATGTACCTACAGATTCGTTTAAATCAGCTCAGTGCCAGATTTTTTGTTTTGCCCGTTAGACAAACATAGTAAATTAATGAGAACAGCTTTGTGTTCGTGATGAAATAAAATACTATATGTATTTTTACGCATATTTTTTCTCTATAATAAGCTGTCTAGTACAATGAGCTCTATAATGTTCTAAACTGTCTAGTTTATTTCATGGTAACCATTTTAGAATATTAAGGTGAGAAATGTAGGTCCTAACACACTAGGGTTAAAAAATGTGCAACGAATGATTCTGCACGTATTTTAGAATTTAGTTATCTTACACTTAGGCTGTTGGCACACAGCACACTAAGAATTGTTATGCATTTTCCTTCCCGTGCTCGCCTACCGCGCAGCTGTAAAGCACTTTTTTCTTGCAATATTCATGAAGCATATTAACAAATGCGTTAAATGAGCAATTTGTCAATTCTATCCCTCCCTTCCCTTTCCCACCACCGCCACTCATAGAATTATGGCTGTTCTCTGAGATAGGGGATTTTTCCACCGCCCCTTTAATTTCTTTTTCTGAGTTTCGTCAACTTTGAGTGAACACATGAGTTAACGAATCTTTAAAACTTCCTTCTCTGGTTGGGAGAGGGGAACCTTTTTTTTTTTTTTGAAAATGATAAATTGGCAGGAATAAGAGACAGAAGCTGAAATTTTGGAGTTACTTGAATGGCGGAAATAGGGTTCTTACTGCACTATTAATATAAAAATGTACTCCCTAACAAGTTATAAAAAGCAAGTACGTCCACTTATGCAATATAAGCCAGACAACTCCGTTAAAAAACAATACAAATAAATATGTTAGTTTAACACGATCTTTTAAAACTAAACTAAAACCTCGGGCATTAGTTGTTGTTGCTTATCCTCTTTAGAAGATCTGACATAAGTCAGATCAACTCCAATAGATTGTTGACCGACAAAATCAATAACTAAAAGGGGAGCAGATGTTAAGTCCTCCCTAGAAAGTCCGACGCAACTCATAATGTGCTCCGGAGAGGTTGGATGATCACAGCATTTCCTGCAAGTGGGGTGGATTTTCTTGCCATGTTCATACGAAAGACACTTAAGGTGGCCACTTTCAAGTCTAGCAAGTGCAGTCTGGGAGCCACGATCACACTTAAATTCCAGAAGACAGCCAGGGAATGTTCCGGAGTACCATTGGTGCGCAGGTGGAATCCGCCAAATTGAATTTAATCGGGCATTAGTAATACATAGGATTAAATTCAGTAAACTATGTAGCTCGTTGTAGTAAAAGAGTTTGAGCTAATATATATATTTATTTTACTTTATCACGAACACAAAAGTTATTCCGAGTGTCAAAGTTTCTTAAGAATTACGGGAAATAACTGATATTGAATTTCCTCAAATTAAATGTTCAAGTAAATAAAGATGTAAATTTTGTTGAATAGATAAATTAGTCAAACTTAGCTCTGAAAATTTTAACCAACTATTTGATTGGTTCAACAAAACATCACAGTAAGATCAAGAAAATAATTTTGTTTCATGATCCATGAACATCCTACTATATAGTTACGCTGATCCCTGACTCACTGACTCACTCAATCTGTCACAATTCAGGTTCAAACACTCCGAAAGAAAACTTTTACCGTAATTCATTCAAACAGATTAAAATATTATTCTCTAAGAGCGTAATAAAATTCACACAGTTGGTGCTACTGGCTTAAAAATTTTTATAGTTGTATAAAAACATAAAGAAAAAATCTGCGTTAAAGTCTCAAAATCCACTCGTTAAATGATTTTTTAGTTATTTTCCGCTATTTTCAGCTCCATTTTATTTAAGAGTAAAAAAATCATTTACATCTCAAAATTAAGTGTCGTAAGTGACATTGATGTGATATTGAAGTCACGGTTATCATTCCTTGAAGGGAAATTTGCGATTCCAATTCGCTTAAAATAGTTGTACTAGATTACCCATTTTTTACAAATAAATAAAATGATATTCTATCCATGAAACATTTATATAAAGGAGAATGCTCCTACAAAACGGAATTTTTGAAAGCGAAAATTTTCCGAAGAGTACGCAATTCCAATTTCGGTATATAATAAAAATGAAAATGAAGTTATTTATTTTAAGTGGGCAAAAATTAAATATTCTGAATGTAGACATTTCTTTGTCCTTTTTTTTTCTAGCGTCCGTTTAATTTGCCTCCACAACGGGCTTTATCATTTTGTACCAAATAACAAAGATATTTTGCCATTTCAACGAAATAATTTGGCCGATTTTAACAAAATAATTAATATTTAAAAAATAGTTTGTTTAAATTGACGAAACCTTTTTATCTAAAAAAATATTTTCTTTGATTATTTTTTAAATATCCACTAATCATATACAAAATGAGTTTGTTTAGATTTTTTTTTTTTTTTTTTGTCGCTATTTAAACTGGATAAGTTTGTTACTTTATCGAAATTTTTGTTAATTTGCTAAAACATTTTTATTTTTATTTTCAGTGTAAGTTTTTGAATTTGGTGTTATTTTATACGTTACTTAGTGTTCCAACATTCTGAATATTGTTTCAGCCGATAATTCTATCACACATTATTGAGCTAAATGAGAGGAAAATATTATGAAATGAAAGTAATGACGTGTATGAATTTTTTTTTAAATTACCTGCGCTTTGTCCGTAGCTTACAGATTGCGACTGTTGTGCGCTAACCGAAGACGCTGAACTGGCTGAAGATGCAGAGCTAGAACCATAACTTCCTCCGTAGCCACCAGCACTTCCTGCTCCAGCTCCGGCTCCTGCTCCTGCTCCTGCTCCTGCTCCGGCTCCTGCTCCTGCTCCATAACCTGCACCGGCTCCGTAGCCTCCTGCACTTGCTGCTGCACTTGCACTGGCACTAGCAGCAACTTCGTTGGCCGAAACTTGGGCGAACATGTTGATGAGCTCTGTGATTTCATTGACGAACCCATAGTTAATGACTCCAGTCGACTGAAGGAAGGCTTGCGACATCGCATCTGCGATCGCAGAGGATTTCACGTCTAAGCCAGCTCCTCCCTGTTCGGCGACAGCAATTTCGGCTACTGAAGAAGCAAAGGCCATGTTCAACGCCTGTAGTATATGCTTCGAACTTTTACCTGATCGGGACATTTTGTCCATGGAATACTTCAATGTGTCCGAGATTTCAGTCATGTCGTCGATTTGGTCTCGTGAGAAAGCGCCGGAACCTCCCAAGACATCCAGAAAGCTTCCCATGAAATTCTCCATCGTTGAAGGTGATTGCCATGGTGTATTGGCTGCAGCCTGTCCGGTCACAATGTCGGGAATAGCAGTTGCTACGAGTAGCAGCAAAGGAATCGCAAGTTGTGTTGAAAAACCCATGATGCTCGTTAGGATTCTTCGACCCTGTGTGATTTTTTGGCTCGATGTTCGCATTATTTATACCCAGTTTTTCGTGATACCTCCACAGCTTGATCAATACTCATTGTTTGTTTATTCCTTCTGGTGCTGATTTGTATTTGCGTAGAAAATTCCATTTTTCTTCAGATGGCGTCATCTGATTTAGAATTCAGCATCATTGAACACCTGTCCCACGCAAAGATCCTCGTTCCAATTTTTATTCTTCTTATTTAGTAATGTAGTATTGGCCACGTATATAGGTTTATGTGTATGTGATGCTGTTTTATATTTTTTCCATGGTTTTCTATAGTTTTTCACTTAATTTTTCTCCAATCACTTTTACTAACTTTTCAACCATTATTCCTTCCTTAAAACTTTAGTTGATTACCGCATCAGGTACGGCGGTAAAAAGAAAAATATCATTTCTTATAGTAATAAAACTTTTTATAAACCATGGTGGGGTAAAAACGGTATAAAAATAGGCATTTTTATATTCATGGGATGTTTTCTGCTACTTATAATGTTAAACATTCAACTTTCGTGTGTGTTGTATTTCAATACAACTCAGCAAACGTGAGGTCGAATCTTTAAAACTTCATTGCTAGTATTAAAAAGATTTTTCTTGTTCTCTCATTGATTTATTATAAGTCACTGAAAAAAAACTACGACATTCAGATAACTAGACTGTAGACTATAACACACAGGGTAATTACAAATAAATATCCCAACTTTGAAAGGATACTGGCTCAAGTACACGTCGTTTGCGGGTTAGTGTGTAATTCAAATTTCCGTAACGCCTGAATGTTCATCAGTACTGTAGGAATACAAAGAATTGAATTAGCATATTGGCAATAATAGACAAAAACAAAGTTATAACTTCTATGTATTGTTAAATGATTACATGTTAGAGAGTAACGAAGTAGTAAGTAAAAACGACAATAGATAGATCATGTTGCAAAAATTCATTACCTTCTCTTAAGTCATTTGTGAGGGATTCGAGGACAAGCATTTATACGATATTCACAAAATCTCGAAATCTATTAAATATTCAAAACAATTTTGACATCTATAGTTTAAATTAGCTTGCTTTCTAACACAATTTCAAAACTCTTTCTATTCCATTGCAATTTTTCAAAAATGGAATAAACATGTACTCAATTTTCACAAAATCTCAAAATCTATTTAAAATGTATGACGCACTTCGACGCCTGTAATTTAGGTGATCACCTGTGATGATGCTAAATTTCATTTTATTCGCTTCAGTGGTTTATATGTGATGAACGAATATCTTCACATTTTGAATAAATCTCAAATTCTCAAAACCTAATAATTTTTTTTATGTAACTAAATTTTATTTCATTCGCTTTTCTCGTTATCATGTGATGTGCGAGCAAATACTGATGATGTTAGATTGATTTTTGAAAACTCCGCTTCGGCTAGGAACTGGTTTACGGCAGGGCATTCTGGGCACCTGTCCCGGGCCTCTATTTTCTTGTGGGCCCCCCAAATTCCCACTTGATAGAAATATCTACTAAAATCATTTTTCAAACACTTTCAAAGGACTGATATTTACCTGATAATCAAAGTAAATGTCTGGTTATCGAGTTAAATATATTAAAATTACACAAATTTTAATAAATTCAAGTTCCCTTTACATTTATTTTATGTACTTCAATTTATATAAAATGTATGAATTTAATAGAGTCTGGTAAGATATCTAATAAAGGGTTAGTCAAAAAATTTTGGGCATTATGTTGAGCAGCACGTGCGCGATCAAGTTTAAGGGCGGCGGAAAAAATTAAATCATACTATGTTTTTTCAATTTCTTTCTTCCTGAGACAGTGATCACGCATTTTAAAAATTGAAAGTAGCGAATTTAAAATTGTGAAAGAAGAAAGAATTCAATATTTTTTTTTTAGAAGTTTTCTACAGCATTGTAAAGCAATCGATAGCAAGTACAATGCTTCTAGACCGATGAAATGTTCTTTCTTAAGGCAATTTTTAATTATTACTACTGATAAAGGAACTCTTACTAAACCCTTGCTAGAAACCTCAGATATTAATACAGGGAATCCATTGCAAAATGCTGCACTTCAAAGCTTTGGATGTGCCTCTTATGACTTTCACAATGGCACAGGCTAAAGTAAATTGTGTGTGCTCGTTTCCCCCTTTTTTCCACTCCCTCTTTAGAACTAGAGACCCTTTATTCCTATTATTCCTATTATTATTATTATTAGAGACTGGACAAGTGCAAGTCAGCCGCTGATTGGACAAGCAGCTTTTTTTACCACCCGAGGCGGTTTTGAGTCTTTCGTCAATGGGAGAAGCATAGCGCATGAAGGAGTTCGTGAAATAAAAGATTATTAACAGCAAAATAAAGGTAAGACTCTTTCAACTGTATAAATTTTATGTATTAAAATGACGAATTTAATTGAAAAAATACGAAATTTGTAGACATCCGAATACTTTGGCCTCACCATGGCACAGTGGTTATATCACTGAAAATGGTAGACGGCCGAAGTGTGAAGGTGCCGGGTTCGGGTCCCATCGCGCGGTCGTCGATCTAACGGTCTGGAGTTTTGGTAGGTTTTCTCCAGATGTAACGTAAATACGCGTTAGAACCCCTTAGAAAGTTTTCCTACCAAGGCATCCCCCATCTTAGGCAGATACCCCTCGCGCAGGTTTGCCTTAATCACACACAATCACAATCACAACCGAACACTTTGGCCTCACCATGGCACAGTGGTTATATCACTGAAAATGGTAGACCTCCGAAGTGTGAAGGTCCCGGGTTCGGGTCCCAACGCGCGGTCGTCGATCTAACGGTCTGGCGTTTTGGTAGGTTTTCTCCAGATGTAACGTAAATACGCGTTAGAACCCCTTAGAAAGTTCTCCTACCAAGGCATCCCTCATCTTAGGCAGATACCCTCGCGCAGGTTTGCCTTAATCACACACAATCACAACCGAACACTTTGGGCGAAACGCTGTTCCTTTGTTTTGAGTTTTTCTCGTTATTTTTAGTTAAAACGTAGTAAAACTATTGCATATAATCTAGAATTGATAGATTATACGTTTATGTAGGGTAATATGAAAGTTTCCATCCTTATTTGAAGAGAAATTTCAAGTTTTTTTTAGGTATTTGAGGAAGCTATTGATTGGCGAAATTTTCCTTGATGTTGGCTTAAAAGCTTCATTTTCGGCTCTCGCCAAACTAAAGCTTCTGTTTGTAAACAAGCGAAAACATGCGGAGATGAATTCGGTTGTAAGCAACGGCGTATTTAAATGGGGGGGCAGCGGATCCCGGAGTTTCATTTAATTTTACGTATGATTTTAGAGCCTAAGAAAAGTGTGCTGCTAATTATTAAATTTAAGTTTTAATAATTAAAAATAAATGATATTTTTGACAATAATTAGTATAAAACACATGCAAAAGAACAGTTCTCGCGAGATAAAAATTAAGAGTTAGATAAAGAAACCAAAATATAAAATCAAGTTGAAAACTATTTTGCTTGATTAAAAATAATTACACTCTATAACAATATCTATTTGAAATTTCGTATGCATGAATGTTTTGAACATATATGCAATTGTTCATGATTCAATGATTCAAACTATGATTGATACTATGATTCAAATTTGGTGTCCAATGAATGAATAGTTTGATCTCTAGCGCATCGGAACGGCGCATCAAGCAGACGTATATAAGGAGCAGTTCTTCAACGGTTGTTAAAACTTTCGGTTTGATTGCGATTCAGATGACCTTTCAACAACTTAAAAAATGCCTCGCTGCAGGATTCGTGCTCATTACGAGCAACTGTCAGAGTTTGACAGAGGTCGTATCATTGGATTGAAAGAGGCCGGTTGGACTAATCGGAGAATCGCTCATCGCTCGTCATTTGAGTCGAAGCGATGCGACGATTCGAAGATGCTGGCAAGGATGGGTGGAAAATGGCAGAGTGCAGCGTCAGGATGGTAGCGGTCGACCTAGGGCTACAACAGATCGTGAGGACAGAGTGATGGTCCGATCAGCTGTCACAGAGCCTTCTTCATCTCTATCAACCATCAGACGTTCAACCCAAACACCAGTGTCCATCAAGACCATTCACAGACGGTTGAGAGAGCGAAATCTACGCTCGCGCCGACCGTTACGCCACCTGCCACTCACGCCTGCACACTGCCGAGCCAGATTACAGTGGTGCAGGGCTCGATCAGGTTGGAATGATGCCGACTGGGACGTCTTTAGCGACGAATCCCGCTTCCAACTGTGTCCTGACGATCATCGAAGACGTGTTTGGAGACGCACAGGGCAGAGGGGGGGATCCTACTTTCACTATTGCACGCCACACCGGCCCTCAACAAGGCATTATGGTCTGGGGTGCCATTTCCTTTGACAGCCGGACCCCTTTGGTCGTCATTAGAGGTACACTTACTGCACAGCGGTACGTGGACGACATCCTAAGACCTTATTTACTACCGTTCCTTTTGCAGTATCCTGGGATGGTTTTTTCAGCAGGACAATGCCAGACCACATATGGCTCGTGTTGCTCTAAACTGTCTGCAAGCTTGTCAAACTCTTCCTTGACCTGCCAGATCTCCAGATCTCTCTCCCATCGAGCATGTCTAGGATATGATGGGAAGGCGATTGCATCTGGCACGGACTGTTGATGACTTCGTTCGACAATTGGAGCGAATTTGGCAGGAAATACCGCAGGAAACTATCCGGGAGCTTTATCGGTCTATGCCATGCCGTGTGGCAGCTTGTATCCAGGCTAGCGGTGGGTCAACACCTTATTGAACTTATTACTGTAACTCTGAAATAAATTATTCAATTGTTCTGAAATTTTAATCACTTACTATTCTGTACATTGACTTCCTATCCACCAATTTTCGTCTCAATCGGACACCTCCTTCTTGGTGCGTCGATTTATTTGTTATAGAGTGTATTTCTGAGAACATTTTCAAATCATACCTAAAATCCCTAAGATCATACTCAAGTTTAATCTTTTATTTTCTCTTTCAGGTGTCTCATTTAACCCTTAAAATGCCTGGGTGTTAAGCATTTAATTGCTCAAATAGATCTGAGCAAGGATTTTACATGAAAGCATTTCCTAGAAATCCTGAATTACGAGCCCTGTGGACAGCAAAAGTTAAACATCAGATCATGTCATCAGATAAAGCAAAAAATACAAAATAGATTTATCACTTCTCGGCTTAAAACTTTTGGATTTAAAAAAAGTAAATTAAATGCTCCGACAGGTAATAAAACAAGAGTTCTAAGAAGTAAAACAGTATTTTTACATAATAATAAATGAAATCACGTGTTTTAAAATTGTAACCTTAACTAGTCAGTAATCAAAAACCATATGATTTCTTTCTTTCCTTTTCTATGTGGGTGTACCCTGTTGAAAATCTGTTTTTGAAAAATATTACTCTACATATATAAATATGACTATTTTGATTTTTTAATATAACTAAAACATCTGTATTTAATATTTACGCATCTAAACTAATTTTCTAATACGTAGTTATACATATATTAGTGTGTAAAATACATCTTTGCTTAATAGAAATACATTAAATACGGCCAATAACTATTTTAATCAAAGTCTTTGTATCAGAAGTAATTTAATGTAGAGTATTTAACTTATTAATATTATATTTAGTTTATTATTTATGCTATGTTCAGCACAAATAATTTATACATTGTTCCTGTTTCATAACTTATTATTTTTATTCAAAATTAGAATTTCTAAAATAATTTTAAATTGAAAAAAAATATTATTAGTTATAATAATAAAGGAAGGCACTGTTAAATCTTTGGCATATGCACTAAAAATTTAAATGTATTAATATTTAACAAAAGTAAGTATATATTTCTTCAAGAGCGGCTTCCTTTACTTTCATTTTAACATATCTCCCTTAAGTTCAAATTTTGTTTCAGTCAAAGAAATGTATGTATGTATGCAATCTTAGAATTATGAATTGGCTAATTTACTGAAAACTTTTGAATTGCTTTTATCTAAACTGAAGATTTACTTTGTAAAATTTAACAACAGAACTGATAATAAATCAATAAACGTTGTTAAAAATGTCTGATGTTGTTTTTATTTATTCGGTTTTTTTTCCCCCAAGGAAAAGTTTAACTGCTGTGTGAAAAGCTTAGTAACGTTTAAATATTTTACAGTCTGAGGAAGTACAGAAAAATGGGCAATGCTTATTTTGTACAGTTCATTAAAAAAAACCTAAAATACAGCTTCATTAATTACTATTGCCCAGCGTGTTCTTAAAAGCAATCATTCTTCTACACGTGAGTGTTACCGCAGCTGATTGAGTAAGGGGATAATAAAATATTGAACCTGTGTCTGGAATCACCGGTTGTTTCAAAACGATTGTAATTCTACAATTGCGGAGGAGAAAAACCCTGCGAGGCGGACGAAAAAATCGCCACTGAAGTGATATTACCGATGGGCTGGCACCAGTAGCAACCCCTAACTTGGTAAAAAAAAAGGCGGGCTAAGCATGCGCAGGGTGATCAATCTCCTTCATTGTCGCATCTCTACCCATAAAGTATCTCTATTTAGAACAGGGTCCATCCTCATGATATTTCCCGTCAGTGTACCTCTCTGGGTCACGGGGAAATCCTTATTGAAAGGGAGGTGAAATTGCAGGTAGGGAATGCAGATTCTCGCGGGATCCCGCACAAATATTTGCGGGACTAGTCCCACTGGATTGAAACTGAAAAACAAATTATTTTTATTACAATTGTACGCAGCCTTCCCAATCAACAATTGGCAAAAATTTTTGCATTAGATGGAGAATAATAGCCAGTGATTATGTGCTCCCATACCTACGGGCAAGGAGGAGCCATAGTCCCCTCCCAGCTCCCATATTGTTATGATTTACGTTCTGGTATAACGCAGAAGGGCTTCAGCACTAAATATTGTATCTTTCTGGGGCAGGACCCTTGACTTGTCCCCTCTCCCCCCCCCTCACATGAACAACCACATAGCCGCCATGCAAGTGATGTCTTTAAAATGTGAACTACAGTTAACCATGCAAAAATGTATGGCTCCTTAAGGGTTTCATAACCCCCTCCCCCCTTGTTGCCTTTTATGTTTTTACAAACGACCAATAGGAGGCGCTACAGAAACTTGCCTTCAGGATATTCGTAAAATTCACATTTTTTATCTTGGAATCAGTGGCATTATAGAAATTGCTCGCGTATTTTGTTTACACGAGTGTTCTAAAGAAGCCAGTGACTGAAAAAAAGGGAAATAACTCGTGGAAGTTTTGGTTGGATGATTTTTTATGATTTTAAGAAAGGCCTCACTCGACAAGACTGCTTAGTATCACTTCGTGAAACCTTTGGCAATGAAGCACCATCAGAAAAGACAGTTTACAATTGGTTTGCAGAATTTCATCGTGGTCGTGCGTCAGTGATGAATCTCGTGAAGGACGACCAAAATCGGTAATGATTCCAGATAACATCGATACAATGCGCAAGGTGATTGAAGGAGATCGGCATGTCACATATCGTGAGATAGATGCATCCCTTGGCATATCACAGACTGCAATACATTCGATTTTGCACGAACATTTAGCTGTTAAAAAGGTTTGTTCCAGATGGATTAGGCACAATTTGACAGAAGTTCAGAAGGCGGGTCCTGAAAACTGGAGTAAGGAAATGCTTAAAAAATTCAAATTGTGAGATGTAAAATCCGTATATCCCATCGTTACAGATGAAGAAAGTCGGATTTATTCGTATGAGCCGGAAACTAAACAACAATACACTATTTGGGTGTTTCCAGATGAACCGAATCCTAAAAAAGTTTTTGTTCATCAAGCAATTCCAAGCAAATGCTTGCTTGTTTCTTCGGCTTTACAGGACATATCGCAACTATTCCTTTAGAGGATCGAAAACTCCTAACGCTAAATGGTAAACAGAAATTTGTTTGCCAAAAGTTGTATAACCACCTATCGCTCCGCTAAATTTTGCGAACAAAAATTTACCCAGTTTGGAACGATTTTTAGAAGCATCTCAAAATCTAATCAAAAAAAAAAATTTTTTTTTTAATCCGACACCTATAGCTTAAATTGAGTGATCATCTATCAAGTCACCAAATTTCCTTTCTTTCGCTTTAGTCGTTCATACCTGATCTGTGAACAAAAATGTACGCACTTTTAAACAATTTTTGGAAAATATCAAAATCTAATGAATTTTTTAAAAATATAGTTCAAGATGAGTGACTACCTATCATGTCACCAAATTTTCCTTCATTCACTTCAGTCAGTTTTAGGTGATGTGCGAATAAAAAAAACGTCACGCACAGAATTACAGAACGACAAACTTTTTTTTTTTACGGTCGTACTCGGGTTCCAAAAGCTTAAAATGCATAGAAATTGCTTTATTTTTAATTTTGAGAAGTGTACTGGTAAAGTCTAGTTTATTTATTTAAATGCATAAATGTTCCAATTCCGAACTTGAAACAATAATCACTTCAAACTTAAGACACATCATTCTGACTCAATTCCAGTCTAGTGGTTAGAATGCTCGCCTACCAAACCTTGTTCTTCGGTTCGAACCCAATCCTCGGAAGTTTGAAAAATGGATCAAGTTCTTATGTATGATTATAGATGACAGCACTAAAATGGAAAGAAAGGACGAAAAAGTCGTTCGACCACGCGCTCTACATTTTTCCGTCTAGGTTCCCAGAGTGCACTTTTTGTGCACAATTTAGTTTGCACTTTTTATGCACAAGCAGAGGTGCCAAATACGCTCGGATTTTGTACACTTTTTTTAAACACTTTTTGTGCAAACTTTTTCTAGCTGTTTGCACAAAACGTTTCGTTTCACCAAGTGTGGTCGAAATTATGGACGAAGAATCGTTAGATGACAGTTTAACAGGACAATCGTCTATTCTTCTAAATTATTTTGAAGAATAAGTATTGGTGCCCAACACTAAATACGCTATCTGCAAGGAATGCAAAAAACTAATGTCCAGAGGTAGGCAATAATTTTACTTCAGCTTTATAAACTTTATTTTCTCACTGTGTGGACTCGAAAAAGAATTCACACACACACACACACACACACACACACACATACATATATATATATATATATATATAGATACACAATTGAATTTCCCTATAACGAACTCGTTCGGTTCCAGTTAAAAAATTCGCTATAGAGAAAATTTCGTTGTACAGAAATTAGAGATTTTTGCAGTTATTTCAGCAAATATTACAAACTTTTTAGTTAATTCGATGTTTAAGAGTATTATGACTTTCAAATAAAAATAAATTGGTATTTATTATAAATTTGTTAAACTTACGGTTTCTTACTTTTCATTGTATAAATGAAATGTTCAAATGTAAAGACAATCCACGAATTTAGAGAATAAAATATGTAACATTGTTTTGCATTCTGTGATTTTAAATTTTCATAATAATATTCGCATTTTAAAAGTCCGCTGAAAATAGAGTGAGGCACATTTTCTTCCATTTGGAAATCTCTTTTTAATGGTTTTGAAAGGTTGAAGCATCAAAGTATGATGAGGTTTTGGTCGTGAAGCGCAGGGCTTTATTATTATATGGGCAAATCGGGACTTTGCCCAGGGCCCCCGACTTGAAAGGGCTCCCAATTTTAAATGTTATTTTTCTGAAATATTCTTTTTTATATCAAAGTTTTATGAAAAATATAACAAATTTCATAGATTGGGGGCCCCCAATCAATGAAATGATCAATGCCCGGTGTCACTGTCAAATGCCCGGTGACTCGGTGTTGGTCATAATCGGGCGCTGGTGAAGTGTCTTCTTATCGGAGTCAGTTTCACTTTACTGCCCTCCATTTTTATCATCTGTTACTCTTCCACTAAGTGGTCTGTTCAAAAATTAAAATTTTCTTCAAAACTAAGAAAAAAAAATCAAAGGTAAATCTGAAATATTCGCTATGGGAAGATAAGCTCTTCGTTATATGGAGAATGTTTATAGTGCTATTTAAGACCTAAAGTATGTTTCCAAGAAAAGTTTCGTTATAGTGAGAAAATCGTTGTAAGGAGACTTCGTTATAGAGAGATTCTACTGTATATATAGGCTTTTGATATCGTTAGAGAAAGTCTAGCTCTTGATATAGATTTCACGCTTAAGAGAGATGCTTTAAATTTTTATTTAAAAAAATTGGAGAAAGAACATCTAATTCGGCTTGGGTATGATATAGATATCAAAATTGATGGGGGGGAGACGGTCCTTGACAGCGTTTGATATTTCAGGGGATGACGAGATGACGACTTTTAAAGTGCAGCTATGAGCAACCTTTGAAAAGTTGTGGGCCGAACTTTAGGATGTTAGCGAAGTCGCGGGCGAAACTTGCGGATTTAGCGAAGTGGTGGGCCGTATAATTGGGATTTATATGGCATATTGAATGGTTTATACGGAGTTTTCAAATGTTCCGCGGGCCAGATCAAAAGCCGTGGCGGGCCACATCCGGCCCGCCGTTCGGCGGTTGCTCATATGTGTGAATGTAATATTTCAGCCTTCGAAATACGTTTGAGGATTTTGTTTCTATTTAGCTTATAGAACTTCAGATACAGACATTTTAATATTAGTCAGCCGGAAATATTTGAAACCGAAAGTAGCATTCTGCTATCGGAAGTGAATCGTATTTCTGCAATCAAATCCACAAACAAACAGAATTTCATTTTTATTTATAAGATATTGGTTACCGTTATGTAGTAGTGGGTCGCGGAAAAAAAAAAATATTTTTTCTAGATTTTTTTTTTCTCTTTTCAAAAAAATCTAGAAGATTTTTTGAAAAGAGAAGGACAAAAAAAAATTGCATCTTTTATTTAGAACCTCCAAGGCGTAGCTTGAAAACGAGCAAAAATATTTTTCTTCGTATTGTAGCTGTTTCAATGACAAAATTAATGATACTAAAATTATAGACAAAACCTATATGTAAAAACAATTTATTCCTTCTTTGTCTCGCAAAGAAGTTAACTTTTTGACAGTGACTTGAAAACTGGCAACTAATTATGTTGGTCCAGAAGTTAAATGATTTCATTTTTAAAACATTACACACAATCAAAATTACGAATAATAAAATATTTAATGATTTTATTATCTATCAGGCTAATGAGAAGACGTAGGATGTGTGTATCATTCTGTTTTGTGAAGTGTAATAATTATCAATATCTAATAATCATTTATATTGTTAATATAGTTAAAGCTGTATTAGTATAATTAGTAATACTAATTATTATTTAGTTTATTTCAAATTTTGGGGTAAAAAACATATTGAATTCTTGTGAATATTCTTGTGAATAGTATTTGGTTTATATATAAGGAAAACACAGGAATAATCAGTGTGTACCTGTTCTTCGTACAGAAAAATGAAATACATGGATCGTCCGGATTAATTGTGACTTAACTCTGTCCGGAGAATCAAAATATTCTGATTTTCTAAAAGAACTTAAAAATGATCACATGAGTTCTTATTAAAAAGAAATCTTGCTAAAACATTTAATAATTCACTTAGTGGTTAAATAATTGGAGCAGATAAATAAAACCATTAATTAATGAGAACTTATTACGCATTTTAAGGGAAGAATTTACATACGTATTTAATGAACAATATGTAAATACATATGTACTTACAGAATACTGTACAGTTTATACATTCACAATTTAATGCAGTTTAAGTAATCTAAAAAATATTATCATATGTGAAAGAATTATAATTAAAGAAAATCTAAATAAAACTTGCAAGCTTTGCAGTTGAATAAATTTCATGTGTTTACTTTTGTAAGCACAAAATCGAGGCATGAACCAAAAACAAAGACACATACAGTAAGAGTAGGCAGAAAGCAGTTTTGGGTCTAATATCCTTTTATCTGGCTCATAGCAAAAAACAGGCGACAAAAGTGAGGTTGAGAAAAATTGATTTAAATATTTGCACCAGTCGGCACTGGAAACGGATTCTCTTATTAATATATCCCTTTAACTCCCCCCCCCCGTGTTTGTGTTCTGTCAAGCCTAAATGAGGGGCATCTACTTATAGGATGGGGGTTGGGCGGAGGACTTTTTAAGGGACTCTAACGCATATTCACGTAATATCTGGAGAAAATTGCCCAAAACTCTAGACCACTGGATCGACAGCCACACGAGGAGAAAGAATTCCGAACCTGCACACTGAGACGCTTCCCAGTGCTCACCTTTTTATAAATTCGGCCATTCGTCGGAATGATTGAATAGAAAAGAAAGACTAGAACTACTGTAAATTCACACTTCAATGTATCCACTGCTTTTTCTTTTTAATGATTTCTACTGGGCTCAAATTTCATTATGCTGTTATTCATTTTAACGAGAACAACACTCTCCTTACAAAATCTGCCCAGAATACAGATGTAGGTTTAAATGACATTAAATTATGTAAAGTATCGGTATTGGCCGATACAATAACTTAAAGTATCGGTGTCGGCGATTTCTGAAAATGAATTTACCGGTAAAGTATCGGTATGGGTCATCGGCGAAAATTTGGTATCGGTCGATACAATAACTTAAAAGTATCGGTGTCGGCGATTTCTGAAAACTAATTTACAGGTAAAGTATCGGTATGGGTCATCGGCGAAAATGTGGTATCGGTCGATCCCTAGTAACTGTGCTTGCATTACTCAGGTTGTTGCAACGACCTCGTATTTTTTGGAATTCCGCGTCAGAAATACGAAGTGCGTCTTCTGCAATATCCCAGCTTGACACGTACACATGGTAAGGCAAACATCATGCATAAACATGCATTCCTGGCGCCGAAGCGACAAACACATTATTTCCACCTGTATGGAGAAATCACGTTGACTCGATTGCGCATGATATGCAGTCATTGTGTAGCTGCAACTTATCAAAACAATATGCTAATATGGAAGTCATAAAACAGAAGATCGAACACGTGGAGGCGAAAGGTAGGAGCCAAGAGGTCTCAAATTTTATGATTCGGTTCCAGAGATACGCAACTTCTAAGCAGCACAGTTCACAGATTCGAAGTTGCAAAATAACACAATTGTGGGACGTACTCCCTCAATGAAAATTGTTGGTCCCTCTTCTAGACAATCTTTAAAATTCAATAAAATTCCCAGCTTGGCGACAAAAAATTTGCACAGAAATAAAAGCACTAGTAAACGCCAAGGAGAATTAATGCATTAGACCAGTTTTTTCAGGTATATCATTAATACAAGAATACTGATGATTTCTCGATGTGGTGATTTTTAAGTCTTGAAACCGGTCCGCGGTATTAGCTGTGTGTTTACTAGCGTTGTTCCTTCTATGGTAATCTTTCATATTGCAAATCATCAGAATTTTTTTTAACTTCTCATTTATTAAATTTTTATCCAGATCAGAAGTTTTACAAAATTCAGAAGTCACCCAGTATAATAAAAAGCTGGAAATTACTTGTAATTTTTACAAAAAAATTTCATATGTAATAGTTTTTATAGGAATTTTTATTTAAAAGGAATGTACCTATATATTCACGAAGACACAAACGTATCTGAAAATCTCAAATATTTGAATTTTCCGAAAAGCTTTTCCGAACTTTTGAAGCGAGATCTTAGCGATTTTGACCATTTTTGAAGCAAGTAATTACGGGGGATGGAAAATAAATCAATTTTCATAATGTTGACCGAAAATTTCTTGTATAAAACGTGAATGAACCACCTTTAGCCCCATCAAAAGCCGGTCTTCATCCCTTGCTCTGTGCCTGGTGGGATTGAATAGGAATTCCGAATTATGAGATATTACTACTACGAGACGGGTAAATTCAAAAATTTCCAATTAGACGAATTAGACTCAGCAATTGAACAAACAAAACGTCAGAAATAGCAATTAGGAAGGGCTTGCACGTTTTGCCGGGTGTCCCAGATGGACGATTTAAAAAATGAGTTAAAGAAAAACGGAAGGCATAGAAATGAACGGTTACTGCATTCTGTCTATGGTAACCAGGCAATTTATTCTCACCAATTTTCAAACTTAGTTACAAAGTACGTCAATAGATGGCTCTGCCATTCAGTACGCATTCCGTCATTTCAGATCGGTTTAATTTCTACATCCTAGCGCATGCTTCGAAAATGGTTTATTCACTGGAACAGCGCATTTTTATTGTTTCATCACCTGGACCACAGTTTTGTTGCAAAAAGGCGCAGGTTTTCAATGAAAATTCAGTGCCAGAAACGATCCTGCAAACAGTACAATAAAAGCATTGTTCGAAAAATTTCAGCTTGCTGATAACGTCAGTGACGAGCGTGTTGGAAATATTGGCCGCACAAGTACAGCAGTTTCAGAGGCTAGTGCTGCAGTCTTTCAGCAGAACATCCAACAGCGACCCCAAGTTTCCGTTCGCCGGGTTGATTGTCAGACTGGACTACGACGACTGACTGCACTCGGGATCATGCCTCAAATAGTCTTCACTTGTTTCCATACAAGGTCCAGACTCGACAACCTCTGAGTAGTGATGCCATTCATGCACGCATGATGTTCGCAAACGCTATGCTGATGAAGTTGTATGCCTTCGAAACGATGTTGGAAACAACTGGTTTTCCGACGAAGCGTTTTTTTTTTCTGGATGGCTTCTTTAATAAACAGAACTGGCGTATTGAAAATCCGCATGTAGCCGTACCTTCATCTCTGCATGCACCAAAAGTCACGGTTTGGTCCGCCATTTCCTCCAGATGACTTATTGGGCCATTTTTTTTTTTTTTGGACAACAAACGATTACTTCAGAAAAATATTGGGACATCCTCTATGGATTTTTTGGGCATTGAAAATGCTTTGGAGGACGGTAGGAACAACTCCTGGTTTATGCAAGACGGTGCCCGGCCATATCGAACGGCTGCAGTGTTTGATCTTCTCAACGAACATTTCGGTGATCGTGTCATTGCCCTTGACCACGAAAAGCAAGCGCAAATTGGCATGGGTTGACTTTCCTACTTGCCAAATTTGACGCCATGCGATTTTTTTTCTTTGGGAGTATTTGAAAGACCAGGTGTATCGTTACAATCCACAAAATGTAAATGAACTGGAACAATACATCTCTGCTGCTTATCAGAAAATTCTAAGTGAAATGTTTGCAGGGGCGTCTGCGAATTTTGTCGTCAGAATGCGCCACGTAGTTGCTGCAAATGGTGGTTATTTTGAAAACATTGTTTTATAGTTTTTCCTAGTGAGCAGCGCCATCTGTTGACGAACTTTGTAAATCCTTTTGAAATTTGGTCAGAAAAAATCCCCTGGTTATCAAAGGAGAATGCAGAAACTGTACATTTCTACCGTCTTCCATTATTCGTTAATTGATTTTTCAAATCGGTGGTCATTTTGTGGACACCCGGTATAAAAACAATAAGGCAGCTCCTGTGTTTTCGATAACTCAACAAAAGTTGTCGGAGCTTGTTTGGAATGTTCTACCTCATCCACTATTCACCAGACTCCGCCACTTATGATTTCTACCTATTTCTATCATTAAAAATCTCTCTTAATGGAATTTCAATTCTTTAGTCCAGATAAAGAAATCATGTGGAAAAGTTTTTCGCTGAACATCCTGAGAGATTCAAGAAGTACGAAATTTTCAAGTTGTCTGAAAGATGGAGTTTATCACAGTGGGTCCTACGTAATTTAATAAATGTATACTAAAATTTAAATCTCCTGCGTTTCAATTTTTTTATCAAAAATACCAGGTACGACACCAACTTTCTAGACAACCCCAATATTTTCTCCTGTCAATCCCATTTTTCAACAAGCTTAAAAAGTGTTTATGATTTTGGTTTGTGTCGGTGCGCCCGTCTGTCCACCAGTGCTCTAACTGCCGTAGACATAATTTGATTACTACGAAATTGATACATGTTATTACTATTTACTCTACCATGTACTATATTAATAATTGTGTTTATAGGCAATCATTTTACTAGAGCACTAAAAAAGAATTCCAATACATTATGCTATGGGCAGAATAGCGGAGACCGGAGCACGCTGGCCATTGGGCAGATTGGTCCATGCACTATATTTTTAATTTATCTAGTAGATCGCGCTATAAGTTCAAGAACTTGTGCATTAACACGTCTTCACCCTTCTATATCAATCGCATGGTTAATTTTTTGTCTACCCATTTTTGTCTACGCGATCTTGTCGACAGGTTTTGTAGATGTGAACTTTTCAAATTTATTTGCCAGATAACATGGAGGGGGAGGGGGTGGGGTAATAAAATGTTGAAAGTCGCACAAGGTATGCAATTTTTGATAATGGATCGCTAAGTTTGGTGCCAGAACGCGAAAATAATAATAAATTGGGAGTATAGTTAGAAAATGCCTGGCGAATATAGTTTTAGTAGGCGACGCTTCAAAATTTTATGGCAGGCAAGCGAGTTAAAAAAATAAATTTTGGAAAATGCCTTAAAGCTGAAATTTCTCATTAAAAGGCTTGATTAATATTTTTTTGCTAAGAAAAATTTAAATTCTGGTGGACCAGACCCCTCCACCCCCTCTCCTGTTCACACCTTGGCTACGTATCTAATAGTGCGGACAGAAGTTCACAATTTTAGCTTTATCAAATTCTAGGTAATTGCGGAATCTTAGCTATTTTGAGAAATAATGATAACGATGATGATTATCTGGGGGGCTAGAAATGATGAATAAAAGTTCTATCATTGGGGTGATGATAATGTGATAAAAGTTGATGATAAACAATGATAGAACTTTTAGCCCAACCTACCATAATTCTTAGTGATGGGCAATCTAGTTCATTTTAGTGAACTAGTTCTGAACGAACTAGTTCACGCCATGAACTAGTTCTTCGAAATAGTTCATATGAACTATGGAGATTTAATAAGGAACTATATGAACTACGTAGTTCGTAATGAGCTATCTAGTTCAAAATGAACTATGTAGTTCAAAATGAACTAAGTAGTTCAAATGAACTATCTAGTTCAAAATGAACTATGTAGTTCAAAATGAACTAAGTAGTTCAAATGAACTAAGTAGTTCAATAAACTAGATAGTTCAATGAACTAGATAGTTCATTATGAACTATGCAATTTAGCAGGGGTGGCGCCAGCGGAGGATCGGGGGGCCATGCACCCCCCGTCGGGGATAACTGGCGCCCCTGTCGGGGAGTTTCGTCGGGGATTTTTTTAGAGAATTTGTTGGTTTAGAAAAACGAAGGAAATTTTGCAACCAAATAAAAAATTCCATTCAAAGTGTCTGACTTTACGATTTCCCCGACCGTAGAGGTTTCGTTCACTTCCATTCTCATTCTGCTTGGAATTTTACAATATTCATATATTGAATATTGATTCTCTGCAGCTCGGAGTATGTTTCTAGTTATTCGGAGAAACCAGCGAACAAGATCCGCATTTCTAGGGTAAGCAGGGTTGCCCGATCTGCTGACAATTGCCTTCATAAAGACCTTTTTAACTACGACTTTGGTGGAAATCACTGGGCTTTCCTGATAACCAACAACAGATAGTTAATGACCATCTCATCAGCGGCTTTATACAAAAGGAGGCGGGATTCTCCTCGTGCCATAGGTTTTTATGAAAGACGCTAGAACTGTAAAAGCTGTGGTCACTGTTTGTCCATGCGTCATTTTTAGCACTGGTTAAAATGCACACGAGTTTGTTGGTTTGTTTTCCATCTTCTCTGAGTCCTAATAACATATCGCGCAACTTGTGACTCTAGTAGGGGTTACTTTGTATTCCCTTCATCTTTCCTACAGTCATTTAAAGATAATTGATGACTACCCCTCATATTTGAGGTCATGCAATATGTAAGTAAACCTTAACCCTTTAAGGCGCAGTGTTCCCGCTCCGGGAACACGAAACTCAGACGTTTTGACTGTTGCCAGTCACGAAGAATAGATTTGATTTCTATAAAAATAGTTGCGGGTGACATGTAGCTCCGAGAATCCTTTACTTTTTAGCATGTCGTTTCCCGTAAAAAAAATTGTTTCGATTATTTTTAACAGCACTAACATCTGTTGAAAAATGGAAGAATGCGAGAACAGCTGGATAGATTGCCCAATGCTGAAAAAAGGCCGTTGCCATCGCTCGACTTAACGACCAGCAAGATGGCGGACGATCGAAACGTTCATCGCGTGCCACAGATCTAGAGACTCTTTTTTGACGCAGCTGGCTGTGCGGCACAGCCAGCTGCGTCAGAAAAGCTTGTGTACCAAGACTAAAAACAAAGTTGTTTTTCTTCGAAGAACAGCCTTAAGCTGTATTGGGAACAGAAATTCAAAATTTCTATATCAACATCCCCTCCCACTTTCGGCCTCAGTGTACTTTATTGGTATAATCAAAAGTTTTGAATACATTGTTATATGAAATTTAATGAAATATTTTCTGTATTAAAACCGCTAAGCTATATTATAACCGCATAATACTTATAACTTTAAAAATATTTATATTATCACTAAATATATTTTAAAGTTATACATACAATACACAGAATTCTATTAAAAAAATAGTTTTGTTTGTGCGTGTAAGAATATAGTAATTCTTAATAATGTCTGAAAATGTGTGATTGAGTCTATGTATCATTGTACGGCAGAACTAGCCACAGGGGGGGGGGGGATACGTCTGTTCATCCCTTAGTAAGCTGAATTTTCTATACTTAGACTAATGTCCGATCCATTCTTAAACCTTTCAAAGCTTCATTTCTTTTTTAAAGTAGCACTGATTAGATTTTAAAAGCTTAGAAAGTTTGTACAGCAATACTTCAAATTCATGTGACACTCTAAATTAGAGAGCAAAATCACCAAAAATGGCACTTCGCAAAGTAGAAAATTTTATTCACTAAATGCAGTGAAAAGTTGCAATTTAGCGACAAATTCCTTAAATTGGCAACTCAGGCTGTCTGCTTTTAACATTAATAGACTTAACGCAGAAAAAACTATTCAAATATACATTTCAGTCAACTTGACTTAAAGTAAATAATTATTGATTCTATTTAAATTGTTCAGAATAAATTTGACATGCACTTCAAGTCATCCCCCCCGCTTTCCATTATGGGCCTCTTTTTCTAATGGGCTGGCCAACAAAGTATTTATTTTTTATTTTACTTTTAATTATTTATTTAATTAACGTCACACTCGTAGGACCTCGAATAGTTTCTCACATTTTTTCAGTATTAGTAATGCAGGATAATTAAATGGAAGATACAGCCTCACAGATTTAGCATATACATTCAATGCGGTTCAGACCCCAACCTTGCATTATCACGACCATTAAAGTGGTATTGGTGGTGTTTTAGTTCATTATTAATGCTTGCTTCAGAAACTGAAGTCTATTAATTAGTGAATTTTTTGCATCTATTGTGTTTGAAACTCCCAAAAATGTTTGCAACCGGGCTACTTCTATCAGAAGGGTCGGGGTTGATCGTTCGGACAAGTGATACAAAGTACGCAATAACTTGAAGATAAAATTAAAGAGATTTAACATCAGTATAACATGCTTAAACTTTAATTTTGAAAAAAAATAACGAAAATAGCTTTCATTTTTACTTTCCGAACATGTACCATGTAAGGAAAGTATTGTAATCATGAAAAAATTCGACTTCGAGATTTTGGTGTTTTTACACGTTTTGAGGGCTTCTGAATCCATTTATGCTATTTTTACGAGATGTATGTATGTATGTGTGTATGTGTGTGTGTGTATGTGTGTTTGTATGTATGTGAGTGAACACGATAGCTCCTGAACGGAGCATTCGATTGAGCTCAAATTGGATATATATGTCATAAACCACCGTCGCAAGACCGGTATTGATTTTGGTGTGTATAGGACTTATAGTTTTTCTACAGGGCTACGACAAAGATTTCTTTTACATTATGGCCTATGGGGGGGGGATTTCTTGAAAGTGCCCTAGCGTTTAAACGGTAGATTCGATTGAGCTCAAATTGGGTATATATGTTATAAACCACCGTTGCAAGACCGGTATTGATTTTGGTGTGTATAGGACTTATTGTTTTTCTACAGGGCTACGACAAAGATTTCTTTTACATTATGGCCTATGGGGGAATTTCTTGAAAGTGCGCTAGCGTTTAAACGGTAAATTCTATTGAGCTCAAATTGGGTATATATGTTATAAACCACCGTCGCAAGACCGTTATTGATCTTGGTGTGCATAGGACTTATAGTTTTCTACAGGGCTACGACAAAGATTTCTTTTACATTATGGCCTATCGGGGGAAATTCTTGAAAGTGCGCTAGCGTTTAAACGATACATTCGATTGAGCTCAAATTTGGTATACATGTTATAAACCACCATCCTAAGACCGGTATTGATTTTGGTGTGTATAGGACTTATAGTTCTCCTACAGGGCTACGACAAAACTTTCTTTTATATTATGGCATAATGGCATATGGGGAGAAATTCTTGAAAGTGCGCAAGCGTTTAAACGGTGCATTCGATTGAGTTTCAATTTGGTATATATGTTTGAATTATTCATCGATTAAAATTTATTTAAATGCTTGGTAATGATCTTAATTGTAAGTGTTCGGAAAGTCGAGTGGAGTCACTCCAGATTTTTATATTTAGCATCTTGCTGAAGTAAAATTGTTTTCATAATTTGATGTAATTAAGGTTATGCTTATTTAATTAGTTGTACATTCGGTACATATCTCTTTTAAATATTTAAAATGTCGATTAATACAGCCGAATTTTAAAATTTTATGTTGCTTATTTTCAATATCTACAGAGAAAATAAGTTTTTTTTTTCTTTTTAAAGTATCCATAACGTGAACATTCACGGTAAAGAAATATTTTTGCTTAAAATAGTTCGTGCTATCTAAATTTTCCAAACACAATAAATTTCTATACAGAAACTATCGGGACGCGTCATGTAAAAAGTAATTTACAGAAAGCGTTAACGAATATTCGGTTTATGCAATAAGATAAACTGACAGTAAACGGTTTGATTTTTAACAATTATATTTTGATAGATAATTTTCTGTCAGTACTTTTTACAAAAGTGGGCTACATTTTTAAAAAAAATAAATTTGGCGATATTTCGGCGAAACTCGTCAATGTCGACGACATTTGGCGAGATTTTAAGCATGGACCAACAATGACAGATTATCGCCAAATTTGGCGATATTTCGCCAAAACTCGCCAAGAACGATGACAAATGGCGATACTTTGGCATGGACCAAATGACTGACAATCGCCAAATTTGGCGACATTTCGGCAAAACTCGCCAAGGTCGAGGACAGACGGCGAGATTTTGGGCATATACCAAACAATGACTGACTACAATTGTATTATATTGAAGATGTCCATAGACATTAAAGTACTGAAATTCTTTTTGGTGGTCCTGTAAAGAAACTCCAGTAGATTGGAACCAAAAATCGAGATGCACAACTAGATGTTACAACAATCTTACATATGAAATTTCATAATAGTTTTTGAGATTTGAGAGTTAAATATGCACACACGTACACCAAAAGTCGCCAAGCTTGGCGACTTTTGGCATAGTTCTTGAGGGAGGCACGTGACCGTGGTCCAACCATTACCTAACTTATGTTGTAGGACGGTATTGTGCTTGAAATGGATGAATGCCCCTAAAATTGCCATTGACCGTAATGTATTGAAAATCTTTTGAGTGTTCCTGTAGCAGAACTGTAAATGATAAAGACACTTTTTTTAATGGAGAAATTCATTTTCTAACTCTTTACAGCATATATCACTCCTGAGTCGTTTGAAATAGCCCAAAACCTCTAAAAAACGCTTTGTTGAATGTCGGCCCATAGAGCGTAATGTATTTCGAATCTTTTAGGCGGTTCTGTAGATAAACTATCGAGTCGAATGGAACCGAAAGGGGAGGTGCACAACTAGATGTTACAACAATCCTAAATATAAAGTTTCAACATTCTACGCCTAATAGTTTTTGAGATATGCGAGTTTAATGAATTTCGGCCCATTGAGCGTAATGTATTTCGAATGTTTTGGGCGGTCCTGTAGATAAACTATCCAGTCGAACGGAACCAATAGGAGAGGTACACAACTAGATGTTACAACTATCCAAAATATGAAGTTTCGACATTCTACGCCTAATAGTTTTTGAGTTAGGCGAGTTTAATGAATTTCGGCCCATAGACCGTAATGTATTTCGAATCTTTTGGGCGGTCCTGTACATAAACTATACATTCGATTGCAACCAAAAGGGGAGGTGCACAACTAGATCATAGAACATTACTAAATATCAAATCTCAACATTCTACGACCAATAGTTTTTGAGATATGCGAGTTACATACATACGTACGTACGTACGTACAGACGGCATGGAAAAACTGACCACAATAGACTCGCCGCTGGTCAAAATGAGTTGCAGACGCGTTAATATGATCGTGCATGCTAGCCTACGATGAGATGCATCGAAAAAATTCTTAAAATTAAATTTAGAGGTAGTCAAAATCCGTTTTTTTGTCGAAATTTGGCCCCCAAAATTTTTCGGGATCACATTACTTCCTTATACTACGTACAAGGAAGTAAAAATGTAAAATGATAAAAATTAGCGATGCACCGAATATTCGGTTGGTATTCGGTATACTGCCTATTCGGCAGACAAACCGAATATTCGGTTCGGCCGAATACTTAAATATTTGGCAATCGAATAGTAAAGAAATTTAAGTATTCACCAATCGGTAAAGAAATACATATTTTTTATATCATGAATTAAAAATATAGGATAGTACCATAGAACAAAATTGACTCAAATTGTTACTTACTAATATTACATGTGAATAAAGCGTTAGAAACCCTTAGAAAGTCCTCCTATCAAGGGACCCCCATCTTTGGCAGATAGCCCTAACATAACGTTCCACAATCACCCAAAAAACTGATATCACGATGAAATTAGTTTTAATGCAAGAGAAAACATTCAGTTGTTAAATTTGAATTTTGTTGCTTTTCAGTTTTTCTTAAATTTTATGACACATTGCATTAACGTGGCTATTACTAACGTATTTAAAAATGAAACAGTAACGAGAAAAAAAAGGATTCATAAATATGTAAAGTCAATTAGCTGCTAAATATTTAATAAAATATGCAGGTAAAAAAATAACCAGCATTGCACTCAAAAAGTTATTAATAATATATAAAGGAAACCCACTTGGATATTAAATTTTGCCACATTTTAATTTTTGATGTTTTACACCATATGAAAAATTGTTTAAGAAAAAAAATTAAATTAATCATTGCAATCAAAGTTTAATAAAGGTTTAATAAATTTGAACCAAGTATTCGGTATTCGTTATTCGGCAAAATATGGTGTTCGGTGCATCACTAATAAAAATAGTCTTGTTTCTAAACCCTCTCAAAAAAGTGATCGAGTACAAGCGAAATTTCCTATTTTAGATTTGCAAATAATTATTGAGTTTTTGAAAAACGCACAACTTGACAGAAATATGGAAAGTCATATTTATACATAGCCTAATTCATATTCTGTGATAAATAATTTTTATATACGAAACCAAAGTAGGAAATTTATCTCTTACTCCAATACTTTTTTGAGAGGGTGTACAAGTACTGAAACGTAAAATTTTGGGATTTTATCATTTGGCCCCCCTGTCGGGGAAGATGGCCCTCCCGTCGGGGAAAGTCTGGTGCCACTACTGCAATTTAGGATGAACTATATAGTTCATATTGAACTATATAGTTCGCCATGAACTATATAGTTCTTGGTGAACTATCTAGTTCATTACCGGAAATAGTACAGAACTATTTCCGGTGGTCTCCGTACTGGAAATAGTTTAGATGAATTTCAGGTACGGAAACCACGCGCGGAGCACGGCTGATGCATGGTTTCTCTGATTTGTCTGGATCGGGAGTGTTTTTTGACGTAGCAGTGGCGTACCCAGAAATTCATTTTGAGGGCGCGTATCGTCATTATCATAAGGAGCACTGTAGTACTAGGTTAAATCTAAAGAATATGCTAGGGTATGTCGGAGCTTATCGGTAGGCTATCGGTATTGTGAAAAATTTTATAACAAACTGAAATCTTTCAAATGAATTAAGTTCTGATGTGTTTGATAACTTAAGATGACTCCCCCCTCCCCCTCCACAACACACACACACACACAAAAGAAAAAAAAAGACGGTTCCAATAATGTCCACTTAAGATGTAAAATATTGCAGTTTCAAAAATTTATTATTGTTACTTGAAACTGTTATTTAATGCACAGGCGTCGAGTTATATGAGTCCATGGGGCTTGAGCCTCCTTAATAAGTTGTGAGTTGGGGCTGAGCCCACCACAGTGGCGTACCCAGAGGGGGTGCAAAGGGACATATGCACCCCTCAAGATTTATTCTCAAATTAGAAATGATGAATGATGAGAGATATTTGAAATCGTGAGAGAAAAGATGAATTTTTTCATGCTCATCCTCTCCCCCCCCCCCATCAGGAAAGAGAATGCATGATTCTAGCTAAAGGAATGCCTGAATAAAGAATAGAAAGTCTGTAATCACTCTAAAAATGTGCTTTTGTGTTTATGGGGTTATGGGTGTGTATATGGGTTATGGGGGTCCCACGACCCACCTTCCCGCTGCCCTCAAACAGTAGCCGTTTACTTTTCCCAAGCTGTATGCTCGCGGAAGCAGAAGCACCCCCCAAAGAACCTTTGCAGTGGAGTGGAATAATATTAAATTGAACTAAGTAGTCCAAGTTGAACTATCTCGTTCATGTTGAACTAAAATGAACTATCTTGTTCATGTTGAACTAAAATGAACTAAATAGTTCAAAATGAACTAAATAGTTCAAAATGGACTAAGTAGTTCAAAATGAACTAAGTAGTTCAATGAACTAGATAGCTCATTTGAACGAACTATAGTTCATTTAGTTGAACTATTTAGTTCTTTAATTCATTGTATTGAATTAGTTCAATGAACTAGTTCGTTCATGAACTACCCATCACTAATAATTTTAGAGTGGACCCGGGCTAAGGATAAGAACCTTTCTTATATGTTCAATACGAAATGCACTCACAGGAAAACAATTCGTCAGTTTTTATTATTCCAGCCAAACTACTCAATTTCAATCAAAGTAAAAAAATTTATAATAAAGAAAATGATAGCCTGAAACATAAACAACCACCCCCCCCCCCCCAAAAATATTTTATCAACGTCAAACCATAATAAAAGCATTAAAATATCTCCATATAAAACGCGCCTTCGCTTGATACGCTTTCACCCATCTCCTATTGGCTGAAAAAGAACCTGCTCCGAGCGCCCCTCTCCTATTGGCTGGAAAAGAACAAGTTCTTCGATCACGGCTGGAGAAGGTGTTCAGCGATCAGTGAGCTGGAATACCTAGTTCAGCGTTCTTTTCCTGAATTAGGTGCTCTTTTGCGGAACGGAGTAAAAGGCGTTCTTTTCTGAACAGGGTAAACGAAAAGTTCCTTGGTGAAAGGGGTGTAAGGTGTTCTTTTATTTATCTTTTCTTTTCCTTTAATTCCGTTCTGAGCTGAATACAGGGTCAAAGTTGTAGACTCTGAGTCAGAAGCAAGGCCGTACTTTAGAGAGGAGGGGGGGGGGGGTCCTATGAGTTTGAACGCTGCTCCTCCAAAGTTATTACATTATATGCATATGGTGTATTTATACAGGGACGTAGCCAGAAAATTTTTTTCGGAGTGGGAATGGTGAGGGGTATGAAATGCAGTGATGTATAAATTAACGAAATGTTTGCGCAATAGTAAAAAAAAAATTAAAAATCTTGCTGAATAAGACGAAAATTGGGTGTGGGGGATATATCCTGCCTGAAATTTTTGTCCCTATATACCATGCTCCCGACTCCGAAATTATTTTCTGGGTATGGCCCTGGTCTGAAGCCATTTAAGCTGGATTTTCGGAGCTATGTAATTTTATGTGCCAAAGTCGTATTCATTTTCTTAAATCGGAGTCGGAGCAATGTACACCCTCCAAAAAAAGTATTCGAGCAAGAGAGAAATTTCCTATTTTATATTTGCGAATAATAATTGAGTTTTTAAAAAACGCACAACTTGATAGAAATATGGAAAGTCATATTTATACATACCCTCATTCATATTCTATGATAAATAATTTTTAATATACGAAACCAACGTAGGAAATTTCTCTCTTGCTCGAATACTTTTTTTTGGAGGCTGTACATATTTATACACGCGTATTATTTTTAATCTAGAGCCTGATACTTACAGCTTTTTAAACGGAATGTCTTTAATTTTTAAGCTGGAACATGTACTTTTTAAGCTGAAACTCTACTTTTTTTCTTTTTAAGCTCTAAGAGCGTATCGACTCTTTTGTGGGCTCCTCCATTGGAAATGGGCAGATCCATGCCGTATATTTTTAACCCGAAGGCAACACAATGTTTTTTTTTTCTTTTTCTTTCCTTTTTTTTTTTTTTTTTTTGATATAGACTTATTTAATATTTTGAGTTTGAGTCTAAACTTTAGAGCTAAAAATGTTTGTCGATGGAACCAAAGCCATATCTTTTAAGCTGGAGCCCGAGACATATATTTTTATTTGTAGTCGTAGCCAAAGAAGGAATGTTTTTTTTTTTAACCCGAGCCAGATTCATAGGCTTTTGAAGCTAGACCTGGAATAATATATATATTTTTTTAAGTTAAAGAGGTGGACCGAACGGTGAAAAAGGCTGAATTTTTCACAAAAAGACTTCATCATTATTATTTTGTTAACAACATTTTAAATTCGGGGGGGGGGGCAGACTTCCTGATTCATTCCCTTGGGTACGGTCTGGCATGAGTGCTTAGATAGGGAACAAGTGGTCAGGGCCATATCCAGAAAAAAAGACAATGAAAATAAAAAGACATATGAAAGTGAAGCATTCTTGTGTTCGGTTAAATGATAGAAATGTCGAAGAATCCTGTAAAGAAAGGGAGAATGTGGCAGTCAATGTTACAGGAGTTGAAAATATACTAGAGGAAGAGTCTAGAATTTCAGAAGAAATTGTTTCAGTTTCACCAAAGAATCAAGGTAAAAGGAAAACTCAAATGAATATCAGCCAATTTTTGCCTAAGAAGTTGACTAAAACTGACGCAAACAAAATAGATGAAGCTCTAATGCGATTATTTATGCAGTATGTAAACAACATACATGCCAAACACATTTTACATACATGCTATGAGTAAGGACAACAAAAGTAAATAAAAAGCATCGGAAAAATTTCGATTTTAGAAAGATGTGCATATTTAACAGTATATTATGGAACGTTAATATGATAAAAATACTTTTACCAAAAATTACTGTTAATATACTTGATTAAAGAAAGCCAGTATGTTGGTTGCAAAATTTTTTAAAACATTTTACAATTGTACTAAACTTTAATACATGTTAAAAAAGACGAATATTTTCATTTTTAAATTGAATAAAATAGTCATAATAAAGCTACCACAAATCAAAGAACCTGTTCTCAAAAGAACAGGAAAAAGAACTGCTCTTTAAAAAAGAACGGGAACAGTGAACAACTGTTCTTAAAAAAACGGTTTTCCCCATCTCTAGTATTCATATTTTCCAACTCTTACCTACGAATGTAAGGCAGGTATGGACGACTTTTAAAAAGTTGCGGTCCAGACTTTAGGATGTTAGCGAAGTTGCGGGCCAAACTTCAGGATGCTAACGAAGTAATAATTGGGATTTATATGGGATTTTGATAAGTTCCGCTGGCCGGATCTAAAGACGTGGCTGCTCGGAGGTTGCCCATATGTGATGTAAGGAAATAAAAAAGGCGCTTGAGTGGTATTCCACATCCGAATTCGTCTGAGAAAGAAAAATGGCGCATGCTATCCAACAGGTTGGCCAGCCTTGATCCAGTGCAATTAATTTTTTGTAAAGCTGTTCAAAATTTACATGATTTTCAATAAGAACAGACTTAATGGAATATAAATACAATAACAGAATCTGCGCTGGAGGATGCGCAGTAGGGAGGAGCGCTAAAAAATTTTTTTTTATCGCTATTCACATTGCCGGAGTCTTTAAATGGTGCGAAACTGATTAGAACAAATTGTCTCGAAACACCAGTCCATAATATGAAAATAACACTCAAAATACTGGTGTTAAATCTTATTTTATAAATAAAAATGAAATTCTGTTTGTTTGTGGATTTGAGTTGCATACAAATCCACAAAAATGGACATATCAGCTTGAAATTTTGCACAGATATGTAAAATAATATAGAATAAATCATAGTCCACTTTAAAACTTTGAAAGTCCACCCGTTCCCGGAATTTAAGAGATTTTTTTATGTTCTCCACGCAAAAAGCTTTCCGTAATTGTAACCCCTGTAGTGAAAAAAGTGTGAAATAAGGATCGTGGTTGCCATGTGTGGCGATTTTGCCGAATAAGATGTTTTAAATTCTCAAAGTAAAAATAAAGGAATAATAATGATTTTTTTTGTTAGTTTATATTTGTAAGATTATTAATTTTTTATTATAATATCGTGTACATGGGAAATCGGAGTAGGAATGAAATGTTTTATACGCAAAACAATAAGAATTGAAGATTTCCGAGGCTAATATGTAAATTTTTTTAGTTTGGCGAAAAAATAAAATGGCTCAAATGCCGATTTTGAGAAAGTGAGTTCTAGCGGTTTGCACAGTTTTCGGCTTGGCGCAATTTATTGAAAGCTTAAGGAAATAGATTTTTGAAAACAAGTGCAAAGGTTTTATTAGAATACAGCGTTAAATTTTAATGATCCGTGAAGAAATAATGCAGGGAAGGATTATTAAGGGATTTCAAGCGATCTATCTTCAGAATTCTCGCCGATTGAGTACATTGATTTAAGTTGGGGAAATTCCGCCAAATTTCAGAAAATTAGAAATCTTCTCATTTAGTACATCGGAATAACGATGAATAAAACACGTTATAGTTGATAATTTAAAAAAATTCGGCTGTATTAAGGGATTCCATTTTTCAAATAAATGCTTACTTTACTTTTTGGCGGCCGAACCATTTCCCATATTGATTGCTGCTAAGTCAATGCTTCGAATGATTTCCTGAAGAACCCTTGCAAAATGGCGTATGTTGGCACTTTGGCGAGGCTTAGATTTGAAACTGGATTTTATTTGAGACTGGGATATATAATGAGACTGGTTATATAAAAATGAATGTTGGTATGTGTGTATGAGGTTGAAAAACTCTAGCACCGTTGCACCATGAAATTTGGTTCACCTAAGTCTTTTATCATTGAGAAGCTTTTTATGCTATCCGTTTTCCTCTAACTTGCCACTAGGTGGCGCAGCAGAACGTCGAATTCTATTCCGTTTAGCCGTTTACTATGCGAATATCGTCCAACAAATTTCGATGAAATTTGGTACACGCTGATATTAGAACACGGAGAATATTTTTCACTATCCATTTTGCTGTAACTTGCCGCTAAATGGCGCTGCAACGCATCAACTTCTATACCGTTCGACCGACCGGCATAAAATTTCTTATACTTACACATTTCAGCACGAAGAATATATTCTAACTGTGTTCCTTTTGATGTTACTCACCACTAGATGGCACTGCAATGCATTATTATTTTAACTCGCCACTAGATGACGCTGCAGCAGGCCAAATTCTTGACCATTCAAACGGTCGCTATGAAAATCAGTATACATAGCTATTTGAACAATGAGAATATTTTGGCGTTATCCATTTTGCTATAACTCGCCACTTGACGGCACAGTAGCAAATCATTACTTTAATTAACCACTAGATCGCGCTGCAGTGCATCACTTCTTGACTGTGCAACTGATCGCTATGAAAATAGGTATACATAGATATTTGAACACGGGGAAGAGTTTGGCGCTATCCATTTTCCTATATAATTTGCCACTAGATGTCGTGTCAACACATGAACTTCAGGGCTGTCCAGCCGATCGTCCTGAAATTCCGTATTCATCGATATCTGAATGCGAAGAATATTTCCTCCGTATCCGTTTTGCTAAAACTCGCCACTAGTTTGCGCTACGCCGCATGACCTTCTGCACCGTACAAACGATTGCCTTGAAATTCGGTATGCATGGTTATTGAACACAATATAAAGCGATATCCATTTTGCTATATCTCTTTATTACAATAAATAGTAATCACCACAAATCGTAATATCAAAAAGTCCATTCATTCCCGTGCGAAGAACGGGTACTTCAGCTAGTGATAAAATAAATAAAAATTTTGTGAAAAAAGTAACTTTTTATATGTTTTTTTCACAAAGTTTTTATTTATTTTATCAGTTCATAATATTGCCATCTTCAGGTTCCACACCTCAAGCGAATATATCTGTAGTGTCTTTTTGCACCGACGGCTGTGCAAAAGGCTGTCGTGCACAGACGGTGCAAAGTCAGCAGATGGCCTATCCAATACTTCCGTTCTATCAAGAACAACGCCTAGTTTTGGCAATGGTATTTTCACTTGGTCTGTATTGGAGGTTTGGGGAATCTCGTCATCAGTCGTTTTCCGACATTTGGCTTAGTGACTAACGAAATCGTCATCATTTTCAGAGGTATCTTCCAATTCTGAATCAGATCCTAAGACAACGTTCGCTTCTAAATCTACGATTTCCAGCACTGACATGAGACAATAACGTATTAATAAAGCCATTTAATAATGGAAACATTATTATTTTAATAGAAATTTGTAGAGAGAGTGCGTGGCGACAGCCGGATTTGAACCCAGGGACTTATGGGTGGTAGAATGAGGCGCAATCCAGCTCGTCCAAAGGTACCCCTTCGACCGGCTTTCAATTGCCGCGTGTTGTGTGCGCGGAGGTGATATCGTGCCGCCACAGTACTCCCCCCCCCCGTAGAGAGTCAGTCGGAGGCTGACGAACGATGTTCCAAGCGTTATGGAACGCTGCCACAGCCACTCGTTTTGGACTTTCTGAGGTTGCTGCCGCTCGTTGCTGACTTTGATGAGGTCTCTGCCGCTCGTTGTGGACTTTGAAAGAGCCAAGCGAGAGATGGAAGAGTCGCTGCTGGCGCCATCCGTCGCTATTGGCGAGAAGGAGAATGCGTGTTCGTTGTACGGATCATCAATGTAGGGAGAGCGTGTGGCGACAGCTGGGTTTGAACCCAGGGAATTACGAGTGGTAGAATGAGGCGCAATCCGGCTCAGCCAAAAAGGTACACCTTCGACCGGCTTTCAATTGCCGCGTGGTGTGTGCGCGGAGGTGATCTCGTGCCGCCACAAATTCATTAAAGACTTTAAAAAAGGCACTGCAAATATATTCTCTTGAGATGTGGAACCTGAAGATGGCAATATTTTGAGGTGAAATTTAGAGATGGTCCTGATCAGTTTCGCACCATTTAATGACTCAGGCAATGGCAATTTCGAAAAAAATTTGTTTTCGCTCTACTTTAATGTGCAGTTGTGGCTGTCACTCTGACGTACTGGTCCGTTTTTGCTTAAGAGAACGTTCCACGTATTTACGTATGTGTCAGGTTTTTTGATTTTATAAAAATAGATATGAGAAGAGGTCTAGTAATGCTCTCCCTCTCTTAAAGGGGAAGGACATTTTCAAAATTAGGCCAGACTTTTCCCTAAAATACACCACCATTACTTTCTCTTGAAAGCGAAAAGTGGAAATCAGACGCCATATAAAGACAGACATCGGAAACAGACAGATTCACAAAAGGCAGCGCGTAAGGTAGAACTTAATCTCATCGTACTACTCCTGTGTAGAGTTGGCCGACCAATGACCGAGTGGAAAGAGCCCCCCAGATAATCATCAATTGGGCTAGAAACCCTTTTTTGACGCAGCTGGCTGTGCCGGGCACAGCCAGCTGCGTCAAAAAAGGGTCTCGAGATCTGTGGCACGCGATGAACGTTTCGATCGTTCGCCATCTTGCTGGTAGTTAAGTCGAGCGATGGCAACGGCTGCCCTTGACACAGCCAGCTGCGTCAAAAAAGGGTCTCTAGATCTGTGGCACGCGATGAACGCTTCGATCCTCGGCCATCTTGCTGGTAGTTAAGTCGAGCAATGGCAACGGCTGCCCTTTTTTCAGCATTGGGCAATCTATCCAGCTGTTCTCGCATTCTTCCATTTTTCAGCAGATGTCAGTGCTGTTAAAAGTAATCGTGACCATTTTTTTACGGGAAATGACGTGCTAAAAAGTAAAGGATTCTCGTGGAGCTATGTCACCTGAAACTACCTTTTATAGAAATCAAATCTATTCTTCGTGCCTGGCAACAGTCAAAACGTCAGAGTTTGGTGTTCCCAGAGCGGGAACACTGCGCGTTAAAGGGTTAAGTCCATGGGTAGAATTGGAAAATTTGATTGTGACTTTAGTTTAGGAGAGAAAAAGTAACTAGGTCCGCATGACGTATAGCGCATGCAATGTTCCGCTGAGCGAATTTCGTGCAGTTATCTCTACCTGAAGTTGATTCTTTTTCGGTGATTATTCCTCGATGGTATGTCCAACTTCGGATTTTCTTTAAGTGATCAGCATCATGACCTTGACCATAGGTCAATGAGCGCGCGGAGCGAGTAATTGAGAAATAGAATAATTCTTCTAATATCTCCATTGAAAGTTAATGGCAGCAGCCTTTTCGGTGATTATTCCTCCGTGGTCAACCCGATTGGTTTGATTTCAGATTTATTCCTTACAACCGTTGGTACCTATAATCATACCAAATTTGAACTAAATCGGTCAAGCGGTTTAGGAGGAGAAGCGTTACATTGAAATGCCTGAGTGTAGTGTAAGAGCTTCACCCACTTTGCTCAGCTCAATAACGAGTAAGCATAATATTTAAATTGTTGTTCTTGGAAAGGATTCTATAGTTAATTTTTCGGATATTTGGTAGAGGATCAGAGAAGTTCAATTTTTGAAATGTACAAATTCTTTCTTTTGATGTATTACTCTAAATGATAAAAAATGAAATATTTCAAAGTGCAAAAACATTTCGAAAATCTTAATCTATCAATAAATAGGTACAAGGATGCAAGGCGCCACTTGAAATCATTCTATGCCTCAGGTTTGGCGCATGCGCCATCCCGTTCTATAGGTTTTATTATATAGATCTTCATTTTCTATTCTTGAAATAGAAATAATAATTATTTTTTAGAGTGGCTGAGGAAGCTAATGAACTGCTTTATGTACACCACTTGTTCCTGATCAGTGAAATATGAAGTGTTGTTGGTTAGAGTTACACTTGAACCACAGTTGTATTATATTTTTCATTGAAGATTTTTCAGTCTAGTTATTAAATCAGGAGTGGCCAACTTCCTGCACCAATTTTTTTCACAGACGTGTCCGTATGCATCGTAAATTCAAGAGCCTTCTTTACTTCCATACGATCCGCTGACGGGTAGAGTTGAAAAATAAGAGTACGGGTAGGCTTAGGGGGGGGGGAGTAATAAAGTGTGAAGATGGATTGAAATAGTAGTTTCCAGGAAGGATTTTAAAATTAATTTTCGGATATTTGGTAAGTGGTCAGAGATAATTCGATTTTTGGATTGTGGAAATGCTTCTTTTAGATGTAGCATCATATAAGAAATAAACTATTTGGGGCAAGAAATTATTTCAAAAGTCTTCAGTCTGTCTCAAAACAATAAGTAGGCCCATTGATGCAATGCGCCACGATTTGGCCACCCCCATATTAAGCGATAAAATGAGTGGGCCTTTAGAACATACGTGGATAAACTTATCAGCTTGTCTTTGACTTCGGTAAAAAATAAAATAAATAAAATACATGTAGCTGCGCCAAAAGATACACATGATTTGAGGAACGAACATCATTCGGAAAAAAAAAAAAGAACCTCGAAGGTGATATTTCTTAAGCACGTATACCATGACGAAACGCGGTGTTGACAGCAGCTGCGGATTTAATGATTCGGCCTGGTTTCTTCTGTTTGCAGAAATATTGATGATCATCCGATCGTGATGGCTACAGCGAGATATCTCACGCCGGTGTTGCATTTTCTCCCATAAAAGTGACACGGAATGCGACAAACAAACACAGCGAGCGCTCCCTTTGTAGACATACAAACAGATGAATTCGCTTGTGTAATTACATCTGGTCTCTAAGGCAACATGATCGTGCGGTACGCAAACAAGGGAAACTGAGAAAGCACATGCTTACGTAGGGAATATTGTCTTTTCCTTTTTTTCCCCAGTGTTCCCCACCATGGCCGAGTGGATAAGAAAGTGAACATGCGAGGCGGATGAAGCATGGAAGAAAGGGAAGGCCCTACTGCTCAGCTTGCGATCTAATGGTGTGGAGCTTTTCAGTACCTTCTCCATATTTTGGGTAAAGTAAGTTCAAATACCCTTGCCTCCCTCCTCCTACACGGTAAAAAAAATTCGGAAACGTTACCCCCAAAAATGGGGCAGCTCTTGTAGTTCAAAATTGCGGAAACGTTTCCGAACCATGCGGGTAAAGTATTAAGAAACGTTTCTGCATATGTCGGCAAAATATTTACCTATTTTCCTGCATTTTAGGTAAGGTTTCTGGAAAAGATGGGTAACGTTTCTGTATATTTTGGTAAAATATTGAGTAACCTCTCTGTGTATTTCGGAAAGGTTTCCGAGTATTTCGGAAAGGTTTCCGAGTATTTCGGAAAGGTTTCCGAATTAACGAGTAACCTTTCCGAGTTTTTCAGAAAAAAGTAACATGCACTAGATGAAGCGTTTCGAGTATCTTAATCTAGATGGCTGCACCAAACTCTGTCGGAAGGAGCGGTGTAGGACTAGCGACCAGAGCCAGAGTCGAACGCTGGACCCACGCATTCGGAAGAAAGCACGGTACCACGACGCTGCGGTTTTCTTGCTGAAATTTGCTTTAAAAGTAAACTGACTGCTGCAAAAGTTATTTGTGGTACGGCTTGTTTTGGAAACTTAAAATTTTTTTGAAGTATTTTGTAAATGGAGAGAAAATACCATAATTAATAAATATAAATTAAAATTCTTAAATCTTTTTTCTTCCACATAAATTATTTTCAGGAGATAATGTGCTGTTTTATTTAAGTATTCATCCAGACCCTTATTTTCTCATGGGCAAATCGGGACTTTGCGAGGGCCCCCAGTTTCAAATGTTGTTCTGAAATATTCTTTTATATGTCAAAATATTATGAAAAAGAAAACAAATTTTATAGATGGGGACCCCAAATTCATCAATGCCCGGGGCCCTGTTGGTCATAATCGGGCTGTGCAAGAAGTTACAATGTGACAGTCCTGTGACAATTGTGACCCTCTGTGACGTCAAGGCGACTCTTTTGTGACCATCTGTGCTATTAGGGAAAACGCGTTCACTCTTATCCGTCTCTTGGCACTTGGCGCATGCGCGCGAAGTCCCAAATAAAGATTTCCTCTCCCCCGTAAATACTTTACCCCGAAATATGGGTTATGTTTCCGAAATCGTGAGTTCGAGTAGAGCGCCAGTAGGTTACGCTATACTTTCGGAAACCTTTCCGCTATAAGTATGTAACGTTTCTGAATTTTTTTACTGTGAGACAGAGAGTCCAGGATATGTGGAAGCTCCTTATGAGCTTTATCCTCCCCTTTATTGTTCCATCATATCATTATAATAGAGCCTATCATTCAGAATGATAGGATTAAGTTAAATAAATTTATTCGTTTTAAAATTGAGATATTTGGATAGTTTATCGTATACAGCTGCTTTTTCTTTACTATTCTCATAGCATGAGGAGAAATACGATTCTGAGTTTTGCCATGTACCTTATCTTCAGACAGCTTTATCGTTAACCCTTTAACGCGCAGTGTTCCCGCTCTGGGGACACCAAACTCTGACGTTTTGACTGTTGCCAGTCACGAAGAATAGATTTGATTTCTATAAAAATAGTTGCGGTTGACATATCTCCACGAGAATCCTTTACTTTTTAGCACGTCATTTCCCGTAAAAAAATGGGCACGATTATTTTTAACAGCACTGACATCTGTTGAAAAAAGGAAGAATGCGAGAACAGCTGGATATATTACCCAATGCTGAAAAAAGGGAAGCCGTTACCATCGCTCGACTTAACTACCAGCAAGACGGCGGACGATCGAAACGTTCATCGCGATCTAAGACCCTTTTTTGAAGATCTAAGACCGTTCTAAGATCTAAGACCCTTTTTTGAAGACAGCTGGCTGTGTCGGGCACAGCCAGCTTCCAAGAGAAAAACCTGTGTGAGCTAGTACCCTATATAAATTTCGTTGCAATCGAAGCATTTTGAAGGAAGTTAGAACACAGACACAAACCGAAATCATAAACACTTTACAACTTTGTCATGAAGCGTTAAAATCAATTTCTCTAGATTACAAATGTCGCCCTTTAGGTTAGGTTTAAATAGCGGTTTCCCTTAAGCAAATCTGTCAGGCTGTACATATTGCTCATTAAATGGAGATTTTGTTCAAAAGCCGTGATGTCATAAAATATAAGTGTACTTTATACAGAAATTTACGTAATATGGGGATTAACGTTAAAAGTGTGTGTTACATCAACGTTTCACAAGTCTGTAAATTTTTCAGAAGTATAGATGCTTTTGTTAGAAGAACATATCTTATTAGTAGAAATGCATGCTATATACAGTTCCGTTCGTTATACAATGGTGCAATTTACATAAAGGTGTCCGTTAAATAAAATCTTTTCCTAAAAGAGAAGCGTACATTAGACGCAGGTTGACACGATAATGAAAGGGAAAACTGAGAAAGTGTTTTAAAAGAAGTGCGTAAGACATGATTTCCATTACCTTGAAAATTATTTACAACTAGCTGACGTACCCGTTCTTCGCACGGGAATGAATGGATTTTTTATTTTAAGATTTGTTGTGATTACTATTTATTGTAATAAAGCGATATAGCAAAATGGATATCGCGTTATATTGTGTTTAATAATCATGCATACCGAATTTCAAGGCAATCGTTTGTACGGTGTAGAACTCGCCACTACGGTGCTAGTGGCGAGTTGTAGCAAAACGGATACGGCGAAAATATTCTTCGCATTCAGATATCGATGTATACGAATTTTCATGACGATCGGCTGGATAGTCCTGAAGTTCATGTGTTGACGCGACATCTAGTGTCAAGTTATAGGAAAATGGATAGCGACAAACTCTTCCCCGTATTCAAATATCTATGTATACCTATTTTCATAGCGATCATTTGCAAAGTCAAGAAGTGATACACTGCAGGGCCATCTAGTGGTTAATTAAAGTAATGATTTGCTACAGCGCCGTCAAGTGGCGAGTTATAGCAAAATGGATAACGCCAAAATATTCTCATTGTTCAAATAGCTATGTATACTGATTTTCATAGCGACCGTTTGAATGGTCAAGAATTCGGCCTGCTGCATCGTCATCTAGTGGTGAGTCACCGTACAAACAGCGTCATCTAGTGGCCCCCTGCATTAATAATAATGCACTGCAGTGCCATCTAGTGGATAAAAAGTAACACAGTTAGAATATGTTCTTCGTGCTCAAATGTGTAAGTATAAAAAATTTTATGCCGTTCGGTCGAACGGTATAGAAGTTGATGCGTTGCAGTGCCATTTAGCGGCAAATTACAGCAAAATGGATATGTGAAAAATATTCTCCGTGTTCTAATATCCGCGTGTACCAAATTATATCGAAATTGGCTGGACGATATTCGCATAGCAAACGGCTAAACGGAATAGAATTCGACGTTCTGCTGCGCCACCTAATGGCAAGTTAGAGGAAAACGGATAGCATAAAAACCTTCTCCATGATAAAAGACTTAGGTGAACCAAATTTCATGGTGATCGGTGAAACGGTGCTGGAGTTTTTCAACCTCATACACACATACCAACATTCATTTTTATCTATAACCAGTCTTATTATATATACCAGTCTCAAATAAAATCCAGTTTCAAATCTAAGCCTCGCCAAAGTGCCAACATGCGCCATTTTGCAAGAGTTTTTTCAGGGAATCATTCGAAACATTGACTTAGCAGCAATCAAAATGGGAAATGGTTCGACCTCCAAACAGTAAAGCAGGCATTTATTTGAAAAGTGGAATCCCTTAATACAGCCGCTTTTTTTTAATTATCAATAATAACGTGTTTTATTCATCGTTACCTCGGTGTACTAAATGCGATGTACAAAATGCGAAAGATTTCATATTTCTGAAATTTTTTCGGAATTCCCCCAAGTTAAATCAATGTACTCAATTGGCGAGAATTCTGAAGCTAGATCGCTTGAAATGCCCTTAACTGCATTATTTCAGCACGGATAATTAAAATTTAATGCTGTATTCTAATAAAACCTATACACTTGTTTTCAAAAATGCTATTTCCTTAAGCTCTCAGTAAATTGGGCCAAAAAGCCTAAAACTGTGCAAACCACTAGAACTCACTTTCTAAAAATCGGCCTATCAGCCATTTTATTTTTCGCCAAACTAAAAAAATTTACATATTAGTCTAGGAAATTGTCAATCCTCATTGTTTTGCGTATAAAACATTTCATTCCTGCTCTCATTTCTTATGCGCACACGATATTACAATTAAAAAAATAACCTTACAAATATAAACTAAAAAAATCATTATTATTCTTTTATTTTTACTTTAAGAATTTAAAACATTTTATTCGGCAAAATCGCCACACATGGCAACCACGATGCTTATTTCACACATTTTCATTACAGGGGTTACAATTACGGAAAGCTTTCTGCGTGAAAAACATAAAAAATCTCTTAAATTACGGGAACGGGTGGACTGTCAAAGTGGACTATCATTTATTCTATATTATTTTATATATCTGTGCAAAATTTCAGGCTGACAGGTCCATTTTTGTGGATTTGTATATTACCCCAATCCACAAACTGACAAACTGGATTTCATTTTTATTTATAAGATAACCTACGCTTGTTTTTAAAAATAGCCTCACATTAAATTGCGCCAAGCGTGGTAGGGAACAACATTCTCGAAAAATTCCCGAAAGGGAAACTTATGGAAAAATCGAACAAATGCCAAACAAAAAAACGACCAGAATTTCCCTTAGCAAATCTGACAGAGATGAAAATCACCTGCACCTTTCTGGTTACAAGCTGCGAAATTCCTAATACGTAGATGCGTATGGCAATATATTTTCCTCGCAATCCTGTTCTGAATACATTTGTAAATCCAGATTACGAAATGCAAGTCAAAACCTCCTATTAACTAGGGAAAACGTGTTCTAACTGAGAGCGTTAAGCAAAATGCGTTCTGACTGAAAAGCATTCGGGAAAACCATAATTAACTAGTGAATTCTGGAATGTTAATGCTTCATGCTCTAAAAATTGGATCTTGCTCCCCTCTCGAAAATATGATAACGCTGGCCGTTTGCGAGACCCCAAAAAACATCAGTGGGTTCGGCCATCGCTTTAGGGGGGCCCCTGGAAAATATGCTAACGCTGGCCCTTTGCGAGATCCAAAAAAACATCAGTGGGTCCGACCAACGTTTTAGGGCGCCCCTTGGAAAATATGCTAACGCTGGCCCTTTGCGAGATCCAAAAAAACATCAGTGAGTCCGGCCATGGCTTTAGGGGCCCCCCTGGAAAATATGATAACGCTGGTCTTTTGCGAGACCCCTAAAAAAACATCAGCGGGTCCGGCCGTCGCTTTAGGGGGTCCCCTGGAAAATATGCTAAAGCTGGCCCTATGCGAGACCCAACATAAACATCAGTGGGTCCGGCCTTCGCTGTAGAGGCCCCTCGAAAATGTTCTACCGCTACCCGAATAAAACGGGTTTTCCCTAGTTAATTCGGGTTTTCCCGAGCGCTCTCAGTTAAAACGCGTTTTCATTAGTTAATTCGGGTTTGACTGATTTCGGGTTTTCACTGTAACATATATATAGCGATTAAATTTATCTGTCTGTGTGCTGGAAATCAAGTTCCATTTATTTTGTTTCTTTGCGAAATTAATTTTTACTATAATACATCGATGATATGACGTTTATTTTTTAACCTGCCCCAAAGCTATTTGTTCCTTTTAAGAAGATCGCATCAACTGTGTTTCACAAGCGATCAATAGATGGCGCAACCATAAATTAAAGTCATAAGCCTTTTAAATTTTTTTTTTAGTCACTTGACCTAGAGGAATCGTTTAGTGGACCCCAAAATCCCCAAGTACAAAATTTTAAGAAAATATTTAGAGCCGATTTCGGGATAGTTTGGACAAACATACATTCCTCGTTTAATATAGGGACGGATTTCAATTCTGAAAAGCCTTCTGTGGAACAAAAACGTCAAATACGACACATTCAAGGATTATGATGAAAATTCGAAACAGTATTATGTGAAGTATAGTTAGAATAGTAAAGTATAGTATAGTTAGAATATGCTTGGCGAAGGTTGTAAAACGATTTTAGCAAGCAATTTCAACACAGATTTCGATTCCAAAAAAGTGTTTTACGGAGCAAGGAAGAAAAATAAGTCACACTCATGAATCATGATGCACTTTCCAACTTAATATAATAAGGTAGAAAAATAAGAACGGCTCATGTGGATGATGATATTCTTTTAATATTTGGCACTTTAATGCGTATTTACAATATGAAACTGTTTCAGATTCCTATAAAAATATTTTTTGAACAGCAGAATTTTTCTCAAAACACAAAAAATCGAAAATCCACTAATCGGAATAACATTTTCATTCCTTGTAAAATGAATTATGTATAAATGAAAAAATTCTTCTAGAACTCAAAAGATTGTATATATTAACGCGATTCTTGCTTATACTAATAAACTTGAAAAAAAAAAAAAACTTGCTAATTTGCAAAGCAATGGAAGTTATTAATGACTATGTCATTTTATCTTTCACCCCCTTTATTGAAAATTGTCCTAAAAATGTGTCCCAAAAAAGCAACTTAAAAATGCGACCTAATTTTACATATATTTAAATACTATTAGTTCACAACAGCTTTAATCTAGTGTTACAATATTTCGTAAGCTGCAGAATATGCATCACATGCATTTTTCTATAAATAGGTTACAATCATAAAAATTTCAACATAGGGCTACCAGGCGAAATACACGAAATATAAGAGATAAAATGACATAGTCAATTAATATCGTTTTAATATGGCAATAATGAAACTAAAAAAGTAGGGGGGTTCAGGGAGGTCTCCCCCTGATGAGGCTCGAACATCCGAGTTATTTATACTTCAATTAATTAAATGAAACATTCTTTGCACACCAGTGTAAGCAAAAATCAAGTAGGATCGACGATAGTATAAAAGTGTTGCCATATATTAAGTCTAGGAACAAAATTTCTTATTAAAATATAAAACTGACTAAAATAAAATAGAGGGAAAGAAAAAGAATAGAAAGAAAGAAAGAAAAATAGATAGATAGATAGAGGGAAACACACAGAGAGAGAGAATATAAAAAAGAACAACAACAGCAGGGAAAAAAGTTATTATTGTATTATTTCACCGCATCATAACTCTCCATTTAAAAAATGTTTTTCACAGGAAGGAAAAGTTTATAACACGTTTTCACGGTGTTTCATCACTTCAAATCCTATGATTTATTTAAAGAATATTGTTATTGATTTAGATTGCAAATTATAAGGTCTGTTAACATTTGGATCTGATAAAGTCATTGCTTGTCACAAATAACTTTATCAACTGAAACTCGGAAGTGAAAGCCAAATTTTACATTTCACTGCACGATAACTCTTTAGGCAGAAAAAGAACTTTTACAGGCAAATAAAATCTTCATGCTTACGTGTCATCACTTAAAATCCAATGATTTATTTAAAGAATTTATTATCATTAATCTAGATTGTGTGCAAGTAAAGGTCTAAATACATCTAGATCTGGCAAAATCATTGTCACAATTGATTTCAATACACCCGTTGGTAGCATTTGGGGAAAAGAAAGCCACTTTTGATTTCACTGCATGATAACTCTTTGTGCAGAGAAAGGAGTTTTACAGGCAAGTAAAGTTTAGTAAGGGGGAAAAAAGAAAAAATCCCGGTTGATTCCTACTTTAGGTCCCCCACTCTCGCCAACGCGACGATAAATATTAATATACAGTTGCCAATAGGATTTTTTGCATTTATATTGCAGCCATACGGCAAAGGGTTTATTCGTAAATTTCTATCAGTAATCAACCGGTATTCCAGTTGATTTTGCACGTGATCAGTCATGAGTTTTTATCTTTGATAAGGCCGTTGCCTACGAAATGCTCATACTATGTAGTATTACGTAGGCAACGATAAGGTTTAGTATCCTTTTACGCATTTTCGATCTTTGTTTGGAAAATTTCTATTGGCTTTTACCCAGTAAAGTATAATTTCGCAAACACTGGATACTAAATTCCTGTTTTATTTTCATATTGGTACATATTAATAGGAGCAGACGATTTCAACTCATTTATATTAGCATCGTCAAGCACAAATAAATCTGATACGGGAAATTTGGTTGCTAGGGTAACTTTAAATATTAAAGTATACATATGTATTTTTATTTATGCATTAATGATATAATTTAATATCACGGACGCAAAAATTTCTGGCATCTGAAAATTGGTTGCTAGGACAATTTTAAATGTTAATATTTTAACTTAGAAGAATTGAGTTCTTTTCGAATTTACTAGTTGAAACTATTTCTAAACAGCGGATTCGGTGAATTTATCTATTCTGTTTCTCAGTTTGGTGAGGTTTGTTAAATTTGCCTTGCAAATTTTTAGAAATCATTGCAGAATTAGTTCTTTTGTTAATTATTTTAACATTCGTATTCCATTTCCAAAAATTTTTTTGCGATTCAACATACTTCATTGGTTAAAATAAAGTAAAAATTCACGAATCCGCTTTTAATAAAGGAAATACATATAAATTTAAAGAATCTGCTCATAAATTCGTGCCAAATGAAGTCATTTGGAACATGTAAGTACATCATTACATGAATTTTTAATAAATGTCGTCAAATTCCGTATTTGGTGCGTTTAATGCTGAATTGTTCACATTAATTCACCCAGTTTCTCTGGGAAGCGTTAAAACTTGCGCGCATGCGCGATCACGGACTATTGACAGGAAGGCTCGCCAAAACGCGGCGATTTTTTACGTTGGCGAGAGTGGGGGTCCTAAAGTAGGAATCAACCAAAATCCCGTCTAATGATTAATGATAACAAGTGCTTTCTTCTGGGATAAAGCGTATCGGTACTTACGTATTATACCGGCGGTCCGCCAAGACCAGCGATTTTTCGCCAAGATAAATGCCGGGCACATGAAATTGTTTATGGTTCGGAATACGATTGGCAACAGTTTGCCAGCACATTTGATGAACTTTGGCGGGAATGACCGCCGAGACAATAGTACGTAAGTACCAGTGTATCTGTTAACGTTTTGTAAATCTAACAAAAGAAACGAGAAATTTACGGTATACATAAGGTAGTAATGGTGGTAATGACAGGGTGTCCACCGGAAACTAAGAGACTTTCACTACTAAATTAAATATAGGCCAACTTGGGCTACTTTTTTGGCTAAAAAATGCCATTTTTATACTATTTTCAAATATTCGTCAACTTTTCTTTTAACCTAGGCAACTAATTTAACGATCAGAAAAAAAGTTTTTTTTTTTCTTTATAACTATTATTATTGTTAAACCCATGGCCAAAATCTTGTCAACTGTCCCAAAATTTGGCATTTGGCAACATATTATCCAATTTGGCACCAAAAATAAGATTCTAAAACTGAATTCAGCTTGGTGATACCTCTTCTTTTTGGACGAAATTGCCAAACCTTAATATTATTGAAATATTGTATTGTAGTTTCTAATTATAAAAGTTTGAAGTGCATAAAAAATGCATATAAATAACTCGGCTGTTCGAGCTTCGTCAGGGGGAGAACCCCCCCTAATATTTTAGTTTCATTATTGCCATATTAAAAGGGTATTAATTGACAATGTCATTTTATCTCTCATCTTTCGTGCATTTCGCCTGGTAACCCTATGTTGAAATTTTTATGATTGTAACCTATTTATAGAAAAATACATGTGATGCATATTCTACAGCTTACGAAATATTGTAACAATAGATTAGAGCTGTTGTGAACTAATCTTAATCTTAATCTTATCTTAATCTTAATCTTAATATATATATAAAATGCTAATGTTCGTTTGTAAAGACAGGGTTTTCTCTATCACCACCAACTCGAATTAACTTCCCGTTGGGGTGGTAAATACCCCTTGGCCTCACGGTGAAAGTAAGGGAGTTTGGTCGCGGTGGGTGAAAGTGGGTGGCGAAAATGTGAAAAAATATATATCTGTCCTTTTCTAACTCATGAGAACTTCAGAAAAGTTCTAAAAATTCCTGGAATGACCTAGAAAACTCCAAAATGTGTGCAACTGTTACAGTCAATCTAGAATGCTCTAGAAGGTTCTAAAAATTTCCAGAAAGTTCTAGAAAGTTCCAAACCGTGTGGAACCGTTCAAATCGATTTAGAATGATCTACACCGTTCTAAAAACTTCTGGAATGATCAAGAAAGTTCCAAAATGTCTGCAACTGTTAAAATCGATCCAGAATGTTCTAGAAAGTTCAAAAAATTTCTTGAATGATCTAGAAAGATTCAAAATGTCTGCAACTGCTAAAATCGGTATGGAATGTTCTAGAAAGTTCTAAAAATTTCTGGAATGATCTAGAAAGTTCCAAATTGTGTGCAACTGTTAAAATCGATAAGGAATCTTCCAGAAAGTTCTAGAAATGTCTGGTCGAGTGAAGATCAATTGCGATGGGTGATTGTCATTCGGAAATTTTATAGCATACTGCTTCGCAGCCTCTAGCTTATTCCGATGAAATTCTCCGTAAAGTAACACCATTTCAGTGTATTCATTAGTATTAAACATTATCTTTCGTTTTTTATACTCAATAAGCTACGAATTCAAATAGCATGAACTTTAGACAAACACTAACAAAGTAACCTAAACAACAGTTTTCCAACTCCAAACAAATATTAAAATTTAATGTTTATCGTCTGTTGCCATATCAGCAGGAATACTTTCTATACTTCGCATGTTTAATGGTCGAATAAGTCTCTCAATATCTAAGATAGAAATCTAAATTATCTACGTTAAAAATGGATCCTTAAATATCTTTTATACCATTAAACATGCGGTGTATTTTAACCCGAGCAACGGCGGGTTTCGCTGCTAGTATATATATAAAATGCTAATGTTCGTTTGTAAAGACAGGGTTTTCTCTATCACCACCAACTCGAATTAACTTCCCGTTGGGGTGGTAAATACCCCTTGCCCTCACGGTGAAAGTAAGGGAGTTTGGTCGCGGTGGGTGGAAGTGGGTGGCGAAAATGTAAAAAAATATATATCTGTCCTATTCTAACTCATGAGAACTTCGGAATTTCAACGCCAATAAAATATTAAAATTTAACGTTTATCGTCTGTTGCCATATCAGCAGGAAAACTGAATCGCAAGCAATTATCGTCTGCGAACCATTTTACCTGAAAAAAATTCAAGTTATTTTAACAAGTGAAAAAGAACAAATTATTTGAATATTCTAGAGTGTTCTGATTCTAGCAATTTTGATGTGTTATGGTATATAAACCGAAATTTAGTGACTTTTCGTCAGTTTGATCGTGTTAGCAGTCGAGTAAAGATTAACTGAAATTAAGAGGGAACAGTAATTAAACAAATTCAAGTCATTTTGACAAATGAAAAAGAACAAACTATCTGAATATTCAAGAGAGTTCGTCAGTGACACCATAATAGCAATCAAGGGATTAATTTTGTGTAACTTTATTACATTACATATACACAATGCCAAGGGGTAAAAAAGTATTTACAAAACCTCGAGTGGATTTTAAAAGAAGAAAAGTAGCACGTCAACTTGAAATAGAAGAACAAAGAGAGAAACGGCTTTCAAATATTCGTAAAGGAGTAAAAAAAAAAAAAAAAATAGAGAAAATTTAACCGAAGAAGAAAGAACACATATTAACGAAGAAGTGCGATCCCAAATGAGAACACTTAGAAATCGTCAATCTGCTGATCAACATGAAGTGGCAAATAGAAGAAGTAAAGAAAGAATGTTCTACTTTACGCAAAAAACGAGCTGCTACAAGTAAAATTGAGAATTTAGAACTTCGGGCGTTCCATTATGATTGAAAAAAACAATACAGTGAACATCCAAATATTATCATCGGAAAAATGGATACGATATGCGAGTATTGTCATGCACGGTAATTTAAAGGCGAAACTGCTGGTATGTGCTGTTCGAGTGGTAAAGTCAATTTGCCAGCATTAGATGTACCACTACCACAATTACTCGCAAATATGACTGGAAAACACTAGATTCCAATCATTTTCTGCAAAATATACGTCGATACAACTGTTGTTTTCAAATGACTTCATTAATATGCAAGGAAGAAAATTTCAGCCCGGCTTTTAAGGTTCAATGCCAAATTTATCATCGAGTAGGTTCACTTCTGCCGATGCCCAATGAAACTCCAAAATTTCTTCAAATATATTTTGTTTGTTACGAAGAACTTGAAACAGAAAAACGTTGCTCTAACATTCAGAGACTACAACGAGATATTATTTAAAAATTACAACGTCTACTTCATAATCATAATCAACTAATCAATGTGTTTAAGACTTCTCTAGACCAAATAGCTGCAGATAATAAGATCGTTATTCGAGCAGATAAAAGACCAGCCGGTCAACACGAAAGAAGGTTCAATGCACCTCAAACGAACGAAGTTGTTGTAGTAATTGTTGATAACGAATGTAGTCGTCGTGATATTATTATTCAACGCCGAAGTAAAAAATTGCAACGTATTGCTGAAATACATCGTAGTTATGATACACTACAGTATCCGCTAATTTTTTGGATGGTTATCACTTCAATATTCAACAAATCGATCCAGCTACAGGTGTCGAAACTAACAAAAAAGTATCAGCTATGCAATTTTAAGCTTATCGAATTATGACTAGAAATGATGAATATAACCATATTTTAAACTACTCGGCAGTTATTTCAGCAGTTTATTGTAGAGATGTATGCTAAAATTGAGACGCAAAGATTAGAATTTATTCGCCATAATCAACGAAAGTTGCGTTCGGATGAATACATCCATTTGAGAGATGCAATGATAAATGATGCAAACGTCGATAACTTAGGAAAATTGGTCATCTTGCCATCGACATTTACTACTGGAAGTCCACGTCACATGCATCAATATGCTCAGGATGCGATAACTTTTTTTTTTATTTCTAATGGCAAGATAGGAAGACAAATACAGCAAAGGAATGGTAAAAAAGAAAGAAAACACACGAACAAAAAACTCAGCTGCATCAAATAGTCTATGTATCCAAATGGACGCTGGCCTCCCAGTAGCGGTCTGCAAGTGAGGATAGAAGTTAGAAATCTAAATTATCTACGTTAACAAATGGATCCTTAAATATTTTTTATACTATTAAACATGCGGTGCATTTTAACCCGAGCAACGCCGGGTTTCGCTGCTAGTAGTATTTATATATATGTAAAATTATGTTGCTTTTTTATGTCGCATTTTTGGGACTCATTTTTCAGACAATTTTCAATAAAGGGGGTGAAAGATAAAATGACATAGTCATTAATTTAGTAAATTCCCAAGGAAATCATTGTGGTGTTCACATCAGGATTTTATTTTATTTATTTATTTTTGGGGGAAGGGGGACACACTGCAGTCCTAACAATACATCTTTTAACAACAGAAAAATTCTACTATTTTAGTTTCTAAAATTGAGAAAAAGTATGCTATTTTGGCTACTTCTTTATGCTGGTGAGGCTGCTAATGCCATTACTTCCACCTCTCGATAGTGGTGGACATCTTGTATGTATACTCGTAATTTTCTTGACTGACATCTGTTTTTTCGGTTTGAACAATAAAATGTTCATTTAAAAAATCTTATAAATAAAAATGAAATTCTGTTTGTTTGTTTGTGGATTTGATTCGTATACAAATCCACAAAAATGGACCTATCGGCCTGAAATTTTGCACAGATATGTAAAATAATATAGAATAAATCGTAGTCCACTTTAAAACTTTGAAAGTCCACCCGTTCCCGGAATTTAAGAGATTTTTTATGTTCTCCGCGCAAAAAGCTTTCCGTAATTGTAACCCCATTAGTGAAAAAAGTGTGAAATAACCATCGTGGTTGCCATGTGTGGCGATTTTGCCGAATAAAATGTTTTAAATTCTCAAAGTAAAAATAAAAGAATAATAATGATTTTTTTTTTAGTTTATATTCGTAAGGTTATTTTTTTTAATTATAATATCGTGTGCATGGGAAATCAGAGCAGGAATGAAATGTTTTATACGCAAAACAATAAGAATTGAAGATTTCCGAGGCTAATATGTAAAATTTTTTAGTTTGGCGAAAAATAAAATGGCTAATGTGCCGATTTTGAGAAAGTGAGTTCTAGCGGTTTGCACAGTTTTCGGCTTGGCGCAATTTACTGAGAGCTTAAGGAAATAGATTTTTGAAAACAAGTGCAAAGGTTTTATTAGAATACAGCGTTAAATTTTAATGATCAGTGAAGAAATAATGCAGTTATTAAGGGATTTCAAGCGATCTAACTTCAGAATTCTCGCCAATTGAGTATACATTGATTTAAGTTGGGGGAATTCCGCCAAATTTCAGAAAATTGAAATCTTCTCATTTAGTACATCGGAGTAACGATGAATAAAACACGTTATAGTTGATAATTTAAAAAAAAATCGGCTGTGTTAAGGGATTCCACTTTTCAAATAAATGCGTGCTTTCCTTATTGGCGGTTGAACCATTTCCCATTTTGATTGCTGCTAAGTCAATGCTTCGAATGATTCCCTGAAAAAACTCTTGCAAAATGGCGTATGTTGGTACTTTGGCGAGGCTTAGATTTGAAACTGGATTTTATTTGAGACTGGTATATATAATAACACTGGTTATAGATAAAAATGAATGTTGGTATGTGTTTATGAGGTTGAAAAACTCCAGCACCGTTGAGCACCGTTGCACCATGAAATTTGGTTCACCTAAGTCTTTTATGATGGAGAAGGTTTTTATGCTATCCGTTTTCCTTAACTTGCCACTTGGTGCCGCAGCACAACGTCGAATTCTATTCCGTTTAGCCGTTTGCTATGCGAATATCGTCCAACCGATTTCGATGAAATTTGGTACACGCGAATATTAGAACACGGAGAATATTTTTCACTATCCATTTTGCTGTAACTTGCCGCTAAATGGCGCTGCAACGCATCAACTTCTATACCGTTCGACCGATCGACATAAAATTTTTTATGCTTACACATTTGAGCACGAAGAATATATTCTAACTGCGTTCCTTTTGATGTTACTCACCACTAGATGACACTGCAATGCATTATTATTTTAACACGCTACTAGATGACGCTGCAGTAGGCCAAATTCTTGACCATTCAAACGGTCGCTATGAAAATCAGTATACATAGCTATTTGAACAATGAGAATATTTTGGCGTTATCCATTTTGCTATAACTCGCCACTTGATGGCGCTGTAGCAAATCATTACTTTAATTAACCACTAGATGGCCCTGCAGTGTATCACTTCTTGACTGTGCAAATGATCGCTATGAAAATAGGTATGCATAGATATTTGAACACGGGAAAGAGTTTGGTGCTATCCATTTTCCTATAACTTACCACTAGATGTCGCGTCAACACATGAACTTCAGGACTGTCCAGCCGATAGTCATGAAAATTCGTATATGTCGATATCTGAATGCGAAGAATATTTTCGCCGTATCCGTTTTGCTAAAACTCGCCACTAGATTGCGCTACGCCGCATGGCCTTCTACACCGTACAAACGATTGCCTTGCAATTCGGTATGCATGATTATTGGACACAATATAACGTGATATCCATTTTGCTATATCTGTTTATTACAATGAATAGTAATCACCACAAATCGTAATATCAAAAAGTCCATTCATTCCCGTGCGAAGAACGGGTACTTCAGCTAGTAATAAATAAACTAAGCGTCCCTAAGCATTTTCATTTACAAAAATATAATCGGTGTATGTTATACAAGTAACATTCAAAGTACTATGCTTGAGAAAACTTAGTCTTCCTTTTATTAAGGGGAATGGAATTTAATATCAATTTTTCGTATGTCAGTGTTTCACCAGACTGTAACTATTGATGGTAAATACTACGGAATTCAGCAATACGTGAGATTTGTAACATAATAAGACAGGTTTTTCCCCAATCCATATTCTATGAGGGGTAGAATGCAAAAATATATGTTATCACATATCCGTCTAACCTTAGTGGGGAAAAAAAGATGTACATAAAATTTTGCTGTAACTCTTAACGCACACAAATATCTAGAAATCAATTTCAGGACATAGTGGAATTCGCCCTTCAAGGATGGTGGGAGACCAACTTACCCCTTTTTCATTTATTTTTAATGGGAAAAAATATTCCTGCTTTAAAATGTAATAAATATTAATCCTTTGTTTAGACAACTGATTTGACATTGAAAAATTATTTAGTATTTAAAAAAAAAAACTTTTATTACTTACCTAAACTTTAGTACAACTAATAGTAGTTACTTTAAAGCCCTATTAAATTACAGTATTAATACTAGATTTCCTCTGTCCGGAAAACTGCACAGTTTTTTTGTAACGAAGTATAACCCGTCTTTTCTGCTTGTGTAAGCACCTTTTTATACTTAATTTGTCTAATTTTTCATACAATAGGCCAGCTATTTTAATTAAAATGAGCAGATGCATTTGTTTGTGCTGTTATGGCAAAGCTATGCATGGGCTATCTGCCTACTATGGTGAGTGCATAAGGGGTTCTAACATTACATCTGAAAAAACCAACCAAAATTCCAGATCACTGGATCGACAGCTGCACGACAGTCCTGAATTTTTTCTACAAAATAATGTTAGTTGTAAAGTTTGAAGAAACATTTTAAGCAAAAATAGATATATTTTGGAGTAAAAACAAGAATAAATAAGATTTTTTAAAACTTGCACTAACACTTGCTCTTTGCCAGTTTTTCTAGCAACCCCACCCCCTTGCAAACGCTTTGTGCACCCCACTAGTTAGAAACCGCTGGTCTAGATATCCGAAGGCAAGAAGAGAATATACTTTCAATACCATTTTTTTTTAATTAGTGCATATTTGGCTTTCGTAGAAGGGATTTATTCCTCTCTCAAAATGTAGATAATTTTATCTTATTGAGTTTAATAAAATTTAACTAAAATACCATTTTGCGTACTGCACTAAACAGCATTTTGATTTTAATGAACTTTATAAATAAAATTTTTTGAACAAACAAAGCAATATAAAAATATTGATCTCCCAAATTCTTGGTACTGGTACAAAAATAAGAGATGAATGGATACACTAGTACACAGAAAGGAGACAAGTACACTCGCATTTATAGAAATGTGTCTTCTACCTGCTTCTCTTTTAAATTAAAGAATTTGGGGTAAATGGGTAGGCATTTTGAGTATTTTTATGGTGCGGTCTTTAAACTCCCAGAAAGTTCCATCTTTCATTTTTGCAATGAGAAATTTAATGCGGTCGAATACCCTGAAATGATTTGCTTTTTCATGGAAGAAGGAGAGAGACCAGTACAAGTGAAGATGGTCCTGCTATGAAAAAATATCTAGGCTAAAATATGTCTTAATGGAATTTCAGGATATTTCACTATTTTTACTTCGTAGCTATTTAGTTAATTTTAAATCAAATTAGATTATATTTGTAGTGCAAAATACAACTGAGTTGAAATAAAGTGAGTCAAACTCAAGACTTTCAAATTTTTTCTTAAAGTTTATTTCATTTAAAAAGGTCCAAAACATTAACACATTAATAAAGACATTACATAAAGACAGACTTCTTTATTGTTAAAGTACACTTCTTTGAAAGAGATCAACAATAAAAATCAACCATACACAAAGCAATAGGTTGTATGTTAAACAGTACAGCACAAACCTAAGAGGGTTAAACTATTTATAATTTAACCACAAAATAATAATAATATTTTTTTGTTTTTGTTTTTTACACCGCTAAAATAAATAAGTAAAATAACAGAATTACAGATGCACATGTAGATTTGTATAGGGTTTTATTATAACTTTTAACACTTCTTTTTTACCAATACACTAGCATACAGAGATTTTATTAATGCATCCACAAACATATACATTAAAATATAAGCTAAGTATAAGTATTTAATCATGCTGATTTTTATACTTCATATTCATACCTCCAGTGAGGAAATGATTCTTGAAAATAAGAACATATTTTGATTAAATCTAATAAGTGTATTAATCACATTTTTAATTAAACTTGCAATTCATAGAAATAAAACCAAAAAACAAAGAAAACAAGATTGCAATTAAAGCTTCGAATTACAACAAGTTCTCAAAATAAAAACAATTCAAATTAAATAAAAAGATCTAGTTTCAATTGCAAGTACATAATGACTAAGAAACACATGAAAAAATCAATTTTTTATGCTAGTATAATGATATATGTTTGTTATATTATTGGATACACCTTCAGCAGCCCACTAAATGATTGTTCCAGAAGCAGGGGCAAATAAGCTAAAGTATATGATAAGAAATGTGTCACATCTGCTAAATAATAGGAATGAGGTGGGAAAATTAAAAATTAAAGTTTTATTACTTGAACACATCACTAAATTTAATTTAGATATAAATAATATAATTTATTTTCTTTTAAAATGCGATTTGAATTGAAAAATCTAACTGTCTCTGAGATTTGAAAAATTAATAAATAATAAATAAATGTGTTGACATAAATGGTTAAAAATAATTGTGCAGACAAATTGCTTTACGTATAAAAATAAATGCTCAAAAGCAACATAACTCTGCATGTGATAGAACTGTAACTTTACTTATTTATAATCTAAATTTTATTGCAAATAATAAAACAAACTGACAAAGGAAAAATAAACAGAAATTTAAATATAACTTTAAAAGATTTAACAATCTTTTTAACTTTGTCTCCACAACTACAATGTTTAGTACTTAAAAACAACACAAAAATATGGCATAGAGATGCATTTGGCCATTTCCGATGTGTATAACATAACAACTTATTTCCAACAAATATTAGCAAACTAAAAGTACATTACCATAAATAACTAGTTTATAGGATACACATGTGTGTTTCCTTTCAGATAAATTTGATCAACAACAATTTTTTTTTTTTTTTTTTAAATAAATCCATTAAATAATAGGAAAATACAGTTCTGAATCGGAAATGCAAAACTGGACTGGATTATCTACATTATTATTTACACCCAAAAGAGATTTCTAACATTTTAATACTCAACACAGTTTCAAAACTAAATGCAAAGTCATTTTTATCTTGTTTCATAACAGATAAGCTGCCTTTTGCAAAACAACAATTATTTAAAAAACACTCACTGCAGTAGGAATTTTTACAATTCAGACTGTAAAAATCATACCATATCCAATGCATTATAGATATTGATAAATTAAGCTAGTTTTAGTTTATTTATGAAAAGGGGTTTTTCTTTGTAGGCATGTTCAAAGGAAAAACTATGTCAAACAATTATCATTATGTACAAATGCATGTACACACACAAAAAAAGTTGATTTTAAAAGTGCTTTGACATACTCTTATCTATTGGGTTATGTGTTCAGGCTTATATTATAATTATGTAATTTGCAGTACGACTGTTAAAATAGTAATAATTTTTGAATAGCAATTTATAGTTGCTCATTAATAGACGAGTCGCATAATATTTAACTTAAAATTATAAACAAATTAACCAAAATAATAATAATCATCACTTGCAGGTACATAATAAGTTTAAGCAATAAAAATAACTTACAGAGAATACATGATGCCCTCCATTTTAAATTATCTTGTTTCATTGTTAAAGTCAATCTTAAAAGTTGACTTTCAGACACATTAATAATTTTATCAAAATTATTACACTTCTGAAAGGATATGGATTATTTGACCACACAAAATTTTAAAATATATCTAATTGAAATAGCAGTTTTAATCCTAGAAAAAGTGCGACAGATATGACATTACCTATTCTTAACTCTTGTTCATAGCTGTATAGCATGATAATGAACATCATTTCCTCATTAAACATTCTTTAATCAATAAAGGTTCTTCATAATTTTGACAATTAAAGATGAAATATGATAATATAAAAGTAAATATTTACCAACATTTTTCATGCATTTAAATTCATGTCAAAACACCTTTTTAAAACAGTGTGCAGTTACATAGAAATTACAAGGCATGCTTTTTAAGTCCGTAAAATTTTTATATTCATTGGCACTAAAACACTGGATTTAATCATCAATTATTTTACAAAATTCACATAATCTATAATGCTTTATATTAAAAACAATGCTTTATTCATACATTTTTTTTGTCAGAGTTTTCCTTTAAGGCAGAAAAACAAACTACGGGTGCATAGATGAAATAGCAAAGCTATACAAAAACGCCAGCATGTTTTGACATTCTTCTTTGTGCATAAAGACACAATATCTTTGACGGCCTTTCTCCCATATATATAAACATGTTGCTTAACATTTTAAGCTGAAAATGTAATCTGAATTGCAAAAAAAAAAATTCAGCTGCAATTTTAAGTGCTATAATCAAACATTAACAAAATATTATGCAGGTGTTTGTACAGTTGCCTCTCTATTATTATTTAACATTAAAATCACAGAGACATAATTAAAACACAGTTTTTATTGCAAAATTTCCCCATCATAATTTAAAAGCATTTCCATTAAAAATTTTGCTGCAATACAGTTGCTACAGCAGATGTTGATGATTTTGAACTACGTTTAAAGCTTTAAATTACTTAAATGTAGGAATTAAAAACAGACATTTAGTCCAACAAATAAAGTTTAAAAGTTTCTTTTACATTTTCCTCTTTCTAAACCCTGTAAAAATATTCTCCAAAAGATAGTTCACTCATTCAGACATATTCTGCACCCCTGAACTTACCTACAAAAAATTTGTAGCAGCATAAAGAACAATCTTTACAGAAGAGTCAAGACAGCTGTTTTATACAAAGTCACCACTTACTTAAAAAAAAAAAAAAAAAAAATTCTAGATTTATTTGTTGCTAGAATTATTTGGAAAACAAGATCTCCAAGTAAAACTTTTAGAAGTTTATATATATGTACATTAATCATTATACACTTTTTCTTTCCTAAAAAATGTGAAAAAAAAAAAAAAAAAAAAAAAAAAAACGCAATTTCTTCATATACCACAAAAAAAAAAAAAAAAAAAAAATCAAAAAATCCTAGAAATGCATATTTCTTGAAGATCTGTTTAAACTCGTGATCCAAACCGATGGTTCTACACTGTCCTTTATAAAATAACCATACACAAACCTTTATAAAATAACCATATTCAATATCTGAAATGTCTAATTCAATTGCATACAAAGTATCAAATGAAAATGCTTATTAATGCAGTGCATTATGTATATAAATGTTTTTAGAATCAATGTATATCATTTAAGGCAATTCAGAGAAAGAAAGAAAACTTAGCTATACAAGTATTTACTAATTTTCTAAAATGTATTTTTCATATTTTCAGATAAAAAGAGAAAAATTATTTTTTAACTATCAAGACTTCTCTCTCTTTATCACGGTAGTGACAACCATTAAATCTTGAAGAAACCTTGCATTTCTGGATACTTAATTCCAATTTAGTCTATAAGAAACACATTTTCAAAACTTTTTACAAAAACTGGTGAGCAACTTAATAGATTTGTTTGGTTGAGATAATAATTTAAAACCAGATTTCTTATGATTCAGTCAATATAGATAAATGGCATGCATAATAATGGCATGGATAATAAGCATGAAATAAATCAGACAATACAATGAAACTTGGACTTACACAAACATAAAACAATAAAACCCTCTACTTACAAGAAAGTCACCATAAGATACTATGGTAACAAATGAAAAGGGATACTTGCTCTTGTATGCACTAAAATATTAAACTACTTGCTTAGAAAACCCATTAACATGTAGAAAATGCATGACAGCTATAGACATATACATACAAACCAACTTCTTCAATAACAAATATTGTATGGATCTGACTTGCACAGATAAAATTCACAAATAGGTTTTGATTATACTTATTGTTTCTCACTAAGTATCCATTTTCATCACTTTGTAGAGAGAAAAAGTTTTTCCATTTTATTTTTACAACCTTGAATATTACGCTTAGCTAAAAGCAGAGTCTGACGTTTATAAAATAAAAAGAACTGAAAAAGTCATAAAAGTCCCCCAAATGAAAAGCTAGCTATTGGCTGAAGTGAAGAAAAAAAAAAGTAAAAAGAGAATTCAGGCAAAGAGCTTTTCAAAACAGGGATGGCAATAAGGCTTGTCATTCTGTTCTTTGAAAGTACCTTTATTGAGTTGTTTCAAGCAGAATGAGCACACAAAATGTTCGGGATGAAATTTGCGGGACATAGCAGTAACACAGCGCCCACTAATAGGCTTATGGCATCCGGCACATAGGGAACCTCTTTTAGCATGGTAATGGAGCTCACAGTAAGGTTGACCATCATGATCAAAGAAGCTTCCACCATTAAATGGCTGGCGGCAATCCTGGAAAACACAATATTTTGTAAAAAGATGCAATTTGAGAATAATATACAAATTGCAATAATTTTGGGTGCATTTTGACTGCCATATACTTGAGGGTTTGTTTGGTCCCCCCCCCCCCATTAAGCCATACATATATATACTAATGAGCCAAGGTTGAGAACCTCATGTTTATTCCATAAACAGGTCTCCCAAGAAGACTGACCTAAGCTTTTAATCTTTATCAGTGATCTCCCTAGAAATTTTTGTCAGCCGGGCAGCATTATGAAGCAGCACTGTGTAATTCTATCCAGCTGAAGCATTCAAAATTGATATTTCGTTTTTTTTTTTTTTTTTTTTTTTTTCTGGGCAGTCAGTAAATCTTGTCGGTTAATGCATCCAGAAAAAAGGACTAAGGAGAACCCTGATTACATAAATAAAAGCCTAGGTATAAAAATTCTTCATTACACTACTCCAAAACACCACCATTAATCCAAATGATTAGAAAGTTATGCTTTAAAATAAAATAAAATCCACACCATTGGTATGATCAGCTTGAACATTTAAATAATTATGCAAAAATAATAAATATAAAACAATTTTTGCTACTTTAAAAATCTGACAATCCAACATCTCCCTGACTTTCAAGCAATTTTTTTTTTTTTTTTTTTTTTTTTTTTTGTAATTTTACCTTTCCCAATATCCAATGGTGCAATGAATGGTGCATGAAAAACTGAGATATTGTAAATGAGATCTGTCATATTGATGTCATAAAATAAAAAATGTGTTTAAAACTAATTAAATAATCAGGCTTCAAAGTGAAAATTTTACCATGAGCAAAATAAGTTTCTAATAATATCTGATAGCATACAAATGTTAAATAACATCATCATAGTCAAAGTAAATTTGAATTAGTACATAAATTAAAGCCTAGATATGAGACGATACCAAGTTGTACTACTCCAAAACAAAAGTGTAATTTTTTAAGGTAATTACACTTGCAGATCTATGTATAACCATATCAACTTCAAATTTTAAACAGATAAAAACTGATATAAAAAATGCCGAAAGCAACTTTGAAATTCTAAAAATCTATAAACATCCTGACTTTTTAGTTTTTCAAATTTTCAAAACTTAACCCAATATATAGGAAACTGGATATTGCGAGACATTTTTTTCATGAGTTTATCCCATTATATGTCAATTTAAAATAATTATCTCTGATGTAAGAACTGTATCACAAGCAAACTGATTTCAATCTTTATATGATTTCAATTACTTGGAATAGCTCCTTGGGATTACCAGGATTGAAAATTGACTTTTTCACAAGACCAATAAATAAACATTAAATGCTTGAATGGTCATTTGTCATTTCATTGGTGGGCTTCATCAACCATGGACCAGGTATATAGATTAAAAATCTTAGTTTTCCAAAGCTCACTTTCAAACTGCAAGTGAGATTAGAGTGAGATAGTGAGTAGAATTAAAGCCATTTATATGTCTGTGATATCTGCCCTTGATTTAGTAAATTCCAGGGGTTTCTTGTAGATCTATTAAGTCTTTACTGGAATGGACACATTTAAAAATGTTTTTATTGGGTTTCATGAGAATTTTCAGGCCTTTATTTGAAGCTACTTTGACTATTTAATTTGGGATGTTTCTAAATATGGATAGTGTGGAGGTAAAGTTAAAGTAGTTCTTTTGTAAATTGTCAATATTTTTTTGTTTCTTCATGTTTTCATTTTAAGTTTTCTTGATAATATGATAAGGCTTTTTACCATATTATTGAGAAAACTTTGAATGAACACATAAAGAAACAAAACAATATTGGCAATGGACAAAAGAACAACTTTAATTTTACAATACTGCTGAAAGATTGGAAATAAAATAGTTAATGCAGCTAAAAAGGGGATGTGATAGCCCAGTGGTTAAGGCATTGAACTCGTAACCAGAAGGATGCAGTTTTGATACTGGTGTACCACTGTCTACATGCGGTGTACGTGCACATTAAATCCGTGGTTCCAAAAGTCCTCTTGGCAGTCGCTAGCAGTTTCTGAGGGGTGCCAATATTCAGAAGTCCCCACCTTCTGATGAGGATCAAAATTGTGCTTATCACCATGTCGTCACGCCCGCGGACATCACCCATGCTCCTGATTGGCTAGCGTGTTTTGTCTTGCCACACTTGTAAAAACTGGCAATTTCTGAGCTCACTGATTGCAAGGCAAGAACGGATAAGTTTATGCCTGTCTGTAGTGTGACTCAGAAGTCAAAATTGCCCTTTTAAAAGATAATTGTTCGCTTCCTGCATTCCATAACACAATGACGTCGTTTAAGGTTGATTTCCATACCAGCAGTGATACACACTGCGATACAAAGATTGAAAACGTGTATCATGTTGCTGTTGTTGTGGGATTATGGCTAACTAGCTACACGTGAACTTTAGGCTGAAGGGTGGGAGGTCTTTCTAAGGGATCCTAACCCAATATGTGTATCATGATGCGCCAATGACGACAAAGGAATTTTGTGAATTGTTTGACGAGTCCAATACTGAATTGGATCTTGAATCAGTTTAACTTTGTATATTAGTACTTTACTATATCATACTATCAGTAGCATCATATTATTATTATTCATTATTATCTGTGTAATTTTGTATACTACTTTTGTATATTATTATCTTTATTATTGTATATTTAGTACCTTCTTTTTTTCAGATGATTTTGAAATGTATTTAAAAAAAATTTAAAGTTTCTTGATCGGGAAAGTGGTAGGTGAATTTATACGCAAAATCAATGTATACGTGGGTAAATATGGTATGTCTTTGTGGATATTGAAAGCTACAACAAAATCTCACTCACTAGGGTAATGAGGTTTGAAAATGAGTTTAGCAGAATTAACGTCAAAAGTGTGGAAGTATGGTTGGCATACCAACCAGTGGCAGATTCAGAAAAAAATTCTGGAAGGGGCACAGAATATATTTGTTTCCTCTTCCTGACAGAATCATTTGAATTTACAAAATAAGTCAATCTTCTATAGCAGTGCTCAGCCAGAAATATTTCATGGGGGGTTACGACTACTGCAACTCACATGAGTGAAGAATATACATTTTGTAAGGCAAAAAATTCCTCATTGGGAGAGGGAGGGGGTGAGGTGAACCCCCTAACCTCCATTGGCTACACCACTGTTCTACAATGTACACTTAGTTCGTCTTGGAGGAGGGGCACATGCCCCTGTTCCCCCCTCTGGATCTGCAAATCATCCCAACAATGTTTAGTGTTGGCAGACTTAGTTTTATGTTTTTTAACATGAGCTATGTGCTCCGCAATGCTAAATTTAATAGCACATTTAGTTTGTCTTATATGAGATACACCACAGTGGCAATTGATATTGCAAATACCCCTTGAATTCAAAGTTTCAATGGGGTTTTTGAGGATCGAGAAAGTCAATTTGCTCATGGGTGTAAAAATTACTTTAAAATTAGACTTACTGAGAATTTTAGCAATGCAAGTGCTAATTTTAAGGATGTCAGGGAGAAAAACAGGGTCCTTAAAAATGAGAGATTGAGCTGATACATTTTCACAAGATTACTTAATTTCTTCAATGCATGATCGATTACTGAAGAATTATAGCCTCTGTCCATGACAAAGGCTTTGAAGTAGTTAATTCCAGAAGGCAAGGAATTACTGTCAGAACCCAATAAGCCCAATAAATGAAACAGTCTCTTCAGTTCCGGCCGTTTTCGGAGTACAGTATACAGAAAACCAATAAACGGAAATTAAACAGTCAACTATAACAAAAAAACCCCATATAACTGTAAAATGGCTACAATCAGAAAATATATGAAGCAGTGCCATCATCAAAATATGCTCCAACTACACTTTTTTAAGGGATAAAATTGAGTTTATTGAAAAGCAAGGTAGAGAGAGAGAGAGATGCTGTTTATCCTAATATTCTTGTTGCTAAACTTTTTAAAATATGGTGCTAATTAGGAATTTTTTTAAATGGAGGTCATATACAAATTAAAAATGTGTCGCTTTTAGAAAATTAATGATTGTATTACGTGTATTAAGGCAACCCTGCACACGGGGTATCTGCTTAGGAAGGGAGTTGCTTTGGTTGGAGGACTTTCTAAGGGTTCTAACACATATTTACATTACATCTGGAAAAAACCAACTAAAACTACAGACTATTAGATCAACAGCTGCATGGCAGGGCCAGAACCCAGGATCTTCTCACTTCGGCCATCTAACATTTTGAGTGACGTATCCATTCCGCCATGGTGGGGCTTAATTAATAATATGAAATTTTACTTATAGTCTTTTTTTCCTACCTTATTTTGCATAATTTTTATATTAAAATTGCCCAGTTATCCTTAATAGATAAAGAATAAAAGTATGTTACCATCATTTTGGGATACCCTGTATATTAGTTATTCCATATAACATCTAATATATAAAATTCTCCTGTCCCAGTGTTAGTCACCTAACTCCTCCGAAACCACTCGACCAATTTTAATGAAATTTTCTATGTATATTCGTTAGGTCATAGAATAGGTTTTTAACTATGTCTCATACCCCTAAGTCATAAGGGAGGTCCACCATAAAAGTTTAGCCCCCGAGTGCTATTCATTTCAATCAGGATTTCTGTGTAGACATTAACGTGTCGAATCACTTTTCAAATGTGTTTGCCAGATAATGTGGAGAGGGGGGGGGAAGTTAATAAAATGTTGAAAGTCGCACAAGGTTTGCAATTTTTGATAATTGATCGCTAAATGTGGTGCCAAAACGCGACAATTTATTATAAATATATTTCGCGTATAGTTAGAAAACACCTGGCGTATATTATAAAAGAGTTTTATTAGGTGATTTTAATATAGATTTCTATTCCGAAGAAGTTCTCTGTGGAACAAGAAAGGAAAACACGGTACACTCGTGGATGCCCATTCCAAACAGCATTTAAAATGTCTTTGCGGTATAGTTGGAATATGCCTACAGGAAGAATATGCCTGGCGAAGATTGTAAAACAATTTCAGTAGGCGATTTTAAGATAGATTTCGATTCCAAAGATGCGTTTTATGGTACAAGAAAGAGTTGATTCCTATTTTAACATCCCAACTCTCGCCAACCTAAAAAATCCCCGTACTTTGGCGAGCTTTGCAGTCATGGGTCTCTGGGAGTTATGCACAAGTTTTAACGCTAATTACGTATTATCCCGGCGGTCCGGCAAGACAAGCAATTTTCCACCAAGATAAATGCCGGGCACATGAAATTGTTGATGGTTTGGAATACGATTGTACGATACGATAAGTACCGTTTCAACGCTCCCAAAAGAACCAGATGAAAACTAAAGTAAACAAACTAGCGATAAACGCACCAGTTAAGGAATCTGAAGACACTTAATTATTAAAATTACATTAATTGGCAATTCAAAATAAATAAAAATGTAACGGCATGCTTTACTTACATGTTGTTCCAAATCGCCATTTTATTTCTAAATTACGATTGCCAAATTAATGCAAAAAATCGTCATGGTAACTGCATATGTTTAATGATCGCCACCTTGGCGAGAGTCGAGGCGTTATAGTAGGAATCAACCCAAGAAAGACAAACCGGTACATTCATGGATTATGATGCACATTCGAAACAATATATAAAACGATGAAGTATATTTGTAATATACTTGGCGAAGATTGTAAAATAGTTTTAGTAGGCGATTTTAAGATAGATTTCGATTCCAAAGATGGGTTTTACGAAACAAGCAAGAAAAATACAGCACAGTCATGAATAATGATACACTTTTGAAACTTAATGGAATAAGTAAGAAAAATAGGGACAACGTATAACTAATGATACGATTTTAATATATAGCACTATAGTGTGCATTTAAAACCTGAAAGTGTTTCAGATTTTCATCCTTTTTTCTTTCCGAACATGTACCCTGTAAGGAAAGTATTGTAATCATGAAAAAATTCGACTTCGAGATTTTGATGTATGAACACGTTTTGAGGTCTTCTGAATTCATTTATGCTATTTTTACGAGATGTATGTTTGTATGTGTGTGTGTGTGTGTTTGTGTGTATGTGAGTGAACACGATAGCTCCTAAACGGGGCATTCGATTGAGCTCAAATTGGGTATATATGTTATAAACCACCATCGTAGACCGACATTGATTTTGATGTGTATAGAACTTATAGTTTTTCTACTGGGCTACTACAAAGATTTCTTTTACATTATGCTTATAGGGGGGAAATTCTTGAAAATGCTCTAGCGTTTAAACGGTACATTCGATTGAACTTATATAGGGTATATCTAATAAATAAAATTCTCATGTCACAGTGTTAGTTACCATACTCCTCCAAAACGGCTCGACCGATTTTAAAGAAATTTTATATGTATATTCGTTAGGTCTGCGAATATGATTTTGCCTCATACCCCTAAGTCACAAGAGCGGTCCACCTCAAAATTTTTAGCACCAGAGTGCTAATAAGTTCAATCAGGATTTTTGTCTAGGCATTAGCGCATCGAGTCTCTTTTCAAATGTAATTGCCAGATAACGTGGAGAGGGGGGGGCGTTAATAAAATGTTGAAAGTCGCACAAGGATTTGCAATTTTTGATAATGGATCGCTAAATGGGGAGCCAAAACGTGACAATTTATTATAAATATATTTCGAGTATAGTTAGAAAACGCCTGGCGTATATTGTAACACAGTTTTATTAGGCGATTTTAATATTGATTTCTATTCTGAAGAAGTGCTTTGTTGAACAAGAAAGGAAAACACTGTACACTCATGGATTATGATTCCCATTTCATGTCCCTGCGGCATAGTTGGAATATGCCTATAGGACGAATATGCCTCGCGAAGATTGTAAAACAGTTTCAGTAGGCTATTTTAAGATAGATTTCGATTCCAAAGATGTATTTTATGGTACAAGAAAGAGTTGATTCCTATTTTAACGCCCCCCACTCTCGCCAACCTAAAAAATCCCGGTACTTTGGCGAGCTTTGCCGTCATGGATCTCTGGGAGTAATGCACAAGTTTCAACGGTACTTACGTATTATCCCGGCGGTCCTCCAAGACAAGCAATTTTCACCAAGATAAATGCCGGGCACATGAAATTGTTGATGGTTTGGAATACGATTGGCAATAGTTTGCCAGCAAATTAGACGAAAAAGTAGTTTGGCGGAAGTGACCGCCGACATAATACGTACTTACCGTTTCGGCGCTCCCAAAAGAACTAGATGAAAACTAAAGTAAACAAATTAGCGATAAACGCCCCAGTTAAGGAATTTGAAGACACTTTATTATTACAACTACGTTAATTGGCAATCCAAAATAAATAAAAATGTAACGGCATGCTGTGCTTACATGTTGTTCCAAATCGCCATTTTAATTCTAAATTATGATTGCCACATAAATGCAAAAAAATTGTCATTGTAACTGCATATGTTTAATGATCGCCACCTTGGCGAGAGTCGAGGCGTTAATGTAGGAATCAACCCAAGAAAGACATACATGGTATACGCATGTATTATGATGCGCATTCAAAACAATATATAGAACAATGAAGTGTAGTTGTAATATACTTGGCAAATATTGTAAAATAGTTTTAGTAGACGATTTTAAGATAGATTTCGATTCCAAAGATGGGTTTTACGAAACAAGAAAAAAAATACAGCACAGTCATGAATAATATACACTTTCCAACTTAATGGAATATGAGAGAAAAATAGGGACGACGCATAAATTATGATACGATTTTAATATATAGCGCTATAGTGCGTATTTAAAATCTGAAAATGTTTCAGATTTTCATCTTTTTATTATTATTTTTTTTTTTTGACAAAATTTTTTATGGAATGACTATGAATAAGTCTCAAGGCCAAACTATGTTTGATTGTGGCTTAGATTTGAGCACGCCATGTTTTTCACAGGGACAATTATATGTGGCATGATCTCGAGTGGGCAAACCAATCAGTTTGTTTGTGTTAGCTAAAAATATTGTTCACTCTATTCCGTTAAGGGATTGATATTATTTTTTAGTAAAATTATTGTAATTAGCGATATATATAAATGTAAAGAATAAATTACAATGAATTAAAAATATAAATGTTTGGTATTGTGTTATTTTTATATTCCAGCCTGGTTCACAGTGCCCCATGCCTCTTCCACTCATATACCACATCCTCACACACTTACAATAAGTTAGTCATTTCTTTCTACTAAAATAATCCTAGGAATAATTTATATGGCAAAACAACGTTTGCCGGGTCAGCTAGTATTTTTATAATATAATACTCAGTACAAAGAAAATAATATAATCACTGTACAGATTGTAGTAAAATGAAAACCAGATTCTAATTTCTAGATTATTTCTACACCTACATGCATTCTGATGAAATTTACTTTGATTGCCATTTTGTTCCTGCCACTCTACAGCCATCCCATAAAAAAGTTAAGTTTTTAGAAGTTTGTATGGTTTTGATTTTAAATATTGATCTCCAAATGGTGGTTTCTCTATCAAAGGTAACTGCCAGGAAAATTGCTGGGTCAATGAGAACAGAATTAATGCCAGCCAATAAAACAGAAATGTTCAGTGGATCTAGCTGCGCCAGTGAGAGAGAAAGAAGAAAAGGAATTGAACATTCCTCGATCACATTGGGTTTTGTGGAAGATTTGTCCTCCCCCCCCCCCCTTCTCTTTCTTTCATGGGAAATTCTAAATCAAAATGCGGTCATTTGCAAAAATCAAGGACCTCAAGTTCTCAAATATTTTGCAGGACGCTGATTTTCTAAAATAAAATTTAATGCATTTCAAAAAATGTGGCAACCTAAAATTCTAAAAGAGGCATTCTCAAGAACGGATACTGTAACAACTACTTTAATTACCAAATTAATTAAAACATAACACATATATAAACGTACTTATTACTACAAAGTGAATGTTTTGGGTGATACAAAAAAGGTTCAGCTCCCAAAAATGTTCCACCATCAACACAAGGAGAAGAATGAGAACTCAAAAAGTAAACAGATGCAGCTGGAGAATCTTTTTTGTATCGCCCAAAATATCTATTCTGTGAGAATAAATATTTTTTAATGTGTGTTTTTGACTATGTTTTAATTACTTAATCTTCTAATCACAAAATTTCTGTTAAGTGTTTTATTATTTTACTCACTATTCTTTTTCATTCTCTAAACCAGTAGTTCCTAACCTACAGGGTGCAGCCCCCTGGGGTGGGGTCAGAGAACTTTCGCAGGGGAAGCACGAGAAAAACAGGCAAAGAGCAAGTGATACTGCATGTCTTAAAAAATCACCTTTTTAATTCTAATTTTTACTTGAAAACATGTTTATTTTCATTTAAAAGGTTTATTCAGATATAACCAATAACAATATCTTGTAGAAAAGGCAGCTAAATGTTCATTGTTGAAGAATAAAAACCTGTACATATGCAAAGGAATGTAAAAGGGAGGGAGGGCACCATCTAAAGTTATTCTTTGGTAGGCACAGTGTTAAAAGGCTGGGCAATGCTGCTCTGAATTACATCTTTAGTTTAAATAGATATCTTATAACACATCTTAAGTTTTAATTGCTATACATAGAGAAAATTAAGGATTAATAGTTATAATAAAAGAAAAAATGTTCATTAGCCTGCTAAAATGGTCATTACAATAAAATTGTCAACTTTTTAGGGTTATTACAGTGATTTTGAAATAGCATGATTTTAAATCAAAGACAAGTAAGTCTTAACCTCCTGTCCGCTCAATTTGTAAACTGAAATCACTTCAAAAAATTCTTTTTTTTTTTCCCCCATATTTTAAATCTATATATAACGAAGAAATAAAACCTGCATTTTTTTCTTTCCAGAAAAGATTTTTTTATATACATTTTAATGATGAGAAACTAAGCTGTCACTATTGACAGTACCTCCTGGATTTCCATGAAAAGGAACTGGAGCAGGAGGAGGAATATTCTTCATATGAATTTTGCAACACTGCCTAATGCTTTGCAAGATTACCGAATCATTATCAGATTCATTGCTATTGGAGGAGCAGTCCGAAAAATCACTATCACTGTCAAAATTAAAATCACTTTCAGAATCTGATAAATCATCAGGAATATATACTCTGTCAATAGTGAAGTTAGAGCAGTAAATGCAAAGTACCTTCAAATGCTGCAATTAAGTCGATGACTAACGACACCTGTTGGTCAAAACCTAAATTAAATATCTAATACTATTATATATAATTTATTTCACTGGTTAAATGGTGAAAAGACGGGATGAGCTCCTCAATAAAGGAAGAAAAACACATGGCTGAAAAAATCTCAGGATGGGCAAATTTTGCTACATTTGAGTTGCCCGTAGAAATCGCTGGATGAACAAACAGAGGGTTAAGACTAAAACCTAGTTTGGTGAAGAATGTAATATATAAGAATCTGAAAACAGTATATAATAGCACCAAAATAATAATAATAATATTACTTTAGCAGACCAGTTTTGGCAAGTATCACATGCCATCATCAGTGCTAGAATGAGAATGTCAAAAATTTACTCTGCTTATATAGAAATAGGGAGGAGATTCAGGTTAGTGTTATGAGGGCCAATAAGGAAGCAGAAGAGGCTTTAATGAGGGCCAATTGGTAAGCAGGAAATTAAGGTAACTGAAAACAGAGGGATTTTCACCATTCAGAAAGAGAGAGAACAGCGAAATTACAAGATTATCATGATTTTGTAGATACTGAAAGCTTCAAGGAAATCTAAATCACTGGGGTAATAAGGTCTTAATGGTCCTTGTAAACACTATCCTGTATCCCTCCCCTTTTCTATAAAAGCAGACAACATACCATACATGTCAAAACCAGTTCTGATATAAAATCTTATGTATTGGTGCTATTATACGTTGTTTCTTGATGCTAATACATTAAAAGTAAGCCTTTTTGATAGGTTTCTGTCAAATATAAATGTTTATTTTTTAACATATGAATGTCAGTTGCTTACTCGTGGTGCCCCTATTTTTGCTAAACAACTGACACTTGTTGCCCTGTTCTTTTATATTGCGGGACTGTATTGGGCTGCCCAAAAAGAGACTAATGGAGTTACGACCAAAGTCTGGCGAAGGATAAAAAGTGAAATAAAATTATTTTTATACATGGTTACAAAATAAAGATGTATTAAAAATAATTAAAAAATTACAACAAAATAGCTTAAAATATGTGCCAAAATTTTAAGTTAGTCTCTTGTAAGTATTGCAGCATTTTAGATATCATGCGATTATTACAAATCTTAGACATGCTTAAAAGCAGCTAATGTTATACAGCTTTTAAACCACTATGTTAACTAAAAATATGGTATCTAAAGGTTTTTTTTTTTTTTTTTTTTTTTTTTTTTTTAAAGGCTGTTTTACAAAAATTCACATACTTTATGACCATGATAATATTAATTATATAATAGTTGAAAACATTCGAAATGTTTGTTGAGAAGTAGTAATACACATGCTTTCAAATGAAAAACTTTTGCAAAATATGATTTTTTTTCTTTCACAAACTACAAACATGCAATAGTCTAGTAAGATTTTCATAGTTTAGAATATTTAGCAATGTAAATAATATATTTAAGATTTTAAAAAATGTATTTCATAGCTTACAGTTTTTTAAAAATAGTTTGAAGTATTCTGGACTCTTATTCGTTTACAGGCCTAAGGTCAAATAAATGTGTCTTCATATTTTTTATAAAACAGCCATAAAAATGAAATGTTAGACAAATATTATACTATTGAAAAAAAAAAAAAGTCACATTGTAAAATTAACTCTGAAAAAGAAAACTCTTAATTTCTAAAATTAACATCACTACTGTTTGTAGATATCACTTAACGAACTTGAGACTTATAAAATTTAAAATAGTGATAGTTTAACTGCAAGTTTAACTGCACTATTTGTGAGTGCAAAGGGGAAAAAAAACTCAGCAAAATTTGCCAAAATCAAAACAAGTTAGCTCAAAATCATAACAAACAAAAAAAAAAAAAAAAAAAAAAAAAAAGCTTTCAAAAATGAGCTGAAGCAGTTTCATCAAAATTCATAAAAATAACATAATGTGAGCAAAAACAATAGCCTATGGCACCACTATAATTTCTTTCAATCACAAAATATTTATATCTCAAAGAAATATTTTCTAAAAATACCTCACTCATTAAAACAACAGTCACTTGACCATCACTGCCTTCATATGATTCGTATCATATTTTGAAAAATTAGTAGTTATTACATAACAATATGCATTAGACTTCTATCAGTAACTGAGTAAGTCTAATATTGGGCATCTATCACACATTTTGACATGCTAATAGGACAGTTTTCTCACTTTATATCAGGACAGATGATTCAAGCCTCACTTTTTTCTTGCTACATAATGGCAGTGAAAAAATAATAAATATACTAGTTATCTTAAGATTTTATACATTTATAGGCAAAAAATACCTTATAATAAAATACTAGAGCTGATTGTAAAGTTCTCAATTTATACAACTTTGGTAATTACTATTTTAAACAGTATTTGCCAATCAATATGCAACAGTGTAACATGCAAAAAATATAATTTATATTTATTATGTCCTAAAACACTCAAAAGTATATTAATATAATTTGCAACAGGGTAGGAAATTTCATTTAAAATACAAAATTATTAGGTTCAGAACCATTTAACAAAGACAGAGAGAACAATTCATTGCAAAAGAATTAAATCAATATTTTAAAAACATGAATAAATGAATTAAATTACTTGGTATTAAAAGCATATGACTCTAAATGCATTTTGAAAATATTTCATAGCATACAGAACAGGATATTTGAGCTTTTTAATTTAGATGGAAAGTTAAAGAGTTTCTAGGGCGATTTTAGCTTTTGCAGACAGTTTCTATCTGCTATTTGTAAAACAGAGTTAATTTTCAGGAGAAAAGTTAAAATTCTAGGAACAGTGCTTTGTCACTTCCAGTACACCTTTTTAAGTCAAGCAATAATAACAGACGAAAATAAATGCTCCTCCAAAAATCATCTAGGACAACTCTATTAAAGCATAATTTACATGGCTTAAAATATCTTATATTGAAATACAAGAATCAAAACTTCAAAATGCATTAATTTTTTACTACATTTTATTCACTTTAATTTATTTGAGTGTAAATCTACTTTTTTCCCTCACTTTGTATGACTTTTTCCTACCCTGTGACTGTAAAATTGGAGAGGGGGGTAAAAAATATTACAATTTTTAATAGGATAAGCATGGAAAGAAAAATGTGAGTGCAAAGGATTGAAGTAACTTTATATAACTAGCTATTATACATGTATAACAATTTTATGAGAGTTTTTTACACATAGAAAAACATTATAAAATTTGAATGAAGTGAAACCTCTCAGGAAAATTATTTCTGTAAAGAGACTACCAATCATAAAAACCATTTATCTCAGACTGTACACTCAATAATTATTTTTCCTCCATTAAAAAACCTCTGTTGTCAAGTAAATGAAGCTGTGTTGAAGCAATTCGAATATGCGAGATCAAAACATATTTTGAGTGAAATTTTGTTAAAAGAGAAGGCTATTCAAATTGTTATAGCGGAAAGTTTTTTGTAGAAGCAGTGGGTGGCTACAGGAGTTCAGTCATTGAAATAATATAGTCTTAAAAAATGTTTTGCAGATAATTGGCTGAGGTGACAAAGAGTTCACATGAAACACTAGTTGGAATCAATAGTAGAAATAACTGATGTGAAGTTCAGTGCCTAATATGAATGACACTAAATAAATAATTTGTTTTCAAAAAGTGAAAAAATGGGAAACAAAAATGTGAATGAGAAATTGTTAAAATTAAAGCTAATTAATTTCAATTTCTTTCTTCCTTAAGTCTGTATTGACATGTCATAAAATAAATTAATTTATGAATAATGCTTTTCACAGTATGCACTGTATGAAACTGTTTTATTACCTCTCTTCAGAGACCACCTCCCTAGATTTCTACTTGTTTGCATGTTCCAAAAGGTGGTCTCTTTATAGAGGTTTCACTGCATAGTTTTGATATTTTACTAACAAAGCACTGTGAATATAAAGGGGAATAAATTGGAAGATTCTAAAACAAAGAACTACATTATAAAGTAATTTAGTTGGTACATATTACTAGGTTCACTAAAATAGTTCAGTGCTATGATATCATAAAGCATCTTTCAAAGATGTGAGTTCTGTATTGCATGACTAAAGATAACTGTGTGTGTATATGTAGCAAATGTGCATGTTAAATATGAAGAATCATAAATTTCTATAAGAAAGTGTAGTGATGATTTACAAAGAATAATACTTAAAACCCCTATCTTTCAACCAAGACACTGAAAATTATTCCTCAAACTAATCTATTTACTACAAAATTGACTAAAATATAACTGTTTGGCATACAATTAAATGTAAAATTTACTGTCAGAGCAAAACAATAAAGACACTGAAGTTAAGATGAAATGGTTCATATGATACTTCATTCACTCCAGCAATTTTTGGGGTAAAAAAAAAAAAAAATCAAATTAAGAAAATATGGAATTAATAAGCAAAAAATTTTGACTGCTTTAAAAATGAACAGATACTTTTACAAAAGATGCTCCAAGTAATTGATTGACAAATGTAGTCAAGATATATTGAAAAAATATAACTACAACACTTTACTAAATTCAAAATACTCTACGGCAGACTTTTTTGTTTAATTCATTTTAATGGAGTAATTTACTAAAATGTAGACTACATTTAATTGACATTAAATATCTCAATTCATCAGTACACATGGCTGAGTTGTTAAAGACTAGGCATGCTTATTAAACGCATTTATCAATTTTTTAATTTTTTTTATCATCGCAGAAAATTATAAATTATGAATATATCTATTTAGGAGAACAATAATGCTGGTTAAGAATGTATACCGTAACTACAATAATCAAAACTGATTTCAAGAGTATTGAAACAAACATTATAGAACCTATTTAAAGATGTTTTAACCTTATTCAAAAATGGAGCTTAGCCGTGATCAACGTATTTAATTTAAATATTTAATAAAGTATTTTATTACAGTTAAAATAAAATTATCCTTAATTTAACTATAAAGACAATTTGAAAAACTTAAACAGTGCAGTATAAAAGGAAAATAAAAACACAATTTATTTCTACACAAATAATATTAATGCTTTTCACTCTCATAACATAATCAAGAATATTTTTCAAGAGTTATTCTTCTTCAAAATATCTACTTCCATAACCATAGTTGTATTCTATAAGTCAAATCTAGAAATATTGTTTTAGAAACAATAGGAGAAACTGTGAGCAAACTAGTTTTTAAAAAGCTGCTAGATCTAAATTAGTAAAAGCAAGGAAAGTGGTATGTTTTTCTAATAACTGTTTCATGTTATAGGTGCCATACTTGAGAAACAAGAAAGTTACTGAAAAGAAGCATTATGACATAAATCAATTACTGTAAGGCAAACTAATCTACTTTAGTACTTTTCCTATAAAAAAATGTATCTTAAATTTTAACTCAGAAATGTCTAATAATGGGCAAAAATACTTTTAATTATTGAAGAAAAGGCTCTTTTAATTTAATAATTTCAACTATGATTATTGAATTATTTTAGAGGAATATGTGAACACTTGCCAGGAGGCATTTTTTACCATTAAAATCAATTTATTGGGTTTTATAGGTGCAATTAATAAGTGTCCCCATTACAAAATAATCCTAAGTATATATAGAATACTTATAACTGATGTTATTTACTTATTTATCATTGCATTGAAGTTTTTCTCTTAAAATATTAAGGACTTTTTGGAACCTATTAATCAAAATAACTATTATTATTGTTTAATCTGAAATGACAAATTGCAAAGACAATATATGGAAAAAGCACAGAGAACAATAAGCTGGGAAAAAGCTTTAATAATAGTACCATAAAGTGCCACAAAAACATCTCCATTAAACTTCAGGGAAAAACAGGATACAGGGTTTCTACAGATTTCACAGCTTTTGCTTCCCTGACTTTATCTAGCGTGCTTTCCCGAATTTTGTGTTTCTATTTTTAACATTACATCCTTTAATTAATAATTTTTTAAATATATTTTGCCCCTTTTATTACAAATAATAATATTATTAAATTAATATATACAAGAATCTTATTTGACATCACTGGATTCCAACAAAAACCATGTTTGATAATAATATAGGATAAAATTAAGCATATTTCAACTGCACAAGATATGCTCATAAAGAACACATTTTAAAATTATTTATAAGGTTGAATGAGAAAATGAAAATAAAACAATTTCTATACTTAGGTTCAAACAACAAATATTTTCTTGATTTTACCGCAAAATTCAATTTTTCTAGCATTTCCCTGACCTTTCTTCAATTTCTGCTAATTTTCCCTGACTCTTTTTTTGCAAATCCCTGACCTGACCCAAACTCATTTCCCTGACTTTCCAGGTCTGTAGAAACCCTGGGATATATTTGGAGAGGGGGTAAATAAATGGTATCGGCATAAATGTGTTGAATTTAATTTAGGAGGGAGGGAATAAGCTATTCTTTCTTTTCTTTTAAATTTTAAATAATTATCCAGTTTTACATAGATTTTAATCTAAATCTTAGACTAAAAACTCAACAATGTCTAATATTTAACATTATAACAGTTTTTACTTCCCCTCTTCCACTGCTTCATACTATTTAAGAATTCACTGTAGCATACAGCTAATAAGATTTATTACATGATAAACTTTTTAAGAACTGATTAAATAATTTGTCTTTCAATTAAATATTTTTTATTATAAAGTTTGTAATTTAAAAAACCCTGATTATTGAATTTTTGACAATAATGGGTTTTTCTTTGTATAAACAAATCACATCCATAATGTAAGATAGTATGGGAAATTTTCATGTCCTCAATCAAGGACAGATATTCTGAAATGGTTGAACTTCACATATTTTTATGTAGTTTTTTTATATACACATATATCCTCATTCCTCAAAAGAAAAATTACACTTATATTACGGTTTTACAGTAAATTAGCTAGTGGGAAGAAGCTATTTTACAAATGTATGAAAATATATAAAGGACTCATTTTTTTCCTCTCTATGTAAATCCCACACAGTGACATATTAGTCATTCAAGCATCCCCATTCACTACATACTGTATTAAATAATATGTAGAAAAAAATTACTTATTACTTAATTGTTTAAGCAATTTACGATCACAAAAGGTTTCCAGGCAAGCTATGAGATTTTCAGAAAACAAACTCATGATATAAAAATGTACTAAATAGCATGAAATTGATATAAGTACCAATATTTTTCTTCTGAAATGTTTCATATTTATAATTTTCTATGCATTTGTGAAATACATAGTTTTGATTTTCTATTAATAAGTAAAATGTTTTTAATCTTTACTTGAAGAAGACAGTAGAATGAACTGTATGAACTGTACTTTCCATGAACAGCTGCTGAGTATTAGATGATTTCATGTGGTACAAAATAATTATCTTCAACTTTGATAACAATACTTTATAAAAGGTAATTGGAAAATAAGTAAACAGCTTAGTAAGATTAAAATTGCTATTATTTATATTTTTTAAAAGTAAGTAATAAGTATTTTGCATCATATACAGCAATTACAAAAAACTTCACAAATTTTTAAAAGATTAAAATTTAGCAGCAACTTAATATAAATTTACATAACCTTGGAGAAATAAATGAAATATTTTTAAATTATTTGTTATGGTTGTATATATGCAAATTTCTTAAAGTCTATTGTTATTTATACTAAAATTCCGATAAGTTTCAGTTATGTAATCATTTTTTTTACTGTGGTCATAGAGTATATGAAGTTTTTGTTGAACAGACATAATAAATATGCTCTAAAAAAATTAGTTGAAATAATAATAAACATAAAAAAACATCACAGTAAAATATTTTTTAAAAATATCAGAAATGATTAACTAAAGATAACTTACCCGACAAGCAAAACAACCAGGATGCCACTGACTATTCATTGCAGATATATAATTTTCTGTTATTGGCCTGTTGCAACCAGCGCACTTCAGGGCAAACATTTCCAGGTAGTCATCTCGGCAGTAAGGCTTGCCATCTTTTTCATGGAAACCATCTTCACCAAACTGTTTGCCGCATTGGGTACAGAAGAAATGTTCAGGATGCCACGTTTTTTCCAAGGCTGTGATACATTTCTATTGAAAACATAAGTATTTATGAGAATACTATATGCACAAAGTTACTTAAGCTTAAATGCATGGTATGAAATACGCAAATGGGACACCCAATAAAACTGAAATTTTAGCTTTTACTATTACTCATTTGATTAAAATGAACTACATTAACCCTTTGTGGCCGTGTGTCTACTCCAGGTCACCAAAGCTTTTTTACCATTCCAGTCAACTCTCAGAAACCAGAACTTTCTTACTACTCTGGTAGTGCATTTCTCAGCTACTAAAGCTTTTTTACCACTACAATCAAATATCTACCTTCAGCCATGCATGTTTACTGTATTACTGTTCATTTAGCAGAAACTAATTACAACCAGCATAATAACAGTGTAAAATTTTTAATCCATGTCTGCAATGGGTTAATCCAGGCCTACAGAGAATGAGTAATTTTTTTTTTTAAATCATACAAAAGAAAATATAAAGTATACCTAAAAACTAAATCAAAGTAAAAAAAAAAAACAAAAAAAAAAAACACTTTTCTCATAGTGTTGTGGTGTAATAAAGTGTTGTGGCACAACACCTCATTTAAGGGCCAGGCCTGCAGAAGTACTTCCAGGCCAGATGGTCAGCCTGACACAAGACCTCAGTATTCAGTTCCTCAAGTAAGCTTGGTCTTATTTCATGAACACATTCAAAGGACAATTGCAAAATAGCAGAAATCTCTCAAAAAAGTTTAAAATTCAAAACAAAGCTCAAAATCATAAGCTATAGCATTGCAGTCAAACAAAACATCAAAATACATAAAAGAAAGCAGTCATATCATTTTTAGATATACTGCAAAAGGGTACTGAGGATTAATAACTAAGAAATATAATAAACAATTAATAGGTGGTACGAATAATACAAATGTAAGTTTCATCTCTGCTTTTTATAGTTATTATTTGGGCAATTCAGAGAAGTAGAAGCTTATAAAGCATCATTTGAACATTTGTATCATTTAATTGTTCAAACTTGTTTTAAAAGTAAGTCCCAATTCAATTTATAGCCTAATATCAATAATGACATTTCAAGCCTTGAAGGAAAAAGGTAAACAATAATCTAGACTCTTTTTGTAAAGAAAGAAACTTTCAGAAACTATTTGAAATATATAATTTATTTATTTATTTTTATTTAAACAGTACATCCTAAACATTTAGTTCTTAAGTAAAAATAAAGAAGCTCTTCTTGGCAAAATTATTAAAGAGAAAAAATACCAACTAGTTTTAAAGGAACAATAGGAAGGTAATTAAGGCAATTGTACCAGCAATAGGCCAGTTAAGGACATTTTTAATTTTTTTGACAAAATGTAGTGAAACTTTTGTCCAAACAATATTTTTTTATCACAGACTGAAAAAAAAAAATGCTTTTTGATATATATGGAACAGGCATGAAATCTTTGTTGCAATGAATTAGTAAACTAGCTAAAAACTGCTATTAAAAATTTATGTAAAATATGCTAAGTCCACACTGATAAAAAACATTTAATATACATCAACATAAAATACCACATAAAACTTTTATGATAAGTTACTGTGTAAGGAAAGAGATATAGAACCAAGATATAATACCAGTGATACATAAATCTGAATTAAAAACATCCAGAAAAATAAGTTCAAGAGTCAAATTACTATAGTCAAATAATTTCCACTGAAATTAATTATACTCATTCATGGAGAGACTAACATAAAATATATATTTGTCCTTTACACTTCCTAAATATCATAAGCTTGTTTTAAAGTATTAAGATAAAAACAAATCCTACTGTTCCATCCAATATTTATTTAATTTTTAGCTACATAATTCACCTAACAACAAAAACAAACAAAAATATACTTTCCTCCTACCTAAATAACTTGTAATAATAGATAAATAAACAAATAAATTAAATTAATTCCACTTACACCTAAGATGGCAGCATTACAATATGCACATTTTGGAGAAAATAGGTTGTGATAATCTGTTTCACAATAAGGAACACCATCCCTTTCAAAGAAATTCTTTGTTCCTAATTCTTGGTGACAATGTCCACAAACAAAGTGTTCTTTGTGCCAAGTCTTGCCCAAGGCTGTGACAACCTTAAGAAAGAAAGAAATGATATAAACTTAACATCATCTGTTAAATTAGAATAAAGCTGTCTTAACAGGCTTTAATATGATAATGATATATGTTCTTTCTTTTTCTTGTAAAAGAAATAGAAAAGAGAAGGAAGGGTGGGGGTTATGGATATTTTCAATGTTGTTGTTGTTGTCCTGTCCATGATAGTACCTAAAGTGGACCAAAGGTGGTCCAGAAAGCCTTCGCGATTGAGACAGTTATCCCCATAAAAGGTCAGCATGGGGATTGGTGGTTAATTTTTGTAATTTGGCCAGAATGGCAGAACAGTCATAACAGTCATTTGAACATAGGGTGCCTTAGGTCAAAAGTTTCATTGGAGATTCTGCTCTTCATGAAAGTTTCTTTATATCTTATGAGGCAACTTTTATACCACACTAGATATGCTGACAAGAGGAGTGTTATAGGAAAATAAAAACGAATATTTAATCAAGATGAAAAGTGAAATGGAATAATTCACAATAATAATATTAAGCAGGATAATAATACTTTAGTTACATTATCTTCAATTCCTAATGTAATTTCGTATTTCTCCAGTAACACATTACTACAAATATTTTTATCAGAGGATTTTTTTTTTTTTTTCATTATTATTGTATAGCAGACAGGGGTTTTGAAAAAATGAAGAACATGTCTTTTTATTCAAAATAATATGAAAACATGCAAGTTTCTTAAGTTATAGAAACTAAAAATAATATAGAATATAGTTTAGAAAAGAAAATGTAGCTACATATTATCACTATTTGCCAAAAAAGTTAAAAATAGCATTCTCTTAATGCTCTTTTAATAACCTTAAAATAGAATAATTGATCATAAATATTAAGTGATTATCAGTCTCTTGTTTTAAATTAAAATCAAAATGCTCAATTTTTTTTAAACTTTAAAGAATACTTTGAGAGGCCCAGGTGCTTGCCACGAATGTCCTAACAGAAATCAGGTCTACCTCCAATGAAAGGAAGGACAATTTAATAACCAAGCACAAACCCATAGCTGAACGGAACCTCGGAACATTATTATAGTTAGAGATTAGCGAACTATAACACAATCTGGGGCGACAGGGAATAAAATAACTACAAAAACCCTATGCAAAATATTTGGTTTAGCCAAAGTAGTCAAAAATCAATGTTTTCAACTTCAAATGTCTTTATATGAATAGAAATTATTTTAAGAAAATTTATAATTATGAAACTATTATTATTACTAAGTCTTTTTAAATTAGTATTAGTATCAAAGATGACAAATCAAATTTATCAACTTAATTCTATAACTTTTTATCAAAAGCATTTTAAATTTTGTTTCTCAAGAAATTACTTGTACGATATCTTAGAAGAATGAATTGGACAATTATATACAGTTTAGACTATAAAAGATTATAGAAGTGTGCAATGGGAGAGAAAAACTAATTAAAACATGTAATATAATAAATAATAAAGACATTAATTTGATTCTTTTTTAAAATAAATTTACATAACACAACAGTTCAGGGGAAAGAAACAGACTGCAACATACTCATGAAGCACATCATTTCGAATGCCAAAGAAAAAGGTGTATTTAGTTTTTCAATTTCAATTTAATTTTACTTTAACTTTCTGTTAGTATTCAAACAATACTGATACAATAACAAATATATTTTTCCATTCACCTTCATTATAATTCATATGCTTTACATTACACCTTAATGTAGCATTGATTATTTTTTCTTTTTTTTCTAATGTTAAATTATATATATAGCTTAGTGGGGATGAGATTCATTGATTCCTTCACATGTGAATTACAGAACCTCAAACAAGAAATTCTTTTTTAAATTTCACAATCATTATCTAATGTAGGAGAGATTAAAAGTTCATTATTTTAAATATATAACATATAATTCACACATTGCATATGTAGGATCTATAATCCCCATAGCCTCTAATATTTAGTACTGATGTTAGCTATAGATATTAACTGAAAAGCAAACAGCAGAGTCAAAATTTAGAGCTGCACACTAGAAATGAGATGTTACGATAAACAAGGAAAAACATTGCTTGTACACCGTTTTGTGCATTTGCTATTGTAAATAAATATTTATTGTTTCCAACAATCCCCTTTACATAACTAATCAGTGTTTTGTCTTGGGGATTCTGAATACTCCCCACATGAATTACAAAATAATGCAAATGATTTGTATTTAGTTCTGAAATCACTCTGGTTGAAAAAATTATCGGCATTAGAGACATATTGCAAAAGCTGCAGTATAACAGTGATTAGAAGGGTTTTGAATTTTGATAAAACTACAAAAATACAGCTTTTGAAATGATTAAAATGGAAAGTAACTAGTAACAAATCAAACTATCAATAGAATTTATGAATCTATCGTTTAATCAAATAGTTTTTTTTTAATTGTACCAATTTTCTTTTCAGAAGTTATTTTAGGAATGTTAAAAACATAATAAAAAAGGTTATATACAATTCAAGAAACAGAGTAATCAAAATAAAAAACTTTAAATGGCGTTATTACATTTAACTGGGAAAAGAAAGTCAAATATATTTAAACATATAAATATATATATATTTTTTTTAAATGTCAATGTTATTTTTTTTTTTCAATACTACTATATTATCCAGAATATAATGCAATATTTTTTGATTGAACATTTTCCCTTCAAAACCTCATGCTGAATTCAAGATCTAGATAATGGATTTTTCTAATTATCTTTATGAAAGATTTTGGAGTTGCATTAAACTCTGTGTCATATTATATTCAGGTTAAAATGGTATTTGACAGATGTTTTCATTGCGTGAGTTACGTAAACATGGGTGTGGTAGCCAGCAGTAATAGTACCAGGTAGGAATAAAAATTGAACATTTGGTAATTGTTTACAGTTTTATAAAAATATTGCAATTCAACTAGGTGTGAGAAAACTTAAATAATATTTAATCAAGTATTATAATAGCTGTTTTGTTTCTGAAACTTTGCCATTTAAACAAATAATGGATGTCTATAGACTTTGGATTAAAAAAGAATATTCTCATTTAAATAGTGACCAATTATAAAGTTTATAAAACGTAAAAAGGAATAGATTGAGGGGGGAAGTGAAACTTATAACTACTAGATGTAAAATTTGATTTCATTTACCTAACTGTAAAATAGCTCTTTATATTTGTGTATAAGCATCCTCTTATATTAACATATCAACAAAATTTGTAACCGCCTTTTTCAATTTTTCATATGTTCCTGAAAACGAAATCTTCCACTGGTCTCAATCAATGTGAAATTGAAGTTTGCAACTGTATTGCATAATTCTAACAATTTTCATCAAAAAATAATTATTGTGACCTACCCAAAACAAACTAAAGTTTTTACTGATTCCACATGCCTTATTATTTCATATACTTAAAATATTACGTTAGCAGAAAGTAAAGCCCTTTTTACATAAAGTTCAAACAAATAAATTTCGAACAAGTAGTGCCTGAGCAGGGGATTCATATTTGTTTAATTTTAAAGTGACAATTTTATGGATAATAGTTTTTTTCTTTCAAGGAAAATGGCCACCCTTCTTCTTTTCTTGCATCTACCATCCTTGGAGGATTATTTGGAATGATCTGAAATCGATTTTTAGGCATTTGTGAGTTGTATTTTAAAGCAAATATTTTATGAATATCTTTTCTTCTTTGAAATCACACAGGATATGTGAAAAGAATGTTTTGGTCCCCTATTCCCCATAAGTTATGAATTTTGGATAATGCTCTCCAATCTAGCACCCACATTAAAAAACTCACACGTGCCCAGTGTCGTATTATAAGCTTCAGTAGTTTTGGTTAAGGAAAAATACTGCCATACAAAAAAAATGACATTTTCCGGTATACCTAATATATTTCTTATAAACAAACACACAGAAAAAATCTATACATTTCAAACAATATTCGGTAAACATTTTAAACTTTAATGTACAAAATGAAATAAATTATAAAAAATTGAATTATGAGTAAGACATTTTAAAATTACAATAATTATGTCACATTATTCTCTACAGTAGTTATATGTCTCTATCAGTTAGTTACAACATTAGAACGTGTACATAAAATATTTAATTAAATGTTAAACAAATGTAAACTTCAATTACCATTCATTGTTTAGCAAAGAAAAAATATTTCAAGCATGAAATTTTAACCACTGCACAATTGATAAGACTAGCACTTTTTTTTACATAAATTAAATTTTTATGTTCATAAGATTTTACAATAATTAGCACCATTAAAAAAATTTCTAAAAAAAAAATCACTATCATTAATTAATAGTTTAGCTTATAAACAGTTTGAGACATATTAAATTTTATATAGGGAATGAAAATCAAATATGGACTGAAAATTAAAGAGAAAAAAGTGTTTAGTTATCCCCCCATCCTTCTAGTGAATGGTTGAAAATGCTTGCCAGTTTTTAGCTGTTTGGCATAAGCAGCTTTTTTCTCTCTAACAGCTTGTTTTCCTCTTAAAACATTTTTTTCAGAAGGGTTAAAAATTCTAAATTGCAGGTAAAACATTCTAACTTTCCATACAATGGTATGCATAATGTTTTCAATTCATAGTTTTGTGCCCAAACAATAAATATTAATCCTATTAGCAAGAACTGTAATAATATTTCCCCCATATTTGTATAGATTTCCTGACATGCAATAACTGAAATTAGCCAGTTCAAGATTTTAGCTTTCTCCTTACAGCTTTTAAATGGGTTGTAGTGTAGCTGATGATTTTTTCTTCTATCTTAATGGATCCCCTTTTTTCTTTTTTACTAAACTGGCACTTTATGTTTTTGTGTTTAGTATTTTAAATTAACAACTTCTTGTAATATTGGTTGAACAATATATCTCAATTTTCTTTATTAAAATGATCAAAAGCTTATTACTTTAAAAATAAGGTGACGGGTGTGGAAAATGGAGATTATGTGTCTGAACAAATTTCAATGTTTCTCTTTTTATCTGTAACTGGAAGCCCAAATATAAAAAAATAAATATTGTATTTTAAAAATTTATATTAGTGTGCTGATTTTGAATCTTTTATGAACTGACAAAAGAGTAAGTATTTATGACACTTTAAAGTAAAATAAAGAAGTTTCATATTCTTACATGAAAATGTATTGTTTTATAGTAATCTATCACAATAAAGCTGTCATTCTCTCAAAAACAAAACACATGAGTTTAAAAGTATGAGCTTACTTGTCCGACAATTGGCTTGTTGCATGCGGTGCAGTGGCCTTTGGGGCTAGTGTTGACACCTTGTTTGCTCATGTCTGATTGAAGAGTACCAAGCATAGAATCCAACTGATCTACACCTTTAGTGGTGCTTGTAGGTGACTTATTCACCTTATTAGGCTTAGCGTATTGTGCCTCCGGAGTCTTGGTGGGTTGTGTGTGCTGCAAAATGTAACAAACAAATTCAGGAAAAAATTACACCTCAAAATATACAAGTTATTCCACAAACATATGTGACAAGAAGTGGTTGCTACTCCAGCAGTAGCACGAGAAAAAATGCATTGAAGGCAGAAGTGGGAAATGGTGGGACCCCCCAAGAATTGTGGGAAAACTCTAAATTTTTCTTTATCATCCTCCCATCAACACCCAGTACAAGAGCTGTGATTCGGCAAGTTCAGTTACAAGTTGACTGAAAAGGGCAGGATTGGCAGGGAGCACACAGAGCCCCAAATTAAGGGAAGTGCCCTACATCACTCCTCAAAGTATGATGGGGGCTATTTTGAGGAATAGGAGTGGGTGGCTTGACAGGGAGCACTTTCTTAGCCACATGTTAAGGGCTATTTTAAGAACCGGGTCCTGGCAGAAAGATGCCACAGAGCATGTGCTAACACACCCACTCTTTTACCCAGGTTTCCATAACTATGTAAACCACTTGGCTGGCAGAGGAACATTTAAAAAACAAATCATATTTTGAATGAAAACAAAACTAATGCACATTTAAATTAGAGCAAAGACATCCTGGAATTAAAACAACTTTATTTAAAAGAATATTGCTTTTTATAAATTTTTGAAGATCTAAATTAAAATTATATGAGATTTAATGAGTATAATTTTTTTTAAGTTTAATTTTTAATATACAATTGCTATACAATGAAATAAAAATTGTATAAATTCAACCTGTGCTGAACATTTATAATGATACAGAAATTAAATGTTTTCAATTCATAATAATAAAAACTTTAATAAATTTTTAAAAAGGCACACTGTAACACTTACAACACAAACAAAATTCTAGTAAATGCTGTTACACAAAATAATATTTCTTAGTTTTCATTTATTATATAAAGAAATATCACTCCTTTTTCATAAATAAATTTTGAAAAATTACAAAACTTTTAGACATACTTATAAATTTCAGTTCAATAAAAATATTGAACTTTTTACTGAAGAAATTTTAAAAATATAGTTAAAAAATTACTCAAATAGCAAAATACTTAAGAAGCATAGCTAAAACTTGTAACTGCTTTTAATTACAAATTAAACTTGCAAAGGTATACCTTAAAATCAGATAGTGATGCCATGAGGTCATCTAATTCTTTTGTAGCTGAAGATGCAGCTGGAGCAGATGATTCTACAGTTTGAGGATGAGGGGGATAGGAGCTAACTGAATTAATTATAGGAGCAGGGCAGCTCTGTTTATATTTTACACTAGAGCTGACTTGCCTAGAACAGGAAAAAAGGCAGTTGAACATATATTTTCCAAATAAAAATTTTCATAAAAAACAGTTAAAATTACAATTAAAAATTTATATCCATTACATCTGCAAATAATTCATTATTAATTTTCCCAATTTATCGGCATTTTGATGCATAAATATATTATGGCTATACATAGTTAACTTGTGAAGTACCTTTTAAAATAAACATTTCATTAAATGATAAATTTGTTTGCAGATAATCAATTGCTAGTCACTGAGATATTTAGTACAGACTAGGTGACTCAAAAGTATTATCTCCCCCTTAGCTACATAATGTGTTAAAATTAAGACACATATTCAACTGCTTTTAAAGGTTTTGTTGCAGTTTAAGAGCAGGAAACATCAAATTTTGGAAGAGAAAAACTCCAACATATATTAATTTTTAAATATATTACAAAAAAGATTTTTTTAAAACACATATTAAATAAATTGCCCACATTTTTTGAGAATGTAAATCTTTTGAAGTGTTTCATATAGATTTTAATACTTGATACATTTTATCTAAGTAAACAGCAACTCAACAATTAAAAAATCTTAGCTAAACTACAGAAAAACTCAACTAACAAAATCCGATTTATTACATAATATTTTTTTTTCTTTTCTACACAAAAACCACTTTAGTTCCTTTCCTCCCTAAAGCATTCAACTTTTAAATTATTGAAGAGCTACAATTTCATCTTTTTTAATCTCATCAATATTCAAAAAACACCAAAGAGATAAATTTTTAACGATCTAATTATGCAACTTCAAAAACAAAAAATAGTCTATCAGTTTAATAATCAAACTTTAATTTCATCATTCAATCTATCAATGATGTATGTATGCAGCTGTTTTAACTATCAACTTTAAAATGAGGTACTACATATGCCTGTAGTGAAATTTTAAATTTTTGAGGAAAAGTTTACTTTCATGGGATTGAATACTATGCATACAATGACATTTAAATTATAATTTTTTAAGTGAAAATCTAATGTAATAAAGGTTTTTTGGGCAAAAGATTATTTACTTACTGTTTGGAAGTATCTGGTAAGCCACTTTGTAGTTCATCAAGAAGACTATCAACTGATGGTCTAACAGGTTCAGGAGTTCCATTGGTGGGTAATTTACTTGGAGAAGTTTCATTGTTATAAATATTATATGAAGGAGACTGATAGCCTGTAAGTTTATTTAAAAAATATATAATGGTGGTACAGGGATACTGCTTAACAAACAATGCATTAAAAGTATAACATAATGTTGTATTGAATTTACTTAACTTTTAAGCTATACTGTAAATTAACTTTTCGCACTTAAGCAATTTTAATCTCTCATTGTTTATTAATAATTTGAAAATAGAAAAATATAGCAACCTAAACAACAAATCAAAGCAAATCTAAAGATACTTTTTTTAGTTAAAAACAAAAGATCATTGAATTTTCTAAACATTATTTTAATAAAACTATAGGGCAGGGATTTCCAAACTTATCCAACTAGTGGTACCCTTAAGAAAATTAGAATTTTCTCATGGCATCCTTATCATACAATATCTATTGTTCAATATTGTTATACAGGGTGTTTCGAAACTCATGGGCAAAAATTTAAGGGTTAGTAGAGGAAACCAAGATGGTTTAGAATCATATAGGTGAGGGGTCGGAAACATTATTTTCATTTACCTGTTAATAATCACTTTAATAATCAATCTTGTAATCATTGTATAATCCGAACTTAAGTAATCAATCCTCTTACTAATCAATTTTAATCAAGAGCTTTTTGTGAAAGATTCATTAGTTTTTGACATACCATAGCCAGAAAGTTCGCTGTTATTCTAAAATGATTATTAACAGGTACATGAGGATGATGTTTCCAACCCCACATTGCTATGTGATTCTGAACCATCCTGGCTCACAATACCACCCCTAAAATTTTTGCCCATGAATTTTGAAGCACCATGTATATATAAAGATACCAGGAGGGCTGTCTCTTACCTTGAAATTTAGGTTTTAAAAAATTCCACTTAATCTTTGGATGAAATCATGATATAATCTTTTTGGAAGCTTTTGATTTTGCACAGAGAATAGAGCTTTTTAAATTTTTTTCTAATCCTCATTAGATGAAGAGAATGGAAATTATTTATTTTTAGTAGATATAACATTAAAGAAAATATTAAATCAAATAGAACTTGAGAGGGTCATTACCATGGAACCACATTATTTCTGTCTTTTTTTTTAAAGTTTACAATTGAAAAACAAAAAGTATCTTCCTTAATGCTAATAAAACAAAGTTTCGTTTAAATTAAGGTATTTATTCCAATTTAATGCAATTTTATTGCAAAGTAATTAGCTGAATTACATGTCAAAATGAATTTAAGAAAATGTGGAAACTACAAAAATGAATGTATTTAAAAAAAAAAAAAAAAAAAAAAAAAAAAAAAAATTCTTAATATTTCTTTAGTGAAAATTTAGGGAGCAAAAATTTTAGCAACTATAGTGAAATGTTCTTCCATTACTATGTGGAAAAAGCATGTAGTTGAAAAATATTTTTTTGCACTTGAATTAGTGCTGATATTTTTTCAGTTTCATAAATAAATAAAGTTTCTGTTATATCATTCTTAATAATGTTCCTTCAAAAAAACAATTCAATGGAAATTATGATACTAACTACAATAATCATCAAACTTGTAAAACAGAAATAAAATACATTATTTTAAAATTAATAAACATACAAATACAAAAATACCTTTTTTGGCAGGATAATTTGCATATCGAGCTGAATTAAGGTCTTCCAAAAGGCTGTCTAGCTCAGAGAGATTGCTTGCAAAATCAGGTTTTGAAGCTGTTCGTTCATTCATGGCACTTTTGATAGCATGCTGATTTTGATAAATTGGCTGAAAAATGTCAAATACTTTTATGTAAGAGATGCACATGTAAAAAATAAATAAATAAATAAACAAAAACAAAAACTTACAGCAAAATAAAATTCTGAAGAATAAAGAAGAAAAGCTTTATGATTGTTTGATTTATTTAATTTACTTAGTTACTAAGTTATTAAGAGCTATTATATTTATAATGCTAAAATCAAGAGATGTGATAAGCAAGTTTTGCTGTATAAACAAAAGTAAAAATTCACAAAATAATATAAGTATATGCATTGGAAACAACACAAATACTTTTGTTCTTTTTTAAGAGATAAATTTTTAAAGCTTGATAAACAAAAATTTTTTTAAATAAAAGTTTTAGGGAGGAAAAAATAAGATTAATAAAAAAATGAATTATCTACAAACTCATAATAAACTGTGATAACAGAATTTGTAATGCATATATAAACATGTGTATACATAGATACATACACATGCATATGTAACATGCTTGCACAAAATGACTTAAGAAATTTCTTGTAGGTAAATATCTTAAAAAATAGCCTCCACAAAAACTCGCAATCTCTGCAAGACCTTAAATTCTCCATGAATGTTCGAGTATCTGTGCACAGCAGGTGCCCATATAATATAATTATGAAAGTTACTGCAGTTAAATGATATTTATTGTTTCCTGCAGATTTATTGGACTTAGGACCACAATGCATAAGATGACATTACAGCCAAGAAAAGATAATACAGCCAGCACTAGTCCAAGATGTATATGTAACACACACATATATGCAACACACCATCTTTTGAATTATGTGAATCTGTATACCTACACAAACTTTTTTTTACAGTTCTTGAAGTTTTGTTGCTTTGGCTGATCAAGTTATATGACAGACATTCTCAAGCTTGTTCTTGTTTACTATTAGACTGGTTATTAGCAGGGGTGGTGCCAGGAGGGGGCACCCCCCTGCACCCTCTGTTGGGGATAGTTAAATATTGAACAGAGATTTTTAGAGACAATACTTTTTAATTTTTTGGTCTTGAAGTTATTATGTCTTTAATACTTTTATGATTGTTTTTATATTAGTTTGGATTACCATTTTATTCTTTATAGAAAATTTGTGAACAATGATCAAAGAATGATATTCATGGACATAACATTTTATGTCTTCCTTTGTTTTTATGTTGGTTGGGAATTATGATTAAATGATATTTAAAAACACAGGTAAAAACAAAGAGTGATTTTGAAGGTACGTATTAATAGTTTAGTTTGCAAATATTTGTAAATACCGTGTTTACTAGCGTAATAGTCGCACCCCTATTTTGAAGCAGAAAAAAATATCTTTGGAGTTACAATATTATGTAGTAAATTTTCCCCGCAGAATAGTCACACCTACACTTTCACCAAGAAAAATTGGCAAGAAAGTGCATCGATTACGTGAGTAAACATGGTACATTCCAGTTTTTGGGTTATCAGCTACACCCGAAAAAAATCCTGGTCTATATAACCGTAAAATACAACTGAACTGTTACACATATTTATATTACATGTATAGCTATCTATATAACTGTAAAATATACAACTGAATATATTTTACAGTGCAAATTTTTATTTATAAAGTACTGATAAATTCCATTAAAAATACTTTTGTGTGTAAAAATAAACTACTTGTAAATAATATTTGAAAATGTATGATTTAGTGTGTGTCATTATACAGACAAGTGATACCAAGTGTGCAGTAAATAGAACATAAAATTACGATATTTAAAGTTAGAATAAAATGTTTTCATTGCTTTTTATTCTAATTTGTAAAAAGGTTTACATTTCAATTTTGTAAAAAATTACCGAAAATTGCTGTCATTTTTAAACTTATCTTGCTGAAGTAAAGATTTTTTTTTTCATACTGTGATGTTATTAAGAATGTGCTTATTTTTATTTAATACATGCCTCTTTTGAATATTAAAAACATCGACTACTCTTGGTGAATTTTAATGTTTCATGTTACTTATCTTCAATATCTATAGAGAAAATATACAAGTTTTTTAAAAGTAAGTTTTCGTAACTTGAACATGCATGGTTTGTGTTTAAAATAGTTCGTGCTATTGAAACTTTCCAAATGTAATACATTTCAATACAGAAACTGTTGGGACGAGTCACGCGTCTTGTAAAAAGTAATTTACTTAAAGCGTTAAAGAATATCCATTTTAAGCAAACAGATAAACTAGCAGCAACAGTTTGATTTTTAACAAAGGGCCATTTGCCCCTAGATGGATTTTTATCTGCCGTTTTTTCCTGCTTTACTATTCCTTCCAACCTGGTAATCACAGTGCCGGTCCAAGCTATTTTTCTAAGTAGTGCAAAATACAAAAATGCACCCCACTCCACACACATATGCATCCAGAAAAGTTTTAAAAGGGGTTAAAACAAAAATCTCAACAATGTATGGATACTCAAATATACATCATATTATAAAGTGAAGTATTTTGGCACCCTCATAGAGATGGCGGTTGCACCGTTTGCTCCACCCTTGGATTGGCTCTGGGTAAGCATATGTTGAAGTAATCTTTGACAGCCCCCACTCCTGAAAAATATTCTGTTGGAGCTCATGTTTTTAACAATTATATTTTGATAGTTTATCTGTTACTACTTTTTACAAAAGTAGGTTACATTCTATAAACTGATTAAAATAGTCATTTTTGTACAAGCACTGAAATTTAAAATTTTGTGTATACAAAGTTTATTATTCGGCCCCCGTCGGGAAAGATGGCCCTCCTGTCGGGGAAAGTCTGGCACTCCCACTGGGTACCAGACTCAATTTTCAAAAATCCAATTAATACCAATGAATAATTGTAGACTATTTTCCTTTACAATGGCTGGGTTAGCAGCCTATTGGAGGCTTGACCACTACAAGGGCTGCAGATGCTGGTCATTTCATTATAGGGGGTGCCTATTAGGCAGACCAATATTGCCCCCTATGAGTGGTGTCCTAATTTTGGACTAATTCCAGATGAGAGACCTAGCACCTGAAATTGGCACCCCGAGGGGTATCATTTGAGCATGGAAGACATTGGAGCCATGAACACATTTTATGTGCATCAGCTCCCATTAGTGTACACATGCTACCAACACAGAGCCGAGAAAGGCTTTACCCTCTCAAGCATTCGCCAAGCTGGTGCTGCTTCACTTTCAGTGTTCTTACGGGAACACAGCTTAGCAACTAGGTCACTGTGGAACTACGATTGTAGACTATAGTGGTTAGAATTTGCAGTGTGACTATATCAAGAAAAGCTATCAAATTAATTCCACTATATTAAGTAACTATAGAACAAGCACCAGTAAGCCACAAGCTGTCAGCCATGGAGTCCACTGAGCACTTTTAAATACTTCAGAAAGGAATTATGTAACTCAGCAAAATATAAAAGTTTTTTCTGGTTAAAAATTTCAACTATGCATTTTTTAAATTTCTAGTCAAAATTTTCTCCAGCGACTCAAAAATACATAGTCCAAATTTGACAAATTTATTCATTTCTGGTTTGTTTCATTCCCTCTGAATATAATTTCATTATTCTTTTCATTTATTATGTAAAGGAGCGGAAGTCTCAGGTACTTGCAATCTAAAACTCATGCTAATGCAAGTACATGGTGGAATGATGGGCATGATCCTTTGGAATCACACTGAATCATCATATGAGAGACGGCACTAGATTACGCAGATGTAATATAAGGTTTTCAGAATTAAGGATAAAAAAAAAATTACATGGATTAATTTTTGAAACCACCTGGCAGACATATATATATATATATATATATATAAACATACACAGACAGAAATATATAAGCTTTCATCAATCTAATTGGGGAGAAATGATGGAGCTCAACTTACTTGGTCATCTGGTGTCCCATTTCTGTACTCGTACCTTTCTGTTGTGACTGTTTTCGTAACTGTCGTATTTGTCGTATTTGTTGGGCGAGACATTATTGATGCGTAGCTGTTACTACTTGGAGAGGTTGGGCATGTGGCAGAAGACAGATTCAAATTCAACTGTGTTTGATTCTGCAAATCTGCCAAGAGAGCATCTAAAAGAAGAAAAATTATGAATTAATGATAAAACTGAAGCATTAGTCTAAATATCATAAGAATCATTGACAAATACAATAGTCTTTCTTTTATTTGATCAAATTTTTAAATTCAAGACCAGTTAAGGTTTACTCTGCAATCTGAAATTTGGTGTTTTTCATATTCTTTCATGAATATGCTTTTATTTTATTTAGCATTTCACAGTATAATAAGGATAATAATTAAATATTTTTTACATTGATGTGATTGAGGTTTCCATTTTTAAGGAGGAATCCAGTTCAGGAATTTTCCTATCAATTGGAAAACCTCCATTTTCATTAAGGTGAGTAAAGGAATGAAATGTATTTAAATTAATAACATTTTACAAGTTATACCAGGTGCATAGCTGTCAACATTTTTTGGGGAAAAATAAGTATATTTGCACAGTATATCAACAGTTTGGGTCTATGCAATTTATTGAGAAAAAACAGTGACTTATCTTGCACACAATTACCTATAAGAAGAATTGGGGTGGGGGAGAGAAACATGTAAAACTAACCTTGAGGATATTGCATTTATATTAATGATTATGCAATTTTTAGGGAAAAACAGTAATTTTTCTGACATTTATAAGAGGAATTTTTAAAAAAATCCTTAAAACTAATTTTGTGGCTAATACATTTGATATTAATAATTATGCATTTACTACAAAAAATTTACAAACATTTAAGGATTACTCTGATTAAATTCTTGCTTTAGAATATTTTTTCTTAATTTTAATCAATATTATTAAAATTATTACAGCAAATTCTGTTATTTTAAATTTAATCTGAGAAATATTACATTATTATCTTTACAGGCTATAGCCAATAAATATTTGAAAAACATATTTCTGAAACAGATCACAGGCAAATTTGACCTTAAAAATCAATTGAAATTTGAAAAAATATCATAAATGTATTTAGATATCATAAATCTATAATAAATAAATAAATTTAAAATAAAAGGTCAATGCTTGATCCTATGGCAATGGAGTTAAACAATGAGAAAAAAAAAAGCTCAAGAAAAAAGTGTCATTCATACGAAAAATGAGGTAAGATTTTGAAAATTTTGATTGATTGAGCATAATTTTCAGTACGATTTTCTTCTTTGATCGGGATTGTGTGTGTGTGTGTGGGGGGGGGGGGGGGGGAGGACTAGAATTCCGGACCACCAAAAACTGATTGACTCTGCTAATTCCCAACTGCATTTCTGACAAACGAAAGATTTCCACAAATCAAATAAATTTGGGGATTTTTTTTTTTTAATTTAGAAGAAAATCAGAAGATTTTTGATAGAAAGCAACAAATCAGGAGAAATGACCAAAATTTGGGAGTTTCCAGGAAAATCGAGGAGTTGGCAGGTGTTTCAACCTGTATGATCAAGCACTTTATATTTTCCTTAGCGAACAGAACTATAAAACAAGCATGCAGGCTAATAAAAATTTCGGAAAATGGCAGAAGTTACGTGAAAAGCGGAATTTAAATATATATATATGATCACTTTATTAGAAAATGCAAAAAAAAAAAAAAAAATCCATGATACTTGGTCCATCCCTCCCTCCCTCCCTCCCTCAAAAGAAGAGAAAAAAAAATGCTGCCCTTAAAGCCTGGTAAAAATGCTTATTGCTTTGACAACGGTTATAGCATGTAAATTTTACGAACATGAAATAAAGGCATTTTAAAAAATCAAAAAAAAAAAAAAAAAAAAAAAAAAAAGAAAAAAAAAAAAAATTATATCTGAAAATGACGTAGCTATTTTACATAATACCATACGAACTTTTTTTTTTTTAAATGAAAAAGCATTATTGTATCAAGCAACAAGATTGTTCTTGCATTAAAAATTAAACTTTATCCCCACGCGAGTTCCTGTTAATCACTATTGAGACAGCTTATTGGAAAGCCAAGTAAATTGTTCCAACTAGTCAATTTAAGTGTTTGGCTATCTCAGCAATAGCTTCGTCAAAACGTCTTAGAACAACAACGGGAGAATTTCTTTCCGTGCCCAATCCAAACATTCTAAAACAACTACATAACAAAACCTTTCAGATGCCATTTTAACAGACTCTCTCAACTGATGGATAAGCCAACGGTTTGCAGTGACAATGTTCGTCGTGCTAAAACAGATCTTTCTTTAGCTCTTTCCAGTTGACAGCCGAAATCAAGGAGTTACAATTCCCTCCGCTAACGATGTTGGGCAGCGATTCAAGTGCATATCGATACTTTTTACTCCAAGGACATAGCGTTTACAAGGGATGGTGCAACCACGGAACTTGGAACATTTCTTTTGTTCGAAGGGAACGGTTGCATAACGCCAGTCGTAATACACCTCAATTTAAAATGAGAAAAGAATCAGCAAAAAGACTTAATTTTGACTAATAGTTAATCAACTCCTGAGATACGGGTATCTTAACATCAACGGCGGATTCAGGGTCGTGGGAAGATCGTACCCCCCCCCCCCCCCTCCTTGAGGGTTCCCAACTTTTTAACGTCGCGCCCCACTCCTCACATTTTTCAGCATACATTCAGTTTTTTATTCTTAAACAACAACATTTAGTCGAATTTTCTACAAAACAATGCTATCAGTTAAGTTTGAATGAACATTTCAAACGAAAATAGATATATTTTTGAGTAGAAATAAGAATAAATAAGATGATTTTTAAAAACATGCATTACTATTTGATCTCTGGTTTTTTTCACGACCCCCTTTACACAAGTTCCAATCCTCAATTGGCGCCCCATTGGTTGAGAAACGCTGCCCTAAAGATTACTATTAAACCCATTTTTAACTTCTTTTCTGATCATGCTCCTTCTCAGATGGTTCTTTGAATGCTCCATCTAAACTTAGCGATTGTACATGGATTCAAAAAATATCTTTAAAATGAAATAAAGAGAGAGAGACCCATCTGTGATAATATCCCTAGTAGCACAACTAGTTCAAAAGACGTTCAGCCTTCGTTCTAATGACGAAGGCTGAATGTCTTTTGAACTAGTAGTGCTACTGGGGCTACTTCGTCCTACTTATCGTTCTCCTTTAAACTTTTTTGGATCTACAGCTGTCTTACATGTGCGCTTAATTGCAGCAGTCTACTTTAATAAATACTGTGGAAAAAGCACATAGGCAGAAATAAATTACGGCTCAAAAGGTGGAAAAGGTAGAATTTTCTGACATCCAATCAACAAAAATCCAAATTTCGGGAAGAGCTCGAACCCCTGTGGCTCATCCCTTGGCTACGTCCATGCTGTAGAAATACAAGTGGTTTTATCTGGACTATCTCGATAGCCGATAAAACTCATAGATGAAATAATCTATCCATCTCGAAGTAAGTGAAATTAGCTGAATATTCAACCATTTTGTACCGGTCAAATTTTCTACAGTTATAAAGGCTTTTATTGTTGTGAAATATGCCTGTAAATAAAAATAATGCCGCGAGAGTGCAAACGCAAACAAAAGGTTAACATGATAGGAGAAACATTTAACGCATTCAATTTATAAATTGCAATTCACTTTCATATAATAAACGTAGACTAGTTGAACATAAATTTATTTTCTTGAATTAATTAGTTATTTCGTTAATTTATGCAGTCGGTTCATCGTGTTTAAAAATCACGATTTAAGGCCCGGCTGGGGGGCTGTTTATATATCATGAATCAAAGTTCGGATAGAATAGTTTACATTTTAAGAATGATTTCATGCTTTTTATATTATATAATAACATAAAGCACAATGATTCATTCAAACAAAAATCACGAAATTTATCTAAAAATAAGCTCTGTAAATTTAAGGTGAAATTTATTTTTAGGCAAGAAATGTTATGGACCCCGATTTATGACATTCTAAGCCACTATGACTATTCATGCATATACTGTGATTAGAGCTCTAAATTTAGCCGTCATAATGTTAAGCACTAGACAAGATGAGTGACTGCTACATGTGAAGTTTTATATCACGAACTGTAACTGTAAATATAAACATATTTTTAGCACTAAGCTCGGAAAAACAAAACTTTTTTCATAGATTTTAAATGCAAAATAAACTATAAGGAACAGAATTTTCACACTATCCTTTAAAAGCTACAACACACGTTTTTGTGAACGAAAAACTCATGGATTTTATGAAACTTTCAAAAAAAAAAAAAAAAAAAAAAAAATTCTAAAACACAGAACTGCATTGTGATCATTTTTCTGATTTCTGAAGCATTTTACAAAATATTCCACTTTCAACAATTTGTTCTAAAAATTTCGTAACTAATAGCGGCTTATCGTTCCTTACAATTAGAAAGTCTCAAAGGCAGTACTATACAAAATTTCCAGGTTTCTAACATAAGTAGTGTTTTTATTTATGCTCAAAAATCATCATAATAAATAATTTTCGAAATAAGACATTTCCAAACAAGTTTTAACCAATTTTTGGGAGAAATACACAATGAAATATATTAGTATTTAAATTACTTTCATTTTACGGGCTTATTTATTAATGCCAGGGATGAGATTGACAAAAAAAGGAAAAAGTCTGAAAGAATGTGCGAACAACATTTGAGCAATAATACTTACGAAGTTCAAGTTTAATAAATGTTGTAATAGCTACTGATATTAAGTGTATCCTACTTACATACAATTTTGCAAATGAAAAAAAAAAAAAATCAGATTTTTTTTTTTTAATTGAAAAAACTGATTTCTTTTTTAAATTGAAAAAGTCTGAAAATTAGACAAAAGTCTGAATAATCTCATCCCTGTAATGCTCAAAATCGTTAACGAAATTGACTCCTCAAACCACTGCTGAAAATAATGAAAGATAAATCATGCTAAACGCATGATTATAAAACGCTTTCCAACACAACTGTTCAGGTTAAACCTGAGAAGAAATGAAGCTAATGATCTATGTTTAATAAAATGCTTACTAATCCTGCTCCCCTCCTTGAAAATTTACCGAACCCGCCACAGTGCAGACTCTAGCAGACGAAACTTGCTCGAAAAAATCAAGTAGCACAAGCATTTTCACACCAATATAGAAGAGCAACTGGACAGACTGCTCAACGCTGAAAGAGTGCAGCCGTTACCATCGGTCCACTTAACAACCAATAACATGGTGGTCGGTCGAATCGCCAGCCATGTTCTTGGTAGTTAATTCTTTGAGGCGCAACCCTTTCCCAATGCTGAAAAAGGGCAGCTGTTGCCATCCTTCGACTTAATTACCAGCAAGATGGCGGACGATCGAAACGTTCATCGCGTGCCACAGATCTAGAGACCCATTTTTGACGACAACTAGCTGTGCGCGCACAGCCAGCTGCGTCAAAAAAGGGTCTCTAGATCTGTGGCACGCAATGAAAACGTTTCGATCGTCCGCCATCTTGCTGGTAGTTAAGTCGAGCGATGGCAACGGCTGCCCTTTTCTCAGCATTGGGCAATCTATCCAGCTGTTCTCGCATTCTTCCATTTTTCAGCAGATGCCAGTGCTGTTAAAAATAATCGCGACATTTTTTTTTACGGGAAATGACGTGCTAAAAAGGAAAGGATTCTCGTGTAGCTATGTCACCCGCAACTATTATTTTTATAAAAATCCAATCTATTCTTCGTGACTGGCAAGAGCCAAAACGTCAGAGTTTGGTGTTCCCAGAGCGGGAACACTGCGCGTTAAAGGGTTAAATGGAACGATTTCAACTGCTGCACTTTTCAGAGTTGGGATCATTTAATATTTTTAATTCTTCGACTAGCAGTGAAAACGCTGAAATGAGGTGGTTTCACGGCGCAACCACCAAGCGTCAAAGGGTTAAGTCCTACTCGATCGACACTGTAACGGCAGGGAATGGATTTTTCCAGTTCGCCCCGGAAACTTTTACCTCCGACGGATATCAAACTGAAAGATAGCGAATTAAGATAACGGATGCATGGCAGAATAAAAAAGTAGGTGCCCACTTCCGAGAAATGGGGACTAGAACGATAAAGCATCTAGACTTGGATCTTCCAAACAGAATGTTTATGCACGTGGGGTAGTGACGTATCGTTACAGACATATCGAATGATGCCAGTTCCAAATATGGCGGCAGGTACGCCCACACAGAAAGAAAAGACGGTCTGAAGGCAAACAGTCGCGGGAAAGACGGAATTTAAAAAAGCCGTGATCCACAGCGACCGATCACTTCGAGATAGCGGCATAACCAATGGTGGATTCAGGGTGGGGTTTAGGGCGCTAGAGCTTTCACGAAAACCCAAGTGCACAGGGGCGTAGCCAGAGGGGGCTGAAACCCCCCCCTCGAAATAAAATCCAGGCTACGCTACAACAGGGGAGTGTTCTAATTAATCAGATAACAGGTATGAGTGAAATCATGTTATCGAAATTTTTAGCCATACATTCAGGGGAACTTGTGTAAATACAGAAACATTCAGAAGTATGTTCAGGAGCGTGCACACGGTTTTAGCAGGCATCGAAACACGGGTGAAATAATTACCCTATACGGTAAAAATCTAGGAACATTCAATAACATGAAAATACCAAGAATTTTACAAAACAAATTCGTTGTTCAGTAGAGTTCCTGGTATTTTCATGCATCATTTCTTGGAATTCTAGTGCTCCTATGTGCTTCTAAGTACTCCTATCATCAGGGGCGTAGCCAGAGGGGGGATATCAGGATATATCCCCCCCTCCCCCGAAATTTTTGGATGGTCACAAGATTAATGCTGTGCAGAAATTTCGTCTATTTATACACATAGAAGTTCATATCCTCCCCCGAAAAATTTTCCTGGCTACGCGCCTGCTTATCATTTCCAAAAAAGTTACTGGATTGGATTTTTTTTTTTTTTTTTTTTTTACAGTACTCAACTATAACAGTATGAAAGACAAATCCCTTTCCTTAAAAGAAAAACAAAATTGGAGTTTTGTCGATGAAACGACGGAATTGTGGTACAACTGAATATCTTAGTTGAGTGACAACAAGCAAAGCACTTCCATTCATATTTCTAACACCAACGTCCTTTACCAAGTAACGAAACAGTAGGCCGCTCAGCCCATTTGCGCCCGTGGGTGTAAAATACGTGATCTGAATTCAGACCCATTAGCGTTCCTCTTTAGAGTTCATCACCAGATTAAATACTCATGACATTATTTCTAAAAAAATATGCTCTGCATAAAGAACTGTATTTCGCCCCTCCCACCATGTGTTACATTCTTTAAAATTACATGCATACACATAGCTTGGTACTTAACAGCAAATATTAGTTTGGTATTTGATTCTCGTAAGTATAATAATTTTCCCGTTTTTTGCCTCTGTCCTGTACACAGGACACATTTAATGTTTAAAATAAAAGATCTGGCTGAAAATGGGTTAAAGCAGCAACCAGCTATGATTCACGTAAAATGAAGCACGGCGGTAAGGGAAGACAATTCATAGAATCCTTATGTAAATGAATTTTGTAATAAGAATTTTTGTGGTGAATTGTATAGTCCTTCAGGCATTTTGAGGATTATCTGCAGAATTCGACTATCGACTATTCTCATGCCATCCAAACCACGGATAATAGTAATAATACAGTAGTAGCCCTCACACCCTAAAAAAAAGTCTTATAAAGTCGTACAATGCCAGTACCTAAGGTAGTGTCACTTTGATTATAATCCCTTCAACTAATTTTTACATCACTAATTGTTTCTTTCTTGCTCATTAGTAAATGAGAATCTACCCCAACTGAACCAACAGATGTTAAGTTAAATGACAATGCCAGACTTGTGAAAAAAAAATACTTAGCCGGTATGAGTGTTGTAAGAAAGACGGCCAGGTGGAAGCCGAAATATAATGCAGTCCACAACATTCCATATCGTTGACATCTTTTAGATTCAGCTTACCGTTTATCCATTGTGTAAGGCAAAAATTCTTTTTCTTTTTAACTTTTTAAATGATTCAAACCAACAAGAGAGCCATTTTCAGTGTTACTGTATGTCGACTGCCCTTTTTTTTTTTGATCCACAAGTTTAACATTTTCTTATAACTTAACCTACTCCAATTGGAAAAGCTGACGGTTAATTTTCAGATGATCAACAAGCAAACGATTAACGATATAAAAAGCGGCTTTGTTGAAATGAACGTAACCAAAATGACACTATAGCCCACATACTAATCATCTGATGGAAGGGCCGATTCTGCCAGGTGTGCAAGGTGTGTGCACCGCACACAAGCGACAAAATCTACTTGCAGTTTTAATTTCTTCGACTATATAATACTTTGTATACTGCAATAATTAAGCATTATTACTTTACTTATTTTTTATATTAATGCATTATTAGGTGCTAGCAGCCAAGGCGGCCAGCTACGCCGCCCCATACCTTACTGTTCTTTATACTCAGTGCAATGTTGGCAAAATTATTGGACTCATTTCAACGAAAATCATGTTTTTTCATGAAATTTATTTAGGGTTGCTAAAATTTTGGGGGTGTCATGATGCCAAGTGCTAACATTTGAAAATGTATGAAAAGATTTGTCATTAAATTTATTTAGGTTAGGGTTGCTACCCATTTTGGGTGTCATCATAAACGCCTCTGTTTCAACAGCGCAGCATAAATTGTGCCTCAGCCCCATGCATGATGACATATTTTAGATGAGCGATAATTGCGTCAAGTATTGTAAATTCGATATTTTAAAGCTCTGAAAAAGTCGGAGAGATGTTGCATTTTTGTGTATTCATTATTGTTATTTTGTAATCTAGCTACTGCGTGACTTATGCTTGCTCTATTTGACGTCACTGAACTGTTGATTCTGGTTTTTTTCACATTCGTTATTGTTATTACACTCATGTTTACATCTAGCTGTTATTGGCGTTCGCATCGTGGAAATATCGTCGATTTTGGTACCGCATACGTTAGCGCATTATAGTATACGTAGATATTTCACTACATATTAAAAGCATGATCTGATGGTTGAATTTGCGCACAAGCTCGCCGATTGTACTTACTTCATGTAAAATAACAGTAATTTTTCCTCTATGTAAGTTCATTCTCTGTTGCCCACTAAGAAAATTTTTATTTTCATACTATATGACTATCATTTTTTGTTGTTTACTGAAATGCCGGTCCAATAATAAATGCACGCAGGCAGCCAAATAATAATTACACACAGGTTGCGGAACATCTAGAACCAGTTTTGTCCGATGGCGTTTTAACCCTTTGAAGCGCAACCCTTTCCCAATGCTGAAAAAAGGGCAGCCGTTGCCATCGTTCAACTTAACTACCAGCAAGATGGCGGACGATCGAAACGTTCATCGCGTGCCACAGATCAAGAGACCCTTTTTTGAAGACAGTTGGCTGTGCCCGGCACAGCCAACTGTCCAACAACGGCTGCCCTTTTTCAGCATTGGACAATCTATCCAGCTGTTCTCGCATTTTTACATTTTTCAGCAGATGTCAGTGCTGTTAAAAATAATCGTTAATAAATAAATATAGAAATCAAATCTATTCTTCGTGACTGGCAAAGTCAAAACGTCAGGGTTTGGTGTTCCCAGAGCGGGAACACTGCGCGTTAAAGGGTTAAATGGACATAAAAACGTCCAACTGCACTTAAAACGATCAGAGCAATTTTGAAACAGCAGATCAACAGCCCCACGTACTCGTACACTCATCAGATGTCACACTGCTGGAAACTCAGCCAGCGCTATTTAGCGCAAATAATTATATCATCTCGCCGCAGAATACGCGCGAGATACCTCTCACCGATAACACAACTAAAAACAAAAACCTGGTAAACGGGGGGTATAGCCCCGTGGCCCTCATTGACGGGAACTGGGCCAATAAAGAGAGTGCGCCAAAAAAGAATCTCACACAACCTGGTGATAGTTCATTAAACTTAGGTGTAGCGCGTAATGAGAGCGTAATCCAATGCAAGTGGCAGGAGAAGCTGTTTGTTTTGTTAGGTTGGATGTTTGTTGGTTCTAGAAAGGAGGAGAGAGTCAATCACGGTTTAAGGAGAGGAGGGATACGGAGCAGGCCAGAAGGAAATTTGGCAGAACGGAGCGAGTAAACAGATTCCAGTCGCAGTCAGTCCACATATTTAGCAGGAGAGAACTTGGCTTTCCCAGAAAGTAATAAAAAGGAAAAGGAAGGCAGGTCTTATTACTAAGCCGAGGAGGACGAAGGAGAAAAAATGTTCAGTCCGTTTTTAACACTAATAAATCAAAATTATGAAGCGTCCCCCCACTTAGTTATGAAGATGGGGAAAATTCCGACTGGACCTCCTATAACCCTTTGACCCGCAACCCTTTCCCAATGCTGAAGAAAGGGCAGCCGTTGCCATCCCTCGACTTAACGACCAGCAAGATGGCGGACGATCGAAACGTTCATCGCGTGCCACAGATCTAGAGACCCCTTTTTTGACGATAGCTGGCTGGCAACGGCTGCCCTTATTTCAGCATTGGGCAATCTATCCAACTGTTCTCGCATTCTTCCATTTTTCAGCAGATGTTAGTGCTGTTAAAAATAATCGTGACCATTTTTTACGGGAAATGACGAGCTAAAAAGGTAGAGGATTCTCGTGGAGCTATGTCACCCGCAACTATTTTTTATAGAAATCAAATCTATTCTTCCTGACTGTATCCAGTCAAAACGCCCAGAGCGGGAACACTGCGCGTTCAAGGGATAACAGACAGAGCGGCATGTCCGGCATTTTGGCTCAGCCTGCTTAATAAGGTATTAACATACAAATGCATAATATCCTAAAAGTAATCGTACAGATGCCATGTGGATACCATTTAGATATTGATTTTCCTGTATAATAGCCTTATTTCCGATCACAGATATAGGAATCACTAGATTGAGCAAAACAGGAGAATACTTGATACCTCCAAACGGTAGCCATATTAGTGGCATGCGCACAGAATGACTTACTTGAATGGTGATCCTTCAATTGTTTTAGGAAAAAGGGAATTTGAAAAAATGCTTTCATCTAAACATTTTCCCTTGAACTTATTTAATTTTATAAAATAATACAATTAATGTTCCATTTTGCAATGGCAGCAACCATACTAGTGGCAAAAATGGGGATCCTTTTTGACATTAAAAATTACAAGATTTAGGAATATTCCTAAATCTATGGTTTCAACCAGTACCTCCCAGTCATTCCACAAATCATTTGCTCCCAGGGATGACATCAATCGCGATAGAAGTACTTCAAATAAATTTTTGAAAACTACCGAGTGTCGAACGTATTTTAAATGTTTGAAAATTTTATATATATATATATATATATTTCAATGTTATGAGCATTCCCCGTTTAACAGTTTTTATTTAAACATCATCCCGCTTAAGAAGATAAACTTTTTACAACTCTTTTATACGAGGACTTCTTGAATTGCTACTATTTTTAGTTCGTTAATTTTTCTTAATCATAGGCATATATTTCTCTTTGAAGATAAACGGATTCCCCTCCCCCTGTATATTGTCCTGTATGCATTGATTCCCCTCGCTCTAGTTTAATTAAACTTATCGTACTTAATTTAGTACTGCATCTGTCTTTCGATAGTTAATTTTGTTTCATTTTCAGCAACTTTCTTTAAAAGTTATTTAAAAGTTACTTCGAATAAAGAATTTAAACTAATAGATTATTCAGTCTTCAGTATAAACAAAAGAAAAGTTTTTATGCCAATAATTGAAATAAAAATTAAATTACTTTCATATGAAAATAATAACAACTTCATACATTACATCTAGCAAACGACGGAGACGCATAAAAAGTACAGTTATGTTTACCCCAAGTTACAATAAACACGTTTCTTCTTCACCGGCAAACTTGTTTGACTGCATAGTGTGACATGTAGTAGGAAAGCAAACTTACAGATGCACACTCTTTACAAATCTACTATTATATAGTTATGCTGATACCCGACTCACTCTGCAACCATTTCAATATAAATATTATTACCGCCATTACTCCAAGAAGATTAAAAAATTCAAAAAGATTAAAAAGCAGAAAAGCGTAATAATATCTACACAGTTTATACTATCCGCTAAAATTTCTCATAATTATGTATAAAGATATAATAAACAATCAGTGCTACTTTAAAAATCTTAAAATCCACCGGTAAGCTATTTTTTGCTATTTTCAGCTCTATTTTATTTCCCAGAGTCAAAAAGTGCATCATTTGCGTGACAAAATGAGCTTTTGCTATCGATATGACGTCATAATCATCACGATCATCAAGCTTTGAAAGGAAAGTGTGATTCCAATTCTTTTAAAATAGTGTTTCCGCGCGTTTCCAGAAGCGCATGAAATTTGATTTGGGTATATAATAAAATTGAATATGAAATTATTTATTTTAGGTGGATGAAGATTAAATATATTGAGTGTAGACATATTTTCGTTTTTTTTTTTTTTTTTTTTTTTTTTCCTAGCGCCCGTTATAATTGCCTCCACCACGGCCTTTGACTTCTAGTCCAGCAAAAAGAAATGACTTCGTTAATGCTGCGTATTTGCAGTTGTTTTCAAGTTAACTTAGATAAAATCATTTAATAATCTAAATTAATACACTCAATAAGAATAATTGTGGCTAAAAAAACTTAACTTTTATTTTTACACATTCGAAAAAGAGAGAGAGAAATAAAAAATAAAAAGCAGCTTTTTTTTTCAGATATTCACAATATGAAAAGAAAGTTCCAACAACTTCCGTGGATCTAAGAACCACCCCCCTCCTCAAAAAAAAAAAAAAAAAAAAGTTTGTTTCAACCGCCCACGGAACAACGCTCGTACCTGAAAGAACACATTTGTTCGTATCAGAAAAATCAGCTTAGCTACTGTTTTCTTCAGTGGCAAGAAGCCAGAGAAATAATTACCAATTTCTTTGTGCGTTCGTTAAACATCTTACAAAATGAGTACGTAATACAATACAGACAGCAGTGAGACAGTTATAGGACGGCAGACTATAAATGTTTACACGAGTATTGTGAAAGAAAGAAAGTTCTTTTTTCTTTTCATCCTCCCCGTGACACCGGTGACACAGTTTTTACTTATCTTTATCTTGAAGAGACGAACATGTAGCAGCAAAATAATATATAATGTAGTAGCACCCACTCTAATTCATCTTTTTAAATATTATTCTACGTTTTTCTCTCCTCTTAAATATAGCCCAGGTATTTGTACTTCCTTTCTCTTGTGTGTTTCATTCAGCTAATGAACTCATTTCTTATTTCTTCCGTATTCTTTCGTTTCTGTTTTTCTATCTCTCTCTTTCACAATGCACTAGAAATCTAGAATAGAATCGACGAGTCAATATTTTTACTTTGCCTCATGTGAAGAAAGAACTCATTTCCAGTGGATTTAAATTCTCCCTTCGATACATCTCAGATAAAAATTATCAATACAGTGAGACGTGATAAGTATACAGAGTACCTTGATTACATTTTTAAAAATTTAAAATATTATAAAAATTACGATAGTAGAGTAGACTTGCGCTACAACGCGATCTGACTTACGCAAATTGGATTTTACACGAGTTTCTCAAGAGTACGTATCTTAAAAACTAAAACGAACTTCTCGCACGGAACACGAGAGTTTTCGCAAGAAGTAAGAAGCGCCAAAATTCATTTATTCATTGTTTTATGTGGGAAATGGTAATATATACAGGGTTTCTACAGATTTCACAGCTTTTGCTTCCCCGACATCTATCACGCTCTTCCCTGACTTTATCTAGCGTGCTTTCAAGAATTTTGTGATTCTATTTTTAACATTACATCCTTTAATTAATAATTTTTTTATATATTTTGCCCCTTTTTTACAAATAATAATAATAAAGTTAATATATACAAGAATCTCATTTGACATCACTGGATTTTAACAAAAACCATGTTTGATAATAATTTAAGATAAAACTAAGCATATTTCAACTTCACAAAATATGCTCATAAAGAACACATTTTAAAATCATTTATAAGGTTGAATGAGAAAATGAAAATAAAACAATTTCTATATTTAGGTTCAAACAGCAAATATTTTCTTAATTTTACCGCAAAATTCAATTTTTCGTGCATTTCCCTGACCTTTCTTCAATTTCTGCTAATTTCCCTGACTTTTTTCCCAAATCCCTGACCAAAACTCATTTCCCTGACTTTCCAGGTCTGTAGAAACCCTGATACAGTTAAAGAATGGTTTAAAACTGTTTGAGGGGTGTTTGGTGTTAATATATGTCTAAAAATAAAAGTGAATGTCTTTCGAAAAGTCGTCTAGATACTCCATCCCACAACGGGAAATTCTCACTTAGACGAGAGTTCTTGGAACGCATCCCTCAAGTAAATCAAGTGTCTACTGTACACCATTTTAATAACTAGCTAAAAGCACATTTTAAAATGGTACAGAAACAATTGTTAAATTAAGCAACAATAGAATTTTGCGTAAGGTCATAATCGTAGGTTTGCGTAAGTTTGATCAATCAAAAGCTCACATCCGATGATCACGTAAGACGCTTTAAGAATACAAATTTAATGAAAATCAATTTCGAGTCTTCAAGTTAGTTAACATGAATTAAGAGCCTCTTGCTAATGGTGCGATGAAAATTTCAAACTTCGATCTATCATCAAACATGATTTTCTAAACCTGGGGTGGTTTTGGATAGGACTTGAATTAGAAAATTTCGGCAACATATTATCAAATAAAATTAAGCTTGATTACAATATATGTTCTACTATTTATGGCCTGATTTTTCTGGATTGTTGAATTGACTGTTCTTTTAAATTTAAATTAAAGTTTAAAAAACGGGTTTTCCTAATCTTACTATTACTGAGTTATCCTGATTGTAGGGGTTATTCCTAACATTAACCATACAATAGATTTTTTTGCTGAATTTTTATAGACCATTAAAATGCATTAGAGCAAGCTTTGATACGTAGATTCATTTTTCCAGATTTACTGCTTGTTGCTAGTGACATCTTGCTGATCGATCAGATATCTAGAGATCCAACTAGAATAAGATGTCTCAAAGGAAAAAATAATTGAAAATATGATTTAATTTGCTAAAAGAGTTGCGAATGTGGGATACCCCAATAAGCTGGTTTGCCTAAAGGCATCTAAAGATAAAAAGACTAGACCACCTTCTGGTAATTTAGGTCCTTACTACTGACGCAATATATCTTATTATGAACAGCCTAACTTATCAATATTAAATTTATGTTTTAGCCTTTTCTTCTTTCTTGGAAATTAACTCTTTATTACGTCATTTATTTATTTTTTCTTCACTTTTGAGACGGTGGGGTGGTGAGGGCAACAAATTATTAAGAGTACTTTTAACAGCAGTCCGCCGGACAAATATTTTCCAAAATAGGACCAAAGGAGCTGTAAGGATTAAAATCTTTTCCGTGTGGTGGCACCATGCGCCCGGAACTTAGATTTGTGTTTTTGTTGAGGATAGACATGTCTTTTGAATTTGTGGTCCTCTAAGTGGACAAAAAGATTGTTAAAAAAATCACATTGCCAAAGTCTATAAGCCGTGCAATTGTATTGTTTGTGAATGTCATAAATAAAGTGTTCTGTAAATATCCATGTCTGTTTTTGATCAAGCAACATAATTTCTTTGAGTCTACGTTTCCCCGAGTGAAAACTTCAGCTTTACTCTTCATGTCTTCTACGTCTGTAGCAACTCTATAATGAGTACGTTGCAAGACTGATATCACATCCTTACGCCAAAAATTTGTTGACGTGACCTCTAGCATTTTTTAACGAGTGTCGAAATAAATGGTAAGCAGGGCGATTAATTCCAGTTGCATTAATCTCGGAAATCTGTATGTGGGGTCTCCCAGCTGGCAAAGAGGGCTCCCAAAGCCGAAATCCAAGTTGCGCGACTGAAATAGAAAGAATGGAGGTGTTTGTGGCAAAAGTAGTCAGAGCCTGGCGAGAGAGAAAAAATCAGGAAAAAAGAGCCAGCCACTTTGATCGAAAACCGCAACTGTAAAGCAACATGCGAGAATCCGGACTGGCAGTGGTGGTAGCCATGTTGGTGAAATGCCAAGTCCACAGAACTTCAAACCTCTATTTCAGGGCGTGTGAAATGTAGGAGAGAGACGGGCGAGTATATATAAGTATGGAGAGGGGGAGAAAAAACAGATACTTAAAAAAATAAAATAAATAAAAATGAAGAGATGACCTTGAAAATAGCGGGACGAAAGGTGTACAAGTTAACTCCTCAGGCTAATAAAGTATGACATCTTCAACGACGCTAGAAGTGAAAATGTGAGAGTTGGAACAGATAACAAGCAGTGGCGTTACTGGAGCCACGAAGGGCAAACAGACTGGGACTGATAACAAGCGAAAACTGCTGAGTGGAAGGAACAACGAAGATATACCCACATAAGATGAGAGAGTTTGAGCTTTATTAGTTCACACTGGTTTCTAGAGTTCTTGGAAGAATTATTGTTTATTGAAGACGGTGCTACACAGATTTAAAAAAAAAAAAAAACCCAGTTTCGACAGAAATAAGCGTATTTGCATAAAAATAAAATAAATAATAAGATCCAGAGATTGTTGAAAATTTTCAGACCAATGCTTTAAATGGAAGTAATTTAATGTTCTTATTAACTGATGTCCGTTAAGCAGGGGCGTAGCCACGGGGGGGGGGGGTTAGGGGGGTCATAACCCTACCATGGGGAATTTTTTGCCATGCAAAATGTACATTCTTCACTACATTATCACACACACGTATACGTATATATGAGTTGTAGTAGTCGTAACCCCCCCCCATGAAAAATTTCTGGCAACGCCCCTGCCGTTAATGATCTATGACATCTTTCTGATATGATGTATGGTGATCTTAATTAAAATTTTTCAATCGAGCGACATTACGAAGCAACACACTGCATATATTATGGTTTTTATCATACATAGAATTTATCTTTTTAATTCCTGTATTTTAAATAGGGTAAATCACTTCTTAACCCGTTACTCAACAAAAATTTTGGAATGGGCATGCCTTTTACAGATTTACACAAGCTTCGCAAGTTCATACAATCAAAACAATAAAACAGATGGATTCAATTTATTGCGCTGGGACCTTTAAAATCGAGACACAACCTATCTCACGTAAATACTGCTCTACCAGTTCGGTAATAGGACAGATGTCACAAGCCATGGTCGGATTAATCCTCTGCCAGACTGTCTTGAAAACGGCAAAAATTCAAAATTGTTTTCTCCGTATAAGAAGTTTCCGTCAGTTGGGTAAAATGGAGGTAAGGGAACGCTGCAATGACATAATGGTGAAGATTCCCTTCTGTGATCAGTGTTACTTCCACATCATCAGTCTTTCAATGTCCCAGTTTCCTAGCCTTGCACAAGTGCGCTGCTGGACATTGGGACTTTTCAAAGATTTGCTAAGGATCAACACAAGACATGGAAAGAAATCTAGGAAGAATTCACAGTTTCGTTGTCGGTAACTGAAACGTGTAAATTAAATTTAAGTTTGAGATTAAAAACGAAAAAGCATAACCTGCCTTTTGGAAAAATTCAGCGTACAACACTAAGTTTAGGGCATTTGAAAATATAAAAAACTAATAAATTTGGGTAAAAGTAACTAATGCACAAAGGGAAAATCATTTCTAAGTAATACTTTTAAACTCAAAATTGAAAATTATTTTTGATGTGTCTATCAACAGAATTTTACGACTTAGCAGCGCAAGACGCTAAAAAGGGTTTAGGGAATGCAGAAAGTAGACAATCAACAAGGTGCAGCGGCTGTTTTAGGTGCAACATTATTTGTGTGATCATAATGAAAACCTCACTGAGCAATCTGCTCAGTGAGTCGAAGGGCTTGTCTGATGAAGACTGAAAGAATTTTTTGGTCGAAACGATCATAACATCTTGTAAGTAACATTTTATGTGTGTTTTTTTCCCCACTAAGTTTTTATTTATTTTAACAAGAGTGATACAAATTTTTGAACATTTTAGGCTTCTCTTTCAAATTCTACTAGATAACACGAGAAAATTATGAGAACCGAGAAAAAGCCCACCCTGGAATCTTTCACTTTCACAGAAAATGCAAGACATGTTTTAAGGCAAATTTACGACATATTTGGAGAAACAGATAGCATACGACGAATTACATGATTAAGAGTTTTATTTTTTCTCCAGTAAAATTCGCAAAATAAAATAAAAATTTTTAATGCAATGTACAGATTTGATACGTTTGTTGATGAAAATAGTCTAAATTTTATTCAGGTGTGCTGCAGCGTAATACTTTAATAATTATATGAATTTGTGCATACAAAATCACGATATCTATACAGGAACATGTATAATACTCACGATAGAATTTTAAAAAAATCAAAGGAATGCCTGTAATTCCAGATCTATAAAATGCCAGAATGTACGCGAAATTTCTTCAAGTAACATTCACTCCAGTTAACATCAGTAAAATTCACGTAAAATCACTTTACCTTTTTCCATTTCTAAGTTTTCACATGCAGCGTCAACCGTCACCATACTTCGGAAGACTTTACATTAGTTCACAGAACTCTTCCCCGGACCCATCATCAAGAGTTTTATCTCTATTTTGGATTGCTCTTATTTGTATTCGCACAGAGATCGATAAAGACGAAATTTGGATACGTTTTGCGGCCCTTCCACAAAATAACAATCGATTAAAACGGCCCTTTCACAAAAATAAAATTGATTAAAACGGCCTCTTCATAAAAATGCAATTCAATAAAACACCTTCATAAGCATTTTACCGTACATTTAAATTTGTTTTGTATATTATTTTGACAACAACAACAAAAAAAGCTTATTTTTACAAAAAGTAGTGCGAAAATTCACAAAAATATAAGTCGAAATTCACAAAAACAGTTTCCACAAAAATGGGACCCTGGAAAAAATTCCAGGATGGACCCCTGAGAATGAGAAAACTTAGTATAAATTTAAAAACGCTGCCTATGGTATTGATTATTCTCAGCAAAGTTGCTTTGAGAATATCTTGAACAAAGAATGCAATTAACCATAAATTGATGCGTAGACTTCGAGAATAATTAGCAAGCACGGCTCATTTTAGAAGATAAATAAAGCACTACATTACTAATAAGTAACCAAAGAAATTTAAATGACACCGATATGAAATCATACTTAAATTAAGCCATTTCGCTTTTTCTCCAAACCCCTTTCAACGATATAATTAGGGTCAGAAAACTGGGTTAATGAGAGACATCGTGAAATTCCATACCTTCGGAGTTCGCGTAAAAGCGAACCAATCTCGTGCTCGTCAACATGATGAGTCGCAGGCAAAATATGAAATATGTCGTGTCAGAAATATTATTCGCCTTTTCGCGAAGGCGAATACGAGGAAATAAGAAAAATTCATTCTCCCAAACACAGAAAAAAAAAAAACCTGACTTACAACCAGGTGGGGGCGACTCCTTCCGGAACAGGCCGTACGACTGGGCTACGGCGTGAGGCAAGGTGGAGGTGGCCATAGTAATTTTTTTTTTTTTTTCAAAAAACGATTTCGCTGACTTATTCCAATAGGATCGAACACGACTATTTAGCGTTGAAGATGGCTTCTTTCGAATGGAGTTTTGTCAGCGGCTGCAGCGAGACGCTGGTTCCATTTCATCGGGTTCGAAAGCGAACTCGGGTCGAGGTCAGTCGTGGGCCTCGACTAGCATTTTAAAAGGCCCTTAAAAGGAAGAAGTGTGGGCAAGGTCCCCGTGACGTGCGCGATGACGATTTGGGAAGGGTTACCCGATCGCGGTTTTGGACACTGGATGATCTCCAACCCCCTCCCTCCCTCCCTAATAGGATAACCAATAACGTATAATGAGAGTATTGAATTAATGTAAAGCAGGGTTGGACGGTATTTACCGTCTGAGGGTATTTACCGGTTTTTACTACGGTTTTTACCGTCTTTGGAAAAACATGTTTTTACCAGGGTTTTTACAACCTTTGAGAAAAACTTAATAATTTGACTATTTTTTGTCACTTTTTTGAAGATTTATCTCTCCATCAATGGCTGAGAGGTTCTGCTATCGAAACTGGATGGTGAGAGGTGCCAGGTTCATACCCTGCTATTTTTTCATTTTCTCTGGGATAAAAGTTCAGGACATTTAATATCACTATTTCCATTTCTATATAACAATATTCACCTAATTCAGTGTCTGATTTGGTAAGTAAAAGAATGCTATACGAAAATAGTTCATTTTAAGGAATATAATAACACAGAAAACTTTCATCCATGTTTTCATTTTACAAGAAATACAAATTTATAGATAATGTACATTTATCATTATTAAACTTATTAAAACTATTATTATGAGAAGGCACATTACAATATTTATTACAATTATGTAATGCAGGCTAGTTTAATAATTTTTACTTAAAGGAAAATTGCAAATATACTTTTACTACACTTAACTTATCTTAATCATTTTAATGAAAACTAAATGCTTACAAATATCATTTGTTACTTAATGTAGTTTGCACAATCACATAATGTAGTTTGCATCATCATGATGTCCTGATGATGATATATCCACATCAATTACGTGAGAATACAGTTTTATAAATAGCATTAATATACAATTTATGACTCGGGGAGTTTATTGTATCATTAGGTTTTTACCCCTTTTCCCAGGTTTTTACCGGTAAAAACCTAGTTTTTACCATGCCCTGGTAAAAACCAGTTTTTACCGGTAAAAAGCCAACCCTGATGTAAAGAGGCACTTCTGATTAATTAGAAAGGAGAAAGGAAATCAAAATCAAAATTTCTTTTAAATCGAACGCATACAGTGATTAACACTTTGCCAATGCTGAAAAAAGGGCAGCCGTTGCCATCGCTCGACTTAACTACCAGCAAGATGGCGGACGATCAAAACGTTCATCGCGTGCCACAGATCTAGAGACCCCTGTGCGGCGCGCGATGAACGTTTTGATCGTCCGCCATCTTGCTGGTAGTTAAGTCGAGCAATGGCAACGGCTGCCCTTTTTCAGCATTGGGCCATCTATCCAGCTGTTCTCGCATTTTTCCATTTTTCAGCAGATGTCAGTGCTGTTAAAAAATAATCGTGACAATTTTTTTTTTACGGGAAATGACGTGCTAAAAAAGGAAAGTATTCTCGTGGAGCTAGGTCACCCGCAACTACTTATATAGAAATCAAATCTATTCTTCGTGACTGGCAACAGTCAAAACGTCAGAATCTGGTGTTACCAGAGCGGGAACACTGCGCGTTAAAGGGTTAAGAAGATTCAGCTTTTATTATTATTGCTATCATCATTCATCCATCACCATCGGTCTATATTGGCTTTTTTTTTTTTTTTTTTTTTTTTTTTTTTGTGTGTGTGTGTGTGGGGGGGGGCAATTTTTTTCTATTGTAGAAAATAATATTCTCAAACAGGTAATATCTGAATTTTAGGGTGGCTAATCGTTCCCTCCCTTGCCCTTACTAGTTATGCCTATGACTATTATTATTATCATCGCCATCACGAGAGTGCTGTAAATGGCAATCCTGTAAAGTTCGTCGCATTTAATTTTCGCGTTCTGTCGCTTTTCCATGTGCTCAGCCCCATCAGTGGCCGAGAGCATTTGCGCTCTCAATTGGAGGACGGAAGGTGCCTGGTTCAGGCCCAGGTCGCGTTCGTCGACTAGATGTTCGGAGTTTTCCGTGGTTTTTTCTGAAACTTTGTGTAAATACGGGTTAGGACGCCTTAGAAAGTTCCCCACGGAGGACGCAACCGCCCCTACATCCCTCACGTAGATAATTGGTCATAATCCTAATGGATTTTTTAGGAAATTAAATTCTTTATTAGATTTCTTCAAGGATTTTTGTGCAAAGAAGTGTTACGGAGTTACTGCGATGTAAAGTGGAAAGAAACTTTAAAATTTTTTTAAGTTCGAAATGCTAGCCTACTTATTGGGAGCTTCATAGCACCGTTATTATAGATCGTACAGAAAATTAAATAAATAAAATAATACTCTAAATATGAAATTCCTAAGAACTTTTGTTTTCTACAAGTAGGAATTTGATCTTTTTGTGCTAAAATGTACTGCATATAAGTTATAGGCGAAAACCGGGAGAAAAAAGGCGAATTTTCGAATGTTTACACGAGAGGGAGGAGGGAGGAGGGAGGCTCGACGGAAAATGTGGAAATTTAGATTTCTCCCTAAACAGCCATCCAATACAGCATAGATAAAAATTTAGAAATGTCAACCTTTTGTAGAGTAAAACCCCTTTATTCACTGGGCTATAACGCACAGTTGAGTCTCCCTCGTATCAAGCATAGATGAGAAATGACGAAGTGAAAAAGTCATTGCTTGTGTTTTGTTATTAGCATAATTTCATTTACTATTATTCTTATATGGGAGGAGCGGGGGAGGGAGCTGTAAATATTCATTTAACTAAAAATCCATTTATGCATTATTCAGTCGGAATCGTAATTTCGAAATTAAAGAGCCTTTTGCTCCGAATTACACAGATTTCATATTATTCGATAAATTCAGCTTGTGAAAAAATAAAAAAAGTTGTATTTTGGCCAGAAACAAGTACATAGTTTATGTAAAGCATCATTTCATCTATGTTTAGCGTTAACGAGGTTCGCCTATTACTTAATACTAGCTGAAGTACCCGTCCTTGACGGGTTAGTGAATGCAAAGTTCCAAAAAGCAAGAACTTTCGTCAGCATCGTAGGAGTACACAGAATGGATGTAGTATGTTGCCAAAGTAAAGAAAGCGAAGTTATAATTTTTATGTATTGTTAAAATATTACAGGTTACAGAGCAAATAAGTAATATCATTCCATTCTATTTAGTCGTAATTATGTGATGCGCGAACGAATATTTACGCATATTGAAATAATTTTCGCAAAATCTCAAAATCTAATCAACATTTTTGAAAAACTGGAAGCCTAGAATTTAAGTTGAGTAATAACCTATCATGTGTCCCAATTTCGTTTCATTCCCTGCAGTCTTTATTTCGTGATGCTGGAACAAAATTTCAGCATTTTAAAACGATTTTCGCAAAATCTCAAAATGTAATCAAAATATTTTAAAAATTCAACGCCTATAAATTTAGATTAGCAACTACCTATCATATCACTAAATTTCATATCATTCGTATTAGTCGTTATTACGTGATGTTTGAAGAAATATAAACGTATTTTGGGAGAATTTTCACAAAATCTCAAAATCTAATAAAAATGTTTAAAAAATTGGACACCTGTAGTTTATGTTGAGCAGCCATCTATCATGTGAGCAAATTTCATATCATTCGCTTTAATCGTTATTACGTAATGCGGGAACAAAGATTCACCCAATTTTAAACGATTTTCGCAAAATCTCGAAATCTGATCCATTTTTTTTAATTAGATGTGACCACCTATCATTTCACCAAATATCATTTTTTCACCTTTGCAGTTATTACGTGATGTGTGAACACAAATTTATGCAGTTTCAAATGATTTTCGCAAAATCTCAAAATCTAATCAAGATTTTCTTTTAATTCGAAGCCTATGTTTTAAGTTGAGCACCTATCATGACATCCAATTTCATATCATTCGCTTCAGTCGTTTTTACGTGATGCTTGAACACAAATTTACGCAGTTTGAAAGGATTTTCGCAAAATATCAAAATCCAATCAGGATTTTTTAAAAATTGGACGCCTATGTTTTAAGTTGAGTGACCACCTATCATGACATACAATTTCATATCATTCGCTTCAGTCGTTTTTACGTGATGCTTGAACACAAATTTACGCAGTTTGAAAGGATTTTCGCAAAATCTGAAAATCCAATCAAGATTTTTTAAAAATTGGACTCCTATGTTTTAAGTTGAGTGACCACCTATCATGACACCCAATTTCATATCATTCGCTTCTGTCGTTTTTGCGTGATGCTTGAACACAAATTTACGCAGTTTGAAACGATTTTCGCAAAATCTGAAAATCTAATCAAGATTTTTTAAAAATTCGACGCCTATGTTTTAAGTTGAGTGACCACCTATCATGACACCCAATTTCATATCATTCGCTTCAGTCGTTTTTACGTGATGCTTAAACAAAAAAAGCGTCACTGACAGAACGACAGAATGACAGACAGACAAACTTTTTTTTGAGGGTCGCATCGGTTTCCCGGGTGCTTGAAACGGATAGAAATCGCAAAATTTTTGAATTCCAAGAAATGCACAGACAAAAGTCTAATTTTATTTATATAGATAGTTTAGTTCACATTCAGCTTGCTTCACGCACAGTAGCACTTGGGCCAATAGTTTTACATTGATGATTTCGATCCGAGAATGGCGGAGTGGATCAGACACTGAACATGGTAAATGGCTGAAGTGTGAAGGTCCAAGGTTCTGTTCCAACACGCGGCTGTCTATCTAACGGTCTGCAGTTTCGGGCGGTTTTCTCCCAATGTAACGCGAATTTGCACCAGAACCCCTTAAAAAAGTCCTCCTCCAAGACACCCTTAGGCAGATACCTGCAGGTTTACCTTTAAAAACAAAACACATTGATGAATTCATTCTATGCAGCATTTTCTGTAAACTAGATGTTAAAACATACATTTTCAGAAAGTAACGTGTTAAGTTCTCAAAGTATAAAACAGTTCTTGTTAGTTGTTGTTTTGCACACCTATTTTGTTAGGAGAGGGCAGCATACGTCACCGTACGTATTATTAACAGCTGTTTGTGCCCTTAACCCTTTAACGCGCAGTGTTCCCTCTCTGGGAACATCAAACTCTGACGTTTTGACTGTTGCCAGTCACGAAGAATAGATTTGATTTCTATAAAAATAGTTGCGGGTGACATAGCTCCAGGAGAATCCTTTACTTTTTAGAACGTCATTTCCCGTTAAAAAAAAAAATGGTCACGATTATTTTTAACAGCACTGACATCTGCTGAAAAATGGAGGAATGCGAGAACAGCTGGACAGATGGCCCAATGCTGTAAAAAGGGCAGCCGTTGCCATCGCTCGACTTAACTACCAGCAAGATGGCACACGATCGAAACGTTCATCGCGTGCCACAGATCTATAGAGACCCTTTTTTGATGATAACTGGCTGTGCCGCACAGCCAGCTGCGTCAAAAATGGGTCTCTAGATCTGTGGCACGCGATGAACGTTTCGATCGTCCGCCATTTTGCTGGTAGTTAAGTCGAGCGATGGCAACGTCTGCCCTTTTTTCTGCATCGGGAAAGGATTGCGCCTCAAAGGGTTAACGGGTATTCCCTCCACAAATTATAACTTCAGCAGTCGGGGAGAGGAACTTTTGAATTTCCAGCAGATTTTGAGGGTTGCCAATATTCATAAGTCTCCATCTTCGGATGAGGATGCAAATTGTGGCGAAAAACTCCAGGAAGGACGCATATGTAAGCTAGCTCTAAATGACACCTTAGGTGACCTGAGCTGTCCTCTCCTGGGAGAACGCACAGTCTTTGTCAAGATAAGGACTTGGGGATGTAGAGGCATGAATGTAATGAAATCTTGTTTCTCTTCAATAACAACCAAATTACTATTACCATAATTTTATTATTATTGATTTTTTAAAATTATATTTCATTAAGAGAATTAATAATAATCATTATTAACTTTTGAGCCTTTATCAACCCGGGTTGTTAAAAACCCGGGTTTTTTCAGAAAAAAACCCAACCCACAGAGTTTTTTCAGGGTTTTGGGGTTTTTATCAGGGTTTTATGGGTTTTATCAGAAGAAGGAATGGGGTTTCAGAATATTCGAAAAAAAAAAAAAATTGCTTATTACTAAATACAACTTAAAGCAACTAATTGGTCACAAAACTCAATTATAAATTAAAAATGGTTAAATTAATACCGATAACTAATTAAAATTATTAATCATACATGAAAAAAATGTATAAATTAAATACAATAGCAACCCCAATCATGGTTTGCTGTTAGGTCAATTGACTATTAGTAATAATTTTAACAGTGATATACTAGTGCTTAATTAGAACTTTTTAACCTAAAGATTTTTTATGGTTAAAAAATCCTTATTAATTTTAATACAGATAGGCATAAGAATTTACTGTAGAAAGTTTTTATGCCTATGTGAAGTCTTTCCGATTTCCCCCCCCCCCTTAGTGGTGGTGTGGGGTAAGGGAGGGAGCTGTTTATAAACTTTGCAAGTGGTGTAGTACTGATATTAAGAGATGCATTATCTACGTAATTAAAGTTGAAATTTTGAAAAACCCTAGTTGGGTTTTTTCAAGTGGGTTTTTTCGGGTTGGGCAAAATCATAACAACCCTGTTGTCACCCGATGTTAGCTTTATTAAAACACTGACTTTCTTTTATGGGCATGTGTTCCGTACTCCCACATATTGGGCACAGTTGCTTTTTCTGCTTTCAGTGTTCAGACTTACCCCTCTGGTACAGGGCCGGCCCCAGGGGGGTGCGAATGTAGACGATCGCCTAAGGCCCCGCTCCTGGGCCATTTTTATTTTTTTTTAATCACATTAGACCGAGCTTGGTAGATGGTTGTGATATATCCCGAAAAAAAGCCGAGAAATAAAGCTAATATGTGCTAGCAGTACTAGTGGTAACTTACGTAAGACATGATGGAAAAGAGGTCTTGCGCTTCGCCTGGGGCCCCGCACGCCCCTTGGGCCGGCCCAGTCGGGTCGAGAAGAATTTCTGCAGACTAGAGTAATCAGTAGTCCGGTCTCAAAGAAGAAAATCGAATCGTTGACCCGAATGGCATTTTTAAGTCTGGCGGTACTACGACTGTAATCTCAAACCTGATCTAAATTAGCTATGCAGTGATGGTTAATAAACAGCTAGTGTCCCGTTGCGCAAAAAATAAGAAGAGCCTAATCAAGAGTGGGTGTTAAAGGAGTGCGTAGGACTTAGTTATGCTCGATGCTCGCGATGTGATTACCCCGTTTCTCTACCTACGACAATGCCGAAGAATAAAAAACGCGTGGGCTCACTGTTAAAGACAAAGTTAATGTATGGCATAAAATATCTTCACGCCTTTCGCAGCAGCTAACAACACTGAGAAGACAAAGACACGGAGAAATATTTGTTGGCCAACAGAGACAACTTACTATCTATGGTAGCCTTTATTTCAAGTTTTTTGAAGCCAAGGACCAATGCAATGTCACGGACGAATTGTTCTGTCAAGAGTTTTTGCGGCCCTGTGCAAGACCAACTCTTTACAGCACCTACATGTTTATATATATTATATATTATAAAAAGCTTTTTTCCTTCTTTTTTTAATATTAAGACCTATACTGATTTATACAAATCTCAACATACATAAATTAACAAATTAATTTATGTTCTTTAACAAATTGCATTATCTGCATTGTTTTATAATATTTTCCTTCTGAAACTCAAGAGGACCAGCAATCGAGAAAGTTTTGGAAACCCTTCGTTTTGCCGGCAATTTTGATTTTAAACACTACGGACGGAGAATGGGGGGGAAAAAATGCCATACTTTTTTTTAAAACAACCGGGAGCAGTAGTACCCTTGGCATCCTTCAAAACACTGCCTTGTACGTAAGGACTGCACAGTTCAGCGTAAAAGAAAATACACTGCAACGAATGTAAATGCCAATGAACATACCAAACTAGTATCATATAAAATTACTTTTCACTAAATCCTGGCAGGTACTGACAAAGATCAGACTATCAACATAAGAAATGTATCTTATTTCCGCACTATGGTAGCATAGTAAACTGTTGAAATCAAATGCTATATTAAACGAGAAAGATAAACCATGCCACAAACATTGATTTTAAAAACACTTTTTCACACACCTGTCTTTCACATTTATAATGGCAAAACCAATAATTAAAGACAAAAAAGAAAAAAAAATAGAGAGAGAGACAGTTGCGTTGGAAAGTTTTTAATAATAGATGCGTTTGAAATGATTTATCTTTGTTCAAAATGTGTGTTCTTCATTAAATCAAATTACTAGTCAAAATTTTAGTTATCCAAGTCACATTGTTTGCGTGAGCTTACGTGAGGGGGCATTCTGCCCACAGAGAAAGTGGTGACTTAGGCGAAGGACTAATTTAAGGGTTTTTAAAACATTCATGTTACATTTGGAGAAAACCACCACAAAACTCCAGACCTTTAAATCGACAGCCGCGAATTGGGCCCGAAAGCGGGAAAATTTGTCTTTTTAAACTAGATTCACAGGATTAATAGTTCGGATGTAGCTCTACCCTTAAAAAACTGATTCTCCACTGCAACAATTTACTAACTGTGACAACAGATACGCTAGTCACGTCAGCTACACCATCTGTCACAGGATTTCAAATGCAACTGAAAAAAAAAAAAAAAAACCCCACCATTAAAGCATGAACAAGCAAAACCGTTCCCAGATGAGAACTTGGATAAGGTTCAGTGGTTTAAAATTGTCTCCTACAACAAAAGGGATCTTATATTCCACCGAGTCTTGGCACGCAAGCTTAATTAGAATAGAGAGCGAAGAAAGGGATTTCTGTCGGGGATAAAAAGGTAGGAAGTGGGGAAAAGAATACGATCCGATGATTGTGATACCCAGAAAATGAGACAGGAGATACCGATAATCACTGTGAACAGACACGGTAACGTCTCCTTTAACCCTTTGAAGCGCAACCCTTTCCCAATGCTGAAAAAAGGGCAGCCGTTGCCATCGCTCGACTTAACTACCAGCAAGATGGCGGACGATCGAAACGTTCATCGCGTGCCACAGATCTAGAGACCCTTTTTTTTGACGTAGCTGGCTGTGCCGGCACAGCCAGGGTCAAAAAAGGGTCTCTATAGATCTGTGGCACGCGATGACCGTTTCGATCGTCCGCCATCTTGCTGGTAGTTAAGTCGAACGATGGCAACGGCTGCCCTTTTTTCAGCATTGGGCAATCTGTCCAGCTGTTCTCGCATTCTTCCATTTTTCAGAAGGTGTCAGTGCTGTTAAAAATAATCGTGACAATTTTTTTAAGGGAAATGACGTGCTAAAAAGCAAAGGATTCTCGTGAAGCTATGTCACCCGCAACTACTTTTATAGAAATCAAATCTATTCTTCGTGACTGGCAACAGTCAAAACGTCAGAGTTTGGTGTTCCTAGAGCGGGAACACTGCGCGTTAAAGGCTTAAAGCAGCACCACGGAAAATTTAAGGATGGAGTAATCCATAGCGCGAAGCGAATCAAAACGTTACTTAATGCTCATTACAAGTGCCAAATCATTAAAGGGCCATTCTACATAAAATCGACAAATTTTAAGAAATCTTTGTGCAGCACAATTTTTGATTTTCACGAAATATTTTGTAGGGGATATCTACCTATCTTCTGTATCCAACACAGTTTTTTCCCCCCCCTTAAAAAAAGTGTTCTTGAGATATAGCCATTTGTTTTCTCAGCGGATGTGTAAAAATCGCCAGTTTAGGCTCTTTTTCTCAAAGATATAGAATTTTTATTTGGAATAGCAGGAAGATCAGATAGAGCTTACTGGAAAGCTTTTAAATGCGCATAATAAAACAGATTTATGTTAAGCCTATAAATACAGTTTTTTTGGGGGCATCTAGTAGTCGTTCCCAAACTAATGTTTTTTGTCATTTCAGGCAATAACCCTTGCGCCATAATTTTTGCATCGGTGAGTGTTGTGAAAATCTACTTTGTTAACGTGCAAAAGGCGGAACTAGCGGAGTAGATAGTCAACTAATTATTTCGAGTAGCTGATAACTTTTTTCTACCAGGCATGCTTTGTTGTTGTTGCCGTCGTGTCCATGGATAGGCGACACTATCCATGGAAAGAGGGGTGCCATTGACGCCGAGGGGGTTGGACTTCCACTCGTTGGTCCCTAATTTTGGATTGGTCCCGATTCCGGATGAGGGAGCAACCACCCCCTTAAATTGGCACCCCCAGAGGTATCGTTTAACAACTTGGAGGACATTGGCGCCACAACGGATTTTATGTGCACCAGCTCCCATTAGCGTACACGGATCCACAGCGGACGAGCCGACAGGTAGATGACCCTCCCAAGCACTGGCTAAGCCGGATGCTCTTTGTCACTTACTGTGTTCTTATGGGAACGGAGTTTAGCGCCCAGACCACTGCGGGATAGGCATGCTTTAAAGATTACAATTACACCTGCACCTGCAAGCAAAACGAGGAGGGGAGGGGGGAAGGTTACGCAGCTAGTTGATTACAATAATTGATGTTTTCAAAAACAATATAGGCGTGATAAAATTACAAAACTTAATTTAAATTTTCAGTCATGTAGTAAAAATGTATTTTACAACGTCGATAGAATAAAAACAGTAAGATTCTGGCTCCTCCGAGTGCAGGTCCACACCTTGCACTTACACATGACAGGAACTGCTTTGAATTTACATAACTCAAACAGTCTGAACTCCCATTTTGCTGTTGGAAACATGCCAGGCAATAAGCATTCTAGCAAACAAGGATCGGGTCACACCCACACATAATCACGTGTGCTCATTTCTTCTACTAAGAAATTAAAACAAAAAATAGCAGAACGTTAACAATGATAAGAAGAATACATAAATTACGCCGAACGGATCGATTATAAAACGCTTGTCAATACGATCTTACTTGTAGTAATTGGTAAATGAATAGCTAGCATATACTTCCATCTCGGTGATGATGCATCGGCAAAAATTCCCTTTCTGTGCACACCATTGCTTCCCATCAGCTAGCGCGGAAACATTGATGGACAGATGACAGTTCTTAGTATCAAAGAGATATCAATGCTATGCACACGGTTTTCGAGTAAGATCAGCTTATCTTATGCATATTGGTTTCGTTGTGTTAGAAATAGATCCCACAGTGGCCCAGCCGGTTTAAGCACAGTTTCCATAAGAACATTGAAAGTGTAGGTTCGCGAACCTTGGTCAGCGCTTGGGACGGCGATATCATCTCTCGATTGTACGGCTGTGGGACGGCTAAAAGAACTTGGAAAAATCTCCGAAATGAACTTTCAAAATGACCGAAAACAAACCTTAATGTATTGAAAAAAATTTTAATCACCCCATTAAAAACTTCCAATGCACTGCAGCTGCAGAACCTTTTCAACAGGATATATGGGATGGTACAGAGCACTAGCATGCAGATTTAATAGGAATAGAAAATACCTCTTCAACGAAGTTATAGCATGAACAGATAAACAATCCGAAATAATAAATACTCTTGAGCAGGAAAACTCGGTTGAGAATACGAGAAATAAAAAATTAATCATAAGCGTAAAGTTTTCAAAATTATTGGGGGGGCTGGGCCCCACAACCACATATATTCACGTCAGTGGCGTAGCCAAGCGAGGGGGGATTAGGGGGGTCATAACCCCCCATGAGGAATTTTTTGCAATAAAAAATGTATATTCTTCACTCCCTTATTATACACCCGTATACATATATATGAGTTGCAGAAGTCGTACCCCCCCCCCATGAAAAATTTCTGGCTACGCCACTGATTCACGTACATGTAACTTACTCTATATAAGTGTAAATTATTGCAGGCGCTCCAGCTCTATGGGTCCATAGAATTCTACACCTATGTAAGATAAGTATCCATATTAGTATCTTCCTACCATGTTATAAGTTAAAAATAGAAGCAAAGTAAAAAATCCAAAGGAGGAAAAGAAAACATTTTCGATGAGATAGTGCATTTTAGACACCTCTGAACTTTTCTTCATTTCATACTTTACATTGCATAATCTGATTTTAATTAACCAGAGCCTGGCGAGGGCAACTTATAGTAACATTGTGTGTTACATGGCGTCACAAAGAATACTAAATCATGATTGAAAGCAAAAGAAGGAAATTTTTAAAAGTACCTACAAGTAAAAGTTTTTTTTAAACGTTTGTAAATGGCGTGAAATACTTTTTTTTTGTTAGTATAAATTAGTTTTCTGTATTTAGTGATAAATTATTGGGTGGGCTCAGCCCCTATTCACAATTTATTGGGGGGGGGGGCTCGAGCCCCACGAGCCCATATAACTCTACGCCTATGAAATTAATTACATATTTATAATGTAAGTTGGTACTTAATTTAAAGCAAACAAAAATTTTTTATGTATATACTTTTATGTGCATTTTCATTACAAACGAATACACAAAGTCTAAGGTTTAATAAAGTAACTTAAACAGTGAACAAGAAAAGCAGAAAGTAAAATCTGAAAGATATTAAATTTCAATTTTTTGTTACATTAAAAGCAGGCTACTTCTAAATATCATCCAATTCATATAATCTTTGTTGTTGTCATAACAACACTATATCATAACAACAACGCCACTAAAAGTCACTCGCCATATATCACTAAATGATTTAAATGAATCAATTTTGAATTTTGATATAGCTACTAGCTACTTTTGATATAGCTACATAGAAAATAAGTTAAAACTTGTATGAACGTTTGCTAAAAAATGTTTCATTGACTATTTAAAATGAAAATACAAAGTATTTTAATATTCTTGCTATTGTAATAATGTGTTAAATTGAATGGATTGCTGTGTAATCAGTAAAGGATACTCAAATGTTACCGCTTTTTTTCCAGTTTATACCATTCTCCAGACACAACCTTTTGCCGGCAAATTAAACAATTCTGGTTTTAAAAAACTCTGTCACTTTAGGGTAGATAAATATTAGTAAATTTTATCTGGGAAATGTGTTTGTTTTATCTAGGGATACACCGAATATCATATTTTGCCGAATAATGAATGCCGGTTCGGTTATTGCCAATATTCGGTTAAAATTCTAATCGAATATTCTACCGAATACTTAGTTAAAATTTATTAAACTTATTAAACCGTTATTAAACCTTGATTGCAATGATTAATTTAATTAGTTTTTCTTAAACAATATTTCATAGGGTGTAAAGTTTCAAAAATTAAAATGCTACAAAATTTAATATCCAAGTGTGTTTCCTTTATATATTATTAATAACTTTTTAAAATATTAGTGAAATGCTGGTAATTTTTTTACCTGCATATTTTATTTAAAAAATTAGCAGTTAATTGACTTTACATATTTATGAACACTTCATGTTATGATTTTTTTTCCTGGTTACTGTTTCAAATTGAAATCAGTTAAGTAATAGCAAGGTTAATGTAATGAGTCATAAAATTTAAGAAAAATTGAAAAGCAGCAAAATTCAAATTCAACATCTGAGTGTTTTCTCTTACATTAAAACTAATTTCATTGTTATATTAGTTCTTTGTATGATTGTGGAACCCTACGTTAGGGTTATCTGCCAAGGATGGGGTGCCTTGTTAGAAGGACTTTCTAAGGGTTTCTAACGTTTATTCAAAAGTGATATTAGTAAGTAACAACTTGAATCAATTTAGTACTATGGTACTATACTATATCTTTCATTCATGATATAAAAAATATATGTATTTGTTTACCGATTGGTGAATGCTTAAATTTGTTTACTATTCAGTTGCCGAATATTTAAGTATTTGGCCGAACCGAATATTCGGTTTGTCTGCTGAATAGGCAATATACCATACTAACCGAATATTCGGTGCATCCCTAGTTTTATCGTATTTTTACCACATTTTAAAGTTTAGATTAATTAATAAATATGAGTAACAATGTTTAAAAAAATGTTCAGAGAGTCTTTTCTGTTGAAACTACAGCAGGATATACGTTGGAATATTAAGGTTGGGTTACTTATCGTTTAGTTACTTGTAAGACGCCCGTTGGAAAATGATGAATATAACACTTTTAGTTAAAATACAAGAAATATTTTCATAAATCGTTTGTTATTTAAATCCTCCATGGTTCAGCAGGTGAAAAAAAATTTATTTACATTAATGTCGTAAAAATAGTCCAACTGTATAATCTCAAGGAGCTATTTAGAATCGCAAAAATTGGGAATTTCTTTTTAAGATGCAAATTTTGTCGCAGAGCATATCTAACGGAATTTTTAATTTTTGACTGCCGTAAAAGAAATCCCAGTTAGTTCACCGAGTTATTTTTTAACGGAATAATATTATAACTACAAAGGCGAAAAAAAATTTTTTTTTCTTAACATGTAACCGTAATAAAAAAACGTAATCCTACATTAAAAAATAAATAAAGTTAAAAAAGAAGAAGAATTGGGGAGAGGGGAAGTTTATAAGTTCCCGTTAAATTGAAAGGGGAAATCGTGCCTTTTTCAATTATTTTAATGAATTCTTGCTCATTTACTTCCATGCAATACACCTAAGTCAATTAAAATTGATAAAACTTTGAAGCAACACTTACCAAGCCGAAGAAGAAAGCACTATATTACATCTCTATTTATCAACAACAACAACAAGAAAAACTTCTACAGATACAACATCGTTAGAATTTCCAGTTCTAATAATCTACATTTTTATCATTGGAAGCACTTAAAAATGTTAAGATAGGGAGCGCACTTTCGAACCATTCATGGAGTGCGCATCTACTCACGATGCATTTAATACACATATTATTAGTCTCTAAGCGAACAAATATATTTTCTGGAAATAAAATAATGCAAATACTGAACTAAAGGTCTTAAATAAATTCTACACAGGACAGGGAAACATCACTTAGGGAGAGTTTTTATCATTCAGATACAGGTGAATTCGGTTATAGCGACATATTAAAAGGTCAGAACGCTTACTACAAGAGTGTAAAAAAAAAAATAAATTTTTTTTAAATTTAAATCTGATTTTTTTTAATTTAAATCCGATTTTTTTAAATAGTCAGATTTATTAAAAAAAAAAAAAAAAAAAAAAAAAACAGCAGAGTAATGATTAAATAAATTTAGCTACATCATACAAAGAGTATAGACAACTGATAAATATCTAGTTATTGATAGTATGAATCTGTAAATAAAATATTTCTTTGGTATGCAAATCAGTTGTTCATCATAAGTGGATGATTTTAAAAGTATTTACAGAAATGTTAATCACATGCAGTAACAATAATAGTATTGCGCACAACCCCTTTCTGCTTGTAGGCCACAGAAGTGCATGGTATCAAAGGCCTATACAGTATTGCGTTCTTTCAAGTAATATAGTCTTAAAAGCAATACATCAAAGACTAATTGATGGATGTAACGACACAATTTCAACTACACAGGGTTTTTTGCATATTACAGTTCTTGAAAGTATGATGGCACACATAGGAAAGACAAGGATAGAAAAATTTAGCCACTTCAAAGTGCAATGTACTTCGTAGAATAACGGCTATTCAAAAACTTCTGACTGCGAATGCAATGATAGAAGAGAATTCCATTGGTTTCAAATTAATGCGCGGGCTCTACAATCTCAGATACGCAAGCATTCGTACAAATGTAATACAAATTAAACATAAATTATATTAAATGTTAAATTAAAAAAATTTAAATTCATACTTATCACAGTGGGTTTCACCACAATAACAAAGTGAGAGTTAAACGGCGATTATCCCACTCAGCAAGACCTGACATAGGAGTGATGGAGCAACCAACATAGTTTTGATTAAATCCCAAAGATCACATTCCGCCACTGGAGAGCCCTCGGTGACGTCATCGGAAGAGGATATGAGAGCAACAACACTAACGAGAGCGATAACGTAATTTTCCACACTTTAGCACGCGCTCTGGAAAAGAACAAAACGTCTGTTGTCTTTCCGGGAAACGATCATTTTTTTAGGAAGGCGGCTGCGGGGTGTGCCCAAAGAAGGAATTTTAAGATGATGTGAGTAAGATCTCAATTTTTACTTCGAAATTATCTCTTATTTCTTGGTTACAATTACAAGATATATTAACCCTTTGACGCACGGTAGTTGCGCCGGGAAACCACCTTATCTCAGCGCTTTCACTGCCAGTCGCAAAAAAAAAAAAAAAAAAAAAAAATATTGTTAAATGGTCCCAACTCTGAAAAAGTGCAGGCGTTGCCATCAATCCATAACAATCACCAATAGCATTGCGCCGGATGGGCTATTCGATCGACTGCCACATTGTTGATAATTAAATGGATTGATGGCAACGCCTGCACTTGTTCAAAGTTCGGCAGTCTATCTAGTTGGTCCACCATATTGATGAGAAAATGCTTGCGCTTTGAAAGGTTAAGACGGGCAAAGTTTCATCGTGGGCAGTGCTTCTGGGGTGCAAGGGTAGAACGGCATCAACTTTCATAGAAGCACAGACTGCTTCTTTTTACTTATTTTTTTTAAAACCTTTACAGATCAATCCTAACAACGGAAAACAATGTTTTAAATTAAAAGTCCCCTGAAAGATCTTTCCTCGGGCATCGTTATCGACAGGGGCATACTTTGAATTTTAGTTGAACAGGACAAAAACATACTTAGCTGTGTTCCACATTTCTTAACTGAGGGCCGCAATTTAGCCGAGGATACCGGTTCCATAGCACCGTGGTCTGGAATTTTCAGGTGCCTGTAAGGACTTGTCCCTGTTTATGTAATAATAATTTCATGGAATTTTTTTTTTAAATTTCAACATCTTTTAATCTCTGAAAATTTATATCTCGCTGAAACACTTCCTGAAGAATGACTTTATCCCATCCCACAACGGGTTTGTAAAAGGTTTGCTCACTCTCTCCCCAAAAAATCACAAAATCACACGCTGCAGTAACCAGGAAATAGAAGAATGTTCCATTCACCCCTTATCATTCCTAACGGCAATTTTATTGAATACTGATAATTTATAAATATATTTTTATACAAAAGTCAAATTACTAAGTTTACACTGAAAATTTAAGAGAGAGAATGAAGGTGTGTGTGTGTGGAGGGGGGCGGGACATTAAAGTTGGTGCCGGGTTACTTGTAGAGGAGGCACTGTCTCTACTTACTCAATTGTGGATGTTAAAAGATCCAGACGTGCACACATGCAATTTCCCTAAAATATAGAGAACTCTGCCTAAGAGTCATGGGGTGGGGTGGGGGGGACACACATGTCCCCTCAACTTTGTTTAGAGAACCATTCATTTGGAAACCTTTTTTAAACAACCTGTAGAATTTTTCCTGTTTTAACAATTCATATGCGCTCCCCAAAAGGAAAAAAAAAAAATACGGTAATACTACGTTTATGACCTTACTTCAAAGATAGAAATTTTTGGCAGCAATGGCTAAACTGAAGAACATCTATTAGAGAGCAATATTCAAAGAGCCTGAACATTACACGAAGAAAAGCATTAATAATGCGCATGGAGTTCATACCCCCTTCGAGAGAAATTTATTTAAACTAGAAGATAAAGCCCGTTGTGGAGGCAATAACAACGGGCGCTAGAAAGAGCATTCGACAAAAATATGTCTACACTCAATTTATTTAATCTTTTCCACTTAAAATAAATAACTTAATATTCAAGCTTTATTATGTACCGAAATCAAAATTGTATTTTCTTCTAAAAACGTGCGAAAACTTTTCTCATTCGAAAGATTTCGTTTCGTTGGGAACACTCCTCTTATATCAATATTTAATGCAGAGGAAATCATTTTAGAGGTTTTTAAAAAATGCTAAACTGGCTAATCTAGAAAAACTATTTCAAACGAATTAGAATTGCAATTTTCCCTTCAAAGCCTGATAACCGTGACTTTCAGTATGACGTCATTATCACTCGAGACACCTAATTTTGTCAAACAAATGATTAACTTTTTTACTCTCGGAAATAAAATACAGCTGAAAATAGCGAGAAATCACTAGAAAATTAGGAAACGGGTGGATTTTCAGATTTTAAAAGTAGAGCAGATTATTTTATGAAATTTATTAGAAAATTATGAAAAATTTCAAGCGGATTGTATAAACGGTGTAGATTTTATTATGTTTGAGAGCTTATCTTTTTCATATTTTTGTAGTAATGGTGGCAAATCTTGGAATGGATCCGTGCAATCTTGAAATGGTTGCACGGAATTGTTATAGAGTCAATGAGTCAGAGATCAGCGTAATTTGTAGGATTAGATAAAATGGGCTCTTTTTAAAGATGACATATTTCATGCAATTTTCAAATGACATTCAACCTTTGTGCTACCTCCGTTTTTTTTTTTTTTTATATATATAAAACTTGGATTTACCCTTGTTGTGGGAAATTAATTTCAAAATTTCACCGAACGGCGATGTTGCGAACATTTCAAGTATGCCAAAGGTAAAAGTACATTTTGAAAACTCTGTGCTATATTTTTCATTATTTTATCATTCCCCTAAATATATGTAAACAAGGGCAAAAAGCGGGACTAGGCCTTACGCCTATATTACGCCTTATGAGAATGTGCAACTGCGTTCACATTTGTCTGAACAAATGATTTATGAAGTTAGTGTTCTGAATCACCTCTTTCAGCGCCAGGCTATCATCAATCACTACTTGCAATGCTTTGCTGTTTTTATTTTAGCGACAACTATATCCTCAGCTTCAAATTGAAATCGTACACTGGAGAAAAAGTTAATTCAGAAACCCTGGGGCAGAAAATATTATCTCCACTGTAACTCAAGAGCTTTTTTGAGAGGCAATTCTGTTTATTGTTCAGTAGAGAAGATCTCATCAAAAATTCAGAGCCTGATTATGACCAACTGGAACCCCGGGCATTGATAAATTTGGGGGCCCCCCCATCTAAGAAATTTGGTACAGCTTTAGTATGGTCCCTTTGGCGCGATTTATTTTTGGCGACGTTTTTGGCGCGATAACGGCGCCAATATGGTAACCCCTCCAGCGGATGCTCCGGAGCGGAGGAGCTGGAAATGGCAACCCTAGGTGCGTGACGTCATTTATCCGTGACGTCGCGGTTTCGCTCCAGCGAATAGGGAGCGTTTGTTCTGTTCCTTTATTAAAGTTTTGGAGACCCCTTTGCCAGTATTTCGCGCGGGAGCTTCGAGTTGTAGAACCGCCATTACGCTTTATGGTTTTATTTTAATGGCTTTATTTTAGATTAAATTTTATTAATAATTATTACTGAAATTTAAAATGGATATTCAGGTTCATACTGACTGTTTATATACAGTTTTGTATGAATAAACATTCTTTTGATAGTACGTTTCAGGTTAATATTTTCGTTCCGATTGTTTATTTATTAAGGGTAGAAGCAACTAATAATTACGTTATTAATATTTGATACAGTGAAATAATTTTAGATATTTTGATTTTATTATTTCCATATTGTAATAACTTAGGGATTTTAATCAAGGTATGTGATAAGCATTGTTTGTTTTTATTTGTTATTATTACCTTTGTTTATTTGTTAATGGTAGGAGCAACAAATAATTCCGTTATTAATATAATATTTGATATTTTGATTTTATTATTTCAATATTGAAACAATTTAGCGATTTTAATTAAGGTATGAGATAAGCATTATTCGTTATGATTTGAATTAGTTCTTTATTTTGCTTACGTAGTCTTTTGTCAGAATGCTAAAATGTATTTTAATTTTTTTGTCTTTTTTATTTGTTATTTTTGTGAGGTATTGCCTTTAGAATATTATTTGTTTGCATTGTTTAATTTAATCTACTCAAAAGAGAAAGGGGGGGGTTGAGGGGGGCACGTGCCCCCCCTCACACAAAAAGAAAAGTTATTAAATTTTATTAAACCGAATCTATATGTACATGTAAGCTTGTTATCTGTTTAATTTTATTTCATAAAAATATTTAAAAAGCCATTAAAATAAATAATAGCAAAATTAACGGCGACGATCAACTATCTCGGAACCAGCGCCATCCGATCCGCCATATTGTTTACAATTGGCATCGGCAAGGCAAACTAGGGTTGGCGACAAGATTTTGTCGCCAAATCAAAAAATCGCCAAAAAGGGACCATACTAAAGCTGTTCCAGAAATTTTATTATAAAATAGAATATTTCAGGATAACATTTGATATTGAGGGCCCTTTCGATTCGAGGCGGGGGCCCCGGGTAAAGTTCCGATTTCCCGATACGATAATAAGGATCTGCAAAAATCGACTGGAAGCACATTTTTTTTACTGTCACTCAAATTTAACTAATTAGTTTTAAAATAGTAATGTAGATGGCGCCACTAAAAATTTATTTTTAAAAACCGTTTAAGTTTGGAGCATAGTAAATAGAAATAAACTAATTATGTCAGACATTTGAAATTTTTTAAAGATGTTTTGTCGATTTATTTGTGATGAAAATCTATTAATTATGAAGTCTAAGATTTTATTTTTATTTTTTCCCCCAGACAATTTTATAAAAGGCAAGTTTTTTCCGTTTGTGTTTATTGCAGTGTGTAGTGCGGCTTCTGAAGAATTATCGTGAATTTTTTTTTAACTTCACGGGGCAATTGGTTCATTTTAGTTTGTGTACCAAAACCGTATTTCAGGCCTTCCCACCAGCTAATTCGAATGCTAACAGTAACTACCAGGCAACAAGATTTTAAAATATTATTTTAAATTACTTGGAATGATAATTCATATCATTTATACATTACCCAAAAACATTTGATATCATACTTAAAAAGATTAAAAGAAGGTAATTCTGGGAGCATCTTATATTTCGTTTTGGATCAATTTGATTAATTCTCGCATTCCTATTCTTCGATTATCGATTTAACTTCAAATGACTTTTTTTCTTTTTGGTATTATCTAATTTTATTTACTTATTTACGCACTGGCCTTGCTTGGAAACTAAACATCCTCTTACAAGTAATAGAAGTGTCCTTTAAATAAAGGTGTACAGTCACAGAACGTGTTCCTAAATTCACGAATTTTTTGTTCTGCATAAAGGATTTGGAAAACGAAACAATTTTACACTTCCAATACAATACAATTAAGATGACGAATATTCCCATCACCGAAATAGATAAAGTATTTAAAAATATTGGTACTTCAGGCTGCAAGCTGTACAGAAACTTTACGTGCTGTGTCAAAATATTTTTGCACACCTTTCTAACGTTTTAAATTTTTAAAAGCTATACGAATAGAAAAAATTATTTATCACATTATCAAAACACAGGTCAAAAATAAGGTTGCAGGCGCCATCTAGTAGCATAGACCCGATTCACAAACGAATGTTACAATTTTTTTTGCGAAGTCTTTTTGTGAAAAATTCATCCTCTTTCATCGTTTGGTCCCTCCCTGATTTTTTTTTTTTTTCTAGGTACGACCCTGAGATGCACAATTACAATTTTTACAAATTCTCCTGTGAAAAGATAATAATTCAATGCTAAATTCCCATATTAATTGTTTCTATAGTACGAACATTTCGTAGTAATATACCACAAAGTCTAAGAGAGATGGGGTATCTAAAACCTTTTTATATAAATACACAGAATTATAGATATGCAATAGTTATTAAAGGCATTGCATTGAAACAAAGTATTTCATTATTGTTTCAATATACAATAGCTAATAAAATGTAGAACGAGAGTAAATAGAACTACTTAATCTTATATTCACAAGTAGTTTAAATTATTGAAATAAGGAAAAATTCTTAAAATACTAAACAATGCATCTTGAAGTAACCATCATTTACATTGAAAAGATTAATTCTTATACAATAACAGGAAATATAAAAATAAATTTTCATTTTTAACTGACTTTATCATCTGGTTAGCCGTGATTATCTAGATTCAAGATTACGTAGAATACACTAAAACTGGCACAAATCCTATAGAAATGAAAGCTTCCAAATGCTTTCTTTATACACCAGTTAATATAACTATTTAAAAGGTATTAATAAAATTTTTTAAGTAGATTTTATAAAATGAGGGATAATACTGTAGAACCTGCATCATTTCAATAACGTACTTTTTCCAATATTAATTGTATTTAAAGGAGGGAAAAGAACACCATCAGAAATTTTACAAATATTTCAGCAAATTTTTGGTTTCTTTTTAACTAGTACATGATGACATTTTAACTGCACAGTGCAACATCTTAAATTCGGACTTCCAGACTCTGGAATTTCTATAAATTAAACTTCAAATAATCCAGCTATGCAACACAAAGTGAAATCTAAACAACAGACTTTATTAGGTATGGTTTTAAAAAATAGCATCTTTCTGTTGTGTATCATTCTTCAATAAATGCATTTTTATTTATATATATTTTTTTCTATTCAAGAAAGGTAAATCCATATTTTCAGAACTATAGCAGATTATTACAAATTTTTACTATTCATATCACAGGCTTTCAATAATTAATACGGAATTTAAATAAATCCAAAGATACCGGATTTGAGAAGTTCTACAGAACTCTTATGTGGTTTGAGTCATCTTAGTGTATGCTACCTTCCCTAAAAGTTTTTACTGCGAATTCTGGATCATCCTGAATATTAATAATCTGAATAATCATTTTAAGAAAGTCTTTTGCAATTCCTAAAACTTCATTAAATTTCAGTAAAAATATAAACTCTTACAGCTATCTATTGTTTAATTATAAAAAGCATATAATAAAGCATACAAATGTAGGAGAGTAAAAAATAATTTCCGAGGCTGCTTTCTTGTGGGTTTTATTTTTATGTTTTTTAAAAAACATACATAATTATAGAAACCTACATAGTATGCACTTTTATGCAAACGTTGTACAGTTTCTTTTACCACCTTCTTTCCTTTCCAAATATGCTGTTTTTATTAAAAAAAAAAAACTAATCACATAAAAATAATTTTAACAGAAATCACAAATCACTAACCTCTAATTTATATAACATTTAATAGTTTTATCAAGTTACATAGCTTAAAGAGAAATTTGATGGATTTAATTATGTGTGTGTGTGTTTGATTCTTGATATTTTATAAGATTTAGGGAAAATATTCTACTCATTCTTTTGAAAGAGGAAAGTAAATAAACATATAACAACATTTATTGGATTACAACTGAATAATCACAATTTAACAGCATGTACTACATACAGAAAAAATATCGCAATTCATAAAAATATTTATTTTTAAATTTTGCATACATATATTTTTACTAAGAATTAAATGTGTTTTTAACAAAATATAAAAATGTTCCCAATGTTTTAATAGTTTCTTTCCTTCTAATGAATGTCAGAACTATGGATCATCCTAAATGGCTAAACATTTTTTTCTAGCTAGATGGCATTATAACAAAGAATAAGCTACTGTTGCACACAAACTATATGTACATTGCAGTATTTTTAATATAACTCAGAGATAGCTAGTACTGTATTAGCTTGCTAGAGTCCTTTGAATAATTCATTTGTCACAGTATTCTTGAACAGTAAAAGCAAATCTTCTATATAAAACAATATTTTCCCCATTCCTTTATATATGTTATACCTATATTAGGGATGCACCGAATATTCGGTATACTGCCTATTCGGCAGACAAACTGAATATTTGGTTTGGACAAATACTTTAATTTTTGGCAACCACATAGTAAACAAATTTAAGTATTCGGCAATAGGTAAACAAATACATATTTTTAAATCAGGAATGAAAGATATGGTATAGCACCATAGTACTAAATTAATTCAAGTTGTTACTAATATCACAATCAAATTGGTTTAAAAGTAAGAGAAAACACTCAGAATTTTTGTTGCTCTTCAATTTTTCTTAAATCTTACGACACATTACATTAACTTTACTCATAACTCATTTAAATATGAAACAGTAACCAGGGTGGGAAAAAACTCATAACATGTCATAAATACGTAAAGTCAATTAACTGTTAATTTTTTTAAAAAATAAAATATACAGGTACAAAAAAAAATAATTTCACTAATATTTAAAAAAGTTATTAATAATACAAAAAGGAAACACTTGGATATTCAATTTTGCCGCATTAATTTCTGAAGTTATACACCATATGAAATAGTCAATATTGTTTAAAAACAAACTAATTAATTGAATCATTGCAATCAAAGTTAAATAAATTTTAACCGAATGCTCAGTATTTGGCCGAATATTCAGTTTGAATTTTAACCGAATATTCGGTATTCAGCGCATCCCTAACTATATAAATATCAGTGACACTTCAATCAAAAATTAGAAGTTACAACAAGCAATTAGCAACATTTCTGGTAGCTACACAGTGCAGCCAAGTTCAACGATAAAGTTTTAATTCTTCTTCTACAGCCAGTTTAAACAATTTACCTGCTTCAACCTTTTTTGACTCAAAATTCTTTACAACTTCTTTCACTGTTTGCATGTATTTTGCTTCAATATCTTTAATTTTATTTCTCCATAAATCTGTGCCTATATTAGGCTTTCGGCAGAACTGTTGCTGAGCATAGTATAAAGCATGTTTCCTATCAGTCTTCTGCTTGAAATCACAAGAAGGCGATACTACTTCAGGTGGATAATCAACATTCTCTGCAAATATGAAAGGCTTGAATACAGATCGGCATGGATCAGGTGTAGCAGTAAACCAGTGACTGGATGGTGAACCAGATGCTGGTTCCCTCAACACAGATACTTGACTACCTGTAGATACAAATGATCCAGATGGCATGCATATGCCACTTCGTTTGTCCCTAAGCACATTGAACATGTCAACTTCTTTGAAGTGCCCATCTTTGGAAAACTCTGTCAACAGACGCTTGCCACATTTATATCTACAGCTTTCACATTCATCTTCATCTAAACCGAATGCAAGTTTAAAATTTAAAGGACCTCTCTTTTCATCCCAAAATCCACTCTCAATGGCATACTCCACTAAATTTTCACTCATGAGGTCTATTTTTGTACCAATGGATAGTTCGTTAGATATGTTCCTAACACCGCTGGTCACTTTTTCTGCAGCCCACTTAGTGCCAGCACACTCCAATATCCACACCTCCGCTGGATCAGCAATCAAAAAACTATTATGATAGGTAAAATCCGGTATAGTTTCGGAGCAATTTCCTCCCATGCCATATCTGTCTATTAATGAAACAATAGCATGCAATGCTTCAATAGCAGTCTTTGCCCTCTCCAGACTCAATCTTAGTAGATCCATGCCCAAGAGCTTCTCTAACGAGTCGCTATCATCATTTAATTTCGTCCAAACTGCTTCATTACCAATACAGACTCCGTGCTCGTTAGCCCCCATTTCAGCACCCCACATCCATGAGGGTTTGCTAAGTATCGTGGCGTAAGTATGGGGTACCTGATCAATTTCAATGTAAGTGCACCTGACTTTACAAGGAACTGGAAAATCAGTCGCAGGAATGTAAACAACCTCTTGTACTTCATCGCCAGGTCGGTCAGAATTTTTTCCAAAAATTACACATTTCTCTTCTGTGCCGGAGGGTAAAACGGCAAAAGTGTCACACGATTTTGGCGGATACATTGCTAATGAACAAAATTACCGGATATGAATTTGTAAATTTCCAGAGCCATACACATCAAACAAGCAATCAGACCCATCGATTATTTTGCAACAGATGTAGTCGTAGTCGTAGTAGAATTGTTTTGTGGCGCCATCTAGTTTTTACGTATAAAATAATTGGCATCACGCATAGTTTTTGGAAACGATTTCTGTACACCAAGTTAATAGAACACCTTTTATAATTTTTTTTATTTTATTTATATTTTTAATTTGAGAGGTAAATCTCGTACCATAATTAAGAAATAGATAAAAACGAAAGTATTCTAATATAATAACCTTTAAATTATATAAAATTGATTTTTGTTATAATTTGCACTTTTCTTCTATATGTAAATACTTTTGATTTATTTTAGATCCCCCCAAACTTAGTAAAACTTCTTATTACTTCTCTTAAGACGTTTAAAAAAGAATAAATGGTTATCATTTTTTATTATTGTGTATAGTTGAATATTCAAATTACGCCTATCAGAATATCAAGCTGAGACTGAGGCGAAGTAATAAAAAAAACCAAGGCATTTTTTTCTGTTATTAACTATTATAAAACAGTAATAATGTGAAAATTACTTGGTCCTTTCTATGTTACACTCCGTAACAAGTGTACCAAGGCCGTAAGCAGTAGGGAATGCCATCCCGATCCCATGGGATTGACACTGAGAAATAAATTATTTTCATTACAACTTCACGCTGCTTTCCCAATCAACAGACCGAAAAATTTTGCATATTCATACCTCTTATCTAACAATAAAAGAATTAGTAATTACAAATTTTATAATTTAAAGTTTTATTTTTTTCAATTATCTTCCAATGGGAGTCTTGATCAAACATATACACTGTAATCTAAATTTTTCGCAAACTTCCCAATCTCCAAATGAACTGGAATATTTCATACTAATTTTATTTCTTAGCGAATAGTCACGAATTAATTTTAAGAAGTTCTCATTTTAATTTTTTTAATTCACACTTTTAATTATTTTACCAAATTTAAATCTAGACTAGGGAATGACTCATGGGATTTAATCGATTTTGTACGTTCTTTTTTCAACATCTAAAAAAAGTATGTGAATGTATCTATAAATTGTATATTTCTGTAAATTCCTCAGTTTTAGAGACTACTATAAGACATAACTTAGTATATAATTCTAAATATCATGGTTATAATTTTCGTATTCCTGTAAGTTATTGATTAATTATTTCGTAAGATTAGTTATTATTATTAAAGTTCATAGTACTTAAAATCTTTTTTTTTTCTACTTTTCTCTGTTAAAATAAAGTCTAGCTAAATGAAATATCAATCCCGAAATCCCGCAAGACGAAAAACTGTGCGGGATTGCATTCCCTAGTAACCAGGGGCATTAGCATAAATGTTTCCTAGTGTTTTCAAATATGTGATATCTGAATTTTCTTGAATTTTGGGCGGGGGGGGGGGAGGCAATTGCCCCCTCTGCCAGGGTGGTCATGGGGATTTCATCCCCCCCCCCTTTTGAAATTTTAGTCAGAGCATTAGTAGTCTTTTATTTTATTTGCGTGGATTCTGCAGATCAATTAAAGTTGAAAATTTTTTTAAGCGCTACATACCCCCTCTCCCCCAACTGATAAATAATATTTCAGGCAGAGTCAGAGCCAGAGCCCGAAATTTAAGCTGATTAAGGGAAAAAAAAAAAAAAAAAAAAAATCCGAAGACTTTTACGTGCCTGTCAGGAGCCGGATTAAACCTTACAGCCCCCTCCCCCCACTACGCTTTAAAATTTCTGAGACCTCCTTCTAGGCTTGATGGCTCTAGTATTTCTTTTATAAGACTTCAATGTTCAGGCCTCTGGGCCTACGTAGCACGAGCGTATGCATGCCATTGAAGGAAACGGAAATCTTTAATATTTCGGCAAAATAAATTTTACTGGACATCTCTAAATAGTGCAAATTTGGGTTACGTAGTATTTATTATTTCTGTTGCACCTTCATGTGCACAGACCGTTATTTAGAAACTGGAATATCTTTTTTTTTTTTAACTTAAAAATGCTTTACATACATTTTTGATGATTTGCTGCATTTCTTTCTTTCTTTTTTTTTTTTTTTTTTTTTTTTTTTCAATTTCTCTTTTGAGGTAGGTGCGCGAAGGCTTCACTAAGCCAAATGGATAATTCGACACTGGCCCTTTTTTACCACTTTAACACTTTCCAAAAAGGTTGAAAGTTTCGGTGATGATTTCGGTTTGTCTGTCCGACCGTCCATGCTGTAACAGCCGTAAACCTGCAATGATTAATCCGTATCAATTTACGTATGTTTTTGATAGGCTACTGTACCATGAGCTCTATTGAAAAAGTGTGCATGCTGCATGCCTGTGAAAAATCAACAAATGCATGCAGCATTTGCTATCTTTCACAGGAACACCTAAAAGAATTCCAATACATTACGCTCCATGGGCAGTCATTATTTTTAAAGTGTATTTTATCGATATCGGTCTATTTCAAACAAGATAAAATTGAAGTATGTTATTGAGGATTACAAAATAATGTTCTCCATCGGAAACAGTATCTGTGACATTTATAGTTTTTCTACAGGAGCACTCAAAATAATTCCAACATATTGCGGTCTATGACCGTTTACAGACATTTATCCATTTCAAGCACAATGAAATAAGAATATAATCGTCTATAACAGTTTACTCTTCATTTTAAAAGATAGAAATAAAATTTAAAGTTTTACTATTTTTAGAGCCTCGCAAAACAACAATAATAGTGATATATAGTTTTTTTTTATATTATCTTCAGCATCTCGGTAAATTTGAGAACAATACACCCTCAAATTTGGTGCAAAAGATTGTGTTAGAAAGAGCTTTAAAATCGATGTGCTTGGTGTGATTTATCTTTCTTGTTTTCTGTGATACAAGCACGTTCATTTCTCCCAAAACAATGAATCATTATTCTAGAAGTATTTACAGTGTGTATGCTCGATAAATGAGAAAACTTTCATGAGCTCGATCACAAACAGTGAATTACAAAGCCCGTCCCGTCTTCTGGGCCTGTTAATATCAGAACAAGCTGGGCACTTGCACAGGGCAAACTTATTTCAGGGACCCAAAATTTTTTATACTTTAAAAAACTAAGGAATTCTTCATTTAAAAAAAATTGGGTATTTTAATATTTTTTAAATGTAAGAATATTTTAATTTTGGAAGACTGAAAAAGGCACCGTTTTTTTTAGTTCTTACATGTTATGTACACATTATCAAACATTCTTTTCATTTATCTATTTTAAGCTAATTTGTTAGTGCGTATTTGTACTGAAATTTTTTTATTTACGAAAATAAATCTAATTAATGCGTAGAAAAATCTTTTATATTATATGCATTCATTACTATATGGTATTGTCGTTCTCGTTAGTATTTAAAAAATGTGTGGTTTATAGTAATTTGTGTAGTTTATATGTATCGGGGGGTGGGACATAAATGAGCAATATTGCTTTCATTCAATTTCACATAGTAAATGAATGATCTGGCATGGCCCAAAAATGTCCATATACCCTGGGCCCAACATATTGATGATCGGGCCCTGCTCCATCTTTGCCCTACAGGCTGTGTTTCCTATTTAAAGACCGGGCATAAAGAACGGAAAGGAGGGATCAGGCTCGAAAAACACTGCACCACGCAGCAAAACAAATTTACTTTCATAAACACAACTGAATAATTCACGCACAGGCATCACGAACGCCGAAAAACAAAAAACAACAATAACAAAAGCAACACAATGAGTCAGAGAGGAGCGGCGAAATGTGTTTCAGGAGCGAAGAGAGTAGAGCAACTAATTGTTGGCAGTAGTCCCGCTAAAAAAGCAGGAAGTGGGTATTTAAGACGAATAAGAAAGTAGGTTGGAAACAAGGGCACCCTAAAAGAGGTACCTTTCTTTCAATGGCAGAATGGAGCAGTCAAATGCTATAATTATTACATAATCGGACTTAATTTTTGGAGTCTATTTTAAGAAGAGAATGAACTTCCTAAAAAATTTCTTTATGAAGCGTTTTAAACAGATTTTAGTGCTTCAACTTGGAAAGTGCAAAATGCAGATTTTTTAAAAGTATTTGGAGCAGCTCACATATCACATATGTAAACAGAACAAGAAAAATAAATCTCAAAAGATCTTGAAAAAAAATGTTACGATTTCTATTTTAAAGAAGTGTTGAGAATTTTTATTTATTTGTTTGTTATTTTTACAGAGGAAGGGTTGATTATTATTGGTTATAAAAACATTTCATTTAACAAATTTAGCATAACTTGTACAATTTTCACACTGTGAAAGATATAACTTTTTTTTTTCTAAAAAAAAAAGGTGACCGACGTCCAGTCCACTACATAACAAGACAATAAATTGAAAACAATAATAATAATAATACTAATCAGTTCCTACTCACAGTATTTGGCACGTAAATAATCTCTCTATTCTAAAAAAATGTAAAGGCCGTTGTCGCCGCCACTGTCAAAAGCTTGTCAGCGTATCTCCTCCTAAACCGTGGGGATTTGAGTTTCGACTAAGGTGCCCACAGATTCGAAAAATTCCCAGGAACCTGCTAAGCTGATTTAAATTTCGAAAATCGAATTATTTTAGAAGATATTAATAAAAAACTGAAAAAATAAACCGAATGGTTGCCAGATTTGGCATAAAATCATTCATTCCTTTGCAACAAAGCGTTTCCAAGTATCAAGAATCACGTGAAATTTACAAACATGAGTTAGAATTACGCCCATTTTACGCCAAAATAAAAACTATATGAAATAAGTAACTTAAAATGTGTTACACAAAGTTGACAATTTTCAAATAGTAAGTTCGCTTAGACAACAGGAGTTTAGAATTAGCGATTATTCGTTTTTCCAAAACAGAATAACTAATATCTTGAAAATGAAAAATAATTAAAATGCAGATTATTTTAAAGTCGGTTCTCGTCCAGCTGGATTATTTGCTACCAGTAGAAATATTTGGCGGCGTTAACTATGCCATTATAGCAGTTACAGAACACTTTGGATATTTGCTAGCACGACGAGATGGTATAATTCGTGGTGCTAAGTACGCCAATCTGCAAACGATGTAAATGAAAATATGCATAACGGTTTTCCGGTAACCTTACATGAACAGTAATTATAGGTTGTGAGCATGTGTAAATCGCCAAATAATGAAAAGTCGCCATTGGTGGCAAGCTATCCTATCTGTTCCGTAGCTTTTATTAACTTTACATGTACGCAAGTCGCCAAATAATGAAAAATCGCAATGGGTGGCAAATTCGAAGGGTGTCCAATAGGTTTTACATTATTAAAAATACAGCTGAAACAGATGTTCTGATTTTATTATGCTTTAGCTCCTAATTAATATAACTTTTGAATGGAAACATTGAAAATCATTGTGTTTCTGAAGAGTGCAAATAATTTTTCCAGCGATTATAAGCGGAGTCCGCACTCCAGGTGTAGTATAGCTCAGGACCCGTACAACACGGATTCCCATAACAAAATATCTTCCGTGTTATGAGGGGGAGGGGGTCTACTGTAGTGTGAAGTTTAAATTTTTATGTACCAATGAACATGCAAGAACCAAGCAATGCGTAGCTCAGTAACATTCTATCTGATCCAGTCTTCGGTTTTTGTCTGCTGAAATTATGTCTTTTTTACGAATAAGTCTGATTAGGGGCGGAATGCCTCATACGAAAAGCGAGCGTAGCGAGTCTGGGGGCCTTGGCCCCTAGTATTATAAATGTTCATACAACATTTAAATTAATACAGCTAATAAGTAATTAAAGTAAGTAATGAATTAACTAATAAGTAAATGTCCATTCTGTTACAAAACAGTACGTTATACCTTGATTAAAAGAATATATGTATTATTTTACAAATGTTATGTTGTTGTAATCCATGATACTATACATATGAATGTACATCAATACATCATTAACTAGAGAAGAAAAAAATTAACTTCGTCTGACAATGGCCCAAGAGTGCTTGGGGAGGAGTAGAGGTCAGCGCCGCCGCCGCCGGGCATTTGTACCAAGCCGCCGCCGCCGAGGTCTAGGCCGGCGCGCCGACAAAGAACGTCGACTGTATGCCGCAGCATACAATCAGCTTCAAAACTTTAAAAACAATTGTACCTAAACTTTCAACTGCTTATTTTTTTCTGAATTCTTCTTAACCTTTTACTGACTAATGTTTCCAATTGAGAACATCAAATTAAAAAAATTTTGAAAAATTAAATTTTATCAATATTGACTTGTAAAAAAAGCAGATAAAGTTAAAAGATGACTTAATTGTTTGAAACACAAGTTGCATTTATATCATTAGTGGGAAACTGGAAAAAAAATCATAAAAATATGCATTTTCATAAATTTTTACAGAGCAATCTTCATCCCCCCCCTTCAAACTTAATTTATATCTTTATTTAAATTTAAATCTTTCACTAATTCTTAATATTTCGCTTATTATTTAAGTCATTGGTCCACAACACCCGGTCCTCGGATCAAACAGTACCGGACCGCCAGGGAACATCAAATTCTTTGGATTTTATTTACTTTGGTGTATTTCTCTCGGGTTTTTGCGAATTAGGCATGTTTGTGTTGATTTATACCTTTGTAACAGAAGAAATAGTGTAAATCTTTTTATATTTCTCTTTTTTTGTTGTTGTTTATTAAAGATTTCAAGATCATCAATTAAAATTGCAGTCATAAAATAGAGAATAAATGTTCTTTCTTAAAAACTATTCCAGACAACAACTCTGCCGGTTGAAATGCTGCATCACTTTATATCATTTATTTTTGTGTGTAACTGTATTTTATTTTGGAGGCATGTTTAAATACAATTCAATTAAAGTTATTAAATCAAACCAATCAAAATTAGAAACATTCAACGGCCTCGCCCTCCCACCCTCAGCGGCCGCGGTAAAATTATCAAACGTTGCCCGGTTCGTGGCTATGAAAAGGTTGGAGAGCACAAATTTAAGCTACTCATCACTACATCATAGCTGCCAACCGTTCCGATTTTATCTAAACATTTTTCACCACTATTTTTGAACAATTTAATTTAAATTAAAAATATGGACTTGTTTTAAGTTCAAATTACCAAGGAAAAATCTGTGGTGAACAGGGATCGAAATTTGCAGTTGCCCGCTCCAATCAAATTTTTAAATGGGCAATTAAAACCACTCCGTTCTAGTAATACGGCTTGTCATTTTTGGAAGAATGCAACGGTATATGTGGAGCCATTTACGTTATCTATCTATCTTAAGATACGTAAGATTTTGATTAATAGTTTTCTTTAAAAAAACGCTTAACAAATACTGGTGTTGGAATGTAAAATTGACAAAACCTTTGTATAATAACACACACACACACACACATAATAGCATATTTCAAATTAAAAACCAAATCTACAAAATTTAGAACTGATGATAAAGGTGCATGAAAACTTAAAATGATGATTTCTTTTTGAATAAAATATATTGGAAATGTTACTGTCCATATTTTTATGGTAAGAGTATGAAGTAATCTGATGTATTCATAATCAGCTGTTAATTTATAATGCGTTTTAGCTAAATTTAATAGCTTTCTCTTCTTATTTAAAATTTATAAAGACTTAAAAAAAGTTATGCAACTAAATCTTTTAACCTTTTTAAGTGGAGAAATTATTATATATATATATATATATATATATATATATATATATATATATATATATATATATATATATATATATTTCATTAAAAAAAAAAGGTGGAGAGGGCTTGAATTGAAAACAAACTATTTTTAAAATGCAGTCATTAGTTGTTTTAGATTTCTTTTTTAAACGATCTAGAGGAGGAAAAAATTTGAAACATCCATAAATAGTATTTATCAACAATGTGCGTTATTATACAGTTTTTGACAATTTCACATTTTAACACCAGTCTTTGTTAAGAGTCCTTGTTATAAAATATATTAATTTTAAATCGTCCTCATCTCGGGATAAGCAGGCAGCATAATTAGCGCCAGTTATCGTTTCACCATTCTCATTGCATTATTCCGAAGACGGCAGGCAGTGTTTCTAGAAGGCGGTGGTAAAACAAGAGTCAGTTGCATCTCGGGGAACCAAGAAAAACAACTATTCTCATTTTTATTTCTTAGCTTGAAAAAACAGTTTCCTACTCTTATTTTAATTCTGAACTTCTATTTCCATTTCCGAATGGTAATGGCAATTTTTTTAATAAACGTTTGTCAACTTATTTTCATTGTAACGGCCGCATGTTCTTAAAAAAAATTGTGTAGCCTGGTTCAAACGCAGGTCGTGTCCGTTGACCTAACCGTTCGGAGTTTTCCGACGTTTCTTCCGAAACGCTTGTTAGGACACCTTAGAATGACCCCCACGGAGAGCACTCAACACCTCGGCCTAGAGCCCACATGTAGCTAATTGGCCGCAATCCCACACAACAACAGAAAATCATACTCGACTAGTTTTCATATTATTACAAAAATCTTTTAACGTCAATTTATACATAGGTGTGTGTGTGTGTGTACGCGTACGCCCATTTTCATTATGCTCTTTTTCAAAAAAAAAATTCCACGCCGCGGCCGCGAATTTCCGTGCAGCGCAGACCTCCAGGGAGGAGGGAGAAAGGTAGCATTTGCAAGAAGCTTTTACTCCAGGCTTCCAAACATTTTGCTGATTAAAAATCGTTAGAATATGTTCACTTTTCAGGAGAGCTTGACAACCGCTGTCCTTCTTCATGGATGCCCATGATAAATCGAGTCAGACATTTGACTTCTTTACATAACTATTGCTGAATAATGAATAATTAATTAATTCGATCTCACAGTTGTAAAGATACAACGGTGCAGATCCCCTTCTTTACGTTACGTGACTTCCGCACCCTTTGATTTGTCTAGTGTCACACCAATACGTTGAAGAAAATGCAATATCGAAGTATAGCTTGCATTTTCACTGAAAAAAACTTTTTTTAAAAATAAAATAACGAGCGGGCACTTGCCGATTAGACATCGCCACTACAAAGGCTCGAAGGTATTGACTATTCCATCACGGGGGCGGCCAACATTACCCCCTATGAAGGGACAGACGGATTAACACCCAAGCCCAGATTTAACCCTTTAACGCGCAGAGTTCTCGCTGTGGGAACACCAAACTCTGACGTTTTAACTGTTGCCAGTCACGCAAAAATAGATTTGATTTCTATAAAAATAGTTGCGGGTGACATAGCTCCACCACAATCCTTTACTTTTTAAGTACGTCATTTCCCGTAAAAAAAAAAAAAAAAAAAAAAAAAATGTCACTTATTTTAAACAGCACTGACATCTGCTTAAAAATGGAAGAATGCGAGAACAGCTGGATAGATTGCCCAATGCTGAAAAAAGGGCAGCCGTTGCCATCGCTCGACTTAACTATCAGCAAGATGGCGGATGATCGAAACGTTCATCGCGTGCCACAGGTCTATAGAGACCCTTTTTTTGACGACAGCTGGCTGTGCCCCGAAACGTTCATCGCGTGCCACAGATCTAGAGACCCTTTTTTTGACGACGGCTGACTGTGCCGGGCACAGCCAGCTGTCGTCAAAAAAAAGGAGTCTCTAGATCTGTGGCACGCGATGAACGTTTCGATCGTCCGCCATCTTGCTGGTAATTAAGTCGAGCGATGGCAACTGCTGCCCTTTTTTCAGCATTGGTGAAGGGTTGCGCCTCAAAGGGTTAACCCGGACTCAAGGCGTGCAGTTCTTTAGCCACTGCATCACCTGGGCAGCACTGAAATAAAAAGTAAGATGGTCATTTCAATAGCAGGGCATCCACCTGCGTAGACAGAGGTGTTAAGGGCAAAAAAATAAAATGAAACTATCATGTTCTAAATCGCTTGATTAATAATACACAATCTCAAAGTAGCTGTTTCCGTAATACGATGGCAAATTACCTGCATGCAAATAGGAAGCAATTTAAAGAATCACTTTTAATCGTTTCATTCTACGGCCGCAATTTGAAAGCACATCCATTATTTCCAAAGATTAAAGCAATTCAGAACGACACATATCCATGTTCGTGTGTGAATGGAATAGAAAAACGAATAGCCGAAGAAACCAAACAAATAAAAACTAATGGATAACTATAGTATGATTAATAGTGATTATAGTGAAAGGCGAATGAATAATTTCCAATGATTAATTATGTATATGCATAAATGAACTAAATAGAAAGAGCAGGAATAACACTTCAACGTAGACTTAAGTGCAATTACCTCGTTAAAATAAAAGCACTTAACTTGAATTTATTTTAATCCATGAATATAAAAAGTAAAATTCGTCGTTGTCAAACCAATGTCTGCAACGTAGAAAAAAATATAACTTTGTGATATGGAATAAAAGCATCCCGTAAAATTTTATAATGAAGAAGAATTTCAAGAACTAATTTAAAGTTACATATGTTGTTATGTTATTTGATTTGATTTTTAGGTATTAAAATGTAATAATTTAATTATTATTGCCAAATTAGAGCAAATTAGAATAATTTAGTAATGTTCTGTCAAATGCAAACAGCATTATTATTATTATTATTATTATTATTATTCAGCAACCACAGTTCACTGTATACTGCTTAGACTCACATAGAAGTCTTTATACATGAAAATTGGGTTAGCAAACCAGTCATAATAATCAAAACGTCGAAATCTCCAAACAGTTCACATAGCAGATGTTAATCTGACAAGGATATGATGTTTATTTTACACTAGGTTTGCGACGAATATTCCGCCATCATTCGGTAATCGGCTCCTATGCCGAATCTCTGAAAAAATAATTTCAGGGTGATTAAGAAAAACACTTTTTTTACCCGTCCCCGTACGTATGGTTTATTAATTCCTGGAACACTACATAGTAGCACTATTTTGAGAGATTCCACAAAGAAACACAGAATTTGTGTCCCTCAATTGCCTATTTCGTATTTTGTACACGCAAAATGGCCCAAAAATACACTAATCAGCTAAAAACTTATTTTTAACTATTTAGTCTGCAGTGAGAGGTTCATTACACAATGCTTTTTTTAGGTAACATAAGGCTTTAGACCAGAGGCGTACCCACAGAGGGAGTGTAAGGGATGTTAAAGCCCCCTAGATAGTGGAAAGTTAGAAGTGAAAAACTTTTAAAAATAGAAAATTATCACTTAATGAATTAAAATTTTTTATTTTTTAAATTGTCTTCAAATTATTTCTAAAATACAGGGTGTGTCACAATTCCCTCCCGGGTTTAGAAGGCTTTATATATATATATATATATATATATATATATATATATATATATATATATATATATATATACTAGCTGAAGTACCCGTCCTTGACGGGTTAGTGAATGCAAATTTCCAAAAAGCAAGATCTTCCGTCAGCATTGTAGGAGTACACGGAATGGATGTAGTATGTTGCCAAAGTAAAGAAAGCGAAGTTATAACTTTTATGTATTGTTAAAATATTACAGGTTAGAGAGTAACTAAGTAATATAATTTCATTAGCTTTAGTCGTAATTATGGGATGCGCGAACGAATTTTTACGCATATTGAAATAATTTTCGCAAAATCTCAAAATCTAATCAACATTTTTGAAATATTTGAAGGCTAGAATTTAAGTTGAGTGACAACCTATCATGTCACCCAATTTCGTTTCATTCCCTGCAGTCTTTATTTCGTGATGCTGGAACAAAATTTCAGCATTCTAAAACGATTTTCGCAAAATCTCAATGTAATCAAAATATTTTAAAAATTCAACACCTATAAATTAAGATTAGCAACTACCTATCATACCACTAAATTTCGTATCATTCGTATTAGTCGTTATTACGTGATGTTTGAAGAAATATAAACGTATTTTGAGAGAATTTTCACAAAATCTCAAAAATCTAATAAAAATGCTTAAAAAATTGGACACCTATAGTTTATGTTGAGCAACCATCTACCATGTGACAAAATTTCATATCATTCGCTTTAGTCGTTACTACGTAATGCGGGAACAAAGATTCACTCAGTTTTAAACGATTTTCACAAAATCTCGAAATCTGATCGATATTTTTTAATTAGATGCTTATAGTTTAAGGTGAGTGACCACCTATCATTTCAGGAGATATAATTTTTTCACCTTTCCAGTTATTACGTGATGTTCGAACACATATTTACGCAGTTTAAAATGATTTTCGCAAAATCTCAAAATCTAATCAAGATTTTTTTTTAAATTAGAGGCCTATGTTTTAAGTTGAGTGAGCACCTATCATGACACCCAATTTCATATCATTCGCTTCAGTCGTTTTTACGTGATGCTTGAACACAAATTTACGCAGTTTGAAAGGATTTTCGCAAAATCTCAAAATCCAATCAAGATTTTTTAAAAACTCGACGCCTATGTTTTAAGTTAAGTGACCACCTATCATGACACCCAATTTCATATCATTCGCTTCAGTCATTTTTAAGTGATGCTTGAACACAAATTTACGCAGTTTGAAACGATTTTCACAAAATCTGAAAATCTAAAAATTTTTTTTTAATTTGAAGCCTATGTTTTAAGTTGAGTGACCACCTATCATGACACCTAATTTCATATTATTCGCTTCAGTCGTTTTTACGTGATGCTTAAACAAAAAAAGCGTCACGGACAGAATGACAGACAGACAAACTTTTTTTTGAGGTCGCATCGGTTTCCCGGGCGCTTGAAACGGATAGAAATCGCAAAATTTTTGAATTCCAAGAAATGTACAGACAAAAGTCTAATTTTATTTATATAGATAATATATATAATAGCTTACTTACGTAAAGTGAAATCCCAAGATAATCCATTGATAAAGTGAAAAAAATATAAAAATAAAAATGTAGATAGCACATGGTGCCAATTAACGAGCTTATACCGGATAAAGTGTTTAAATATAGCCTTTTAAGGCAATGAAAGAGTGGATAAATTGGATATAAAGCGCCAAATTAGAACTGGTGGGCTTTTAAGCCTAATCACATGTATCCACAAATAGACGGAAAGTGGAATGGATAATTGAAATGGTGTGCTCTATCATCAGGCGCCACCGCACACACATTTCAATTTAATCGAAAAAAACAATAATAGCTAGGTTTCTGCAAGTTACCTGACCAAAATTAGGGTCCTTTTGTAACTTGGGGGAGCGACCGTAGCTATTAGAAATAAACAACGAGGAAGTGGACCGACAAGAAGAGCGAAGCTCAGTAATGGAGGCAGTATTAGTGCATGTTGCCATCAGAGATGACTTAATGCCATCAATAGACAAGTAATGCCATGGAGTGGGGGAAAAAAAAGAGAGATAGTAATAATACTTTGGAAGTATGGAAAGGAAAGGAAAAAATAAAAAAGTAATAATTAAATGAATAAATAAAAAGAATAAAAAAGGTAATAACTAAATGAATAAATAATAAAATAAAATATAACACTAGTATAGCTAGCCTATGTATATATCACCAACATGAGAGTGACGGATAAATGCAATTTTGTCGGGTGTGGGGGGAGCGCAGTTAGTTTGTTCTCCAAGAAAGACAACACCTGCAATGTTTCTTGCTCCAGTAAAGTCTTATCCAAGAAAGAAACATTGCAAGTTTTGTTTCACAAACAACGGGCTTCCTCGTCGATGGATTGGACGATGTTCTGCCGGCGACAACGGAGGACAATCGCCGTGGCCACATCGCTCTCCAGACCAAACTCCATGCGATTTTTTCAATTTTATTTAATGGCATAGCTGCCAACCTTGAAGAATGAAAATTAGGGAGATTTTCGAAAAAATTAGGGAGATTTTTAAAAAATTAGGGAGACTTAAAAAAACCCTTGTTATAAATGAAAAAACTCCATGTACACATGCGTAATATATCAGTAACCAAGAAAATTACATATACAAGAAAAATGTATAGCTTAAAACATTTATTAAAACAGCCAATTTTAAAATGCGATACTTTTTTAAAGAAATAAACAATTTTTTAAACAGTAAATACTTTTGAACTATTTGCATTCATGGGCGCCGGCAGCATAGGGCAAGGGGGGCACTTGCCCCCCCTGGATTTTTGCAGGCATGAAAACAGCTGAAGAGCAAAAAAGAGGAAATACACGTGGACATATTTTCCAGCAAAAAATTGAAAAATTTACATGCACGTATTTTCAGGCATATATATAACAAGGTTGATAATGCAAAAACATGGAACTGGGGGGGGGGGGGAATAATGTGTGAGCTTAAATTCAACCACTCACTGTTAAACTAAATGGTGTACTAAACAATTTCTACCATTTAAATTTCAACCACAAACAAATTGACTGTGATCCTGAAGAAAATAACTATGCACTGTAAATGTTTAATAATCAGTTTTAGATATACAATATTTATTAAAAGAAAACAGGCTATAATTATTTAAAATAATTATCTTAAGTAATATCGTAAAATCCTAGAACAAATCATAAGTCTCGCATCCAAATTTCAGACTATTCTTTTGATATGAAAATAAAATAAAAAATTGATTCTCAAATATATATATATATATATATTATTTAAGACTTATTTTATTTATTTTTTTTTGATCAGAAATGGAATGAAAAATTATATATATGGCATTGGCATTTTCTAAAATAAGCATTCAAATGATAGAATAAAAGTGAAGTTTTCTTGTTTTATTGGAAAAAAAATAATTCTTTAATAAATTTCTAAATATTTTCTCAGGTAAAATTTTAGAATCTTAGCAGTCTTGCAGCACACAGAAGTGGAACTTATGACAGGGACATATGTTCTGCTCCTTCCTATATTAGCTGCAAAATACCAACTCACAAGATTGTGCTTTTTAAAATTAACTGTAAAAATAATTACCAAAGAAAAACCTGCACATGAGAATAAAACGAAATAGCGATTTTCCTGATTTTAAAATTGAAGGGAAAATGATTCAGAAATCAATAAACATATTATGGGGAAAATAATACTTTTCTGTTGAGTTGAGTTACTAAAATGCCTTAAATTTTAATTTAACAATAGAGTATTAAAAACTCTGTTTTACATCTTGTTTTTAAAATTATTCATTTACCAAAAGGCTGCAAAAAGATTGAAGTTCATGGCAAATATGGAACCCGGAGATCGGGGATAGTTAGTTACCATAATTTAGCTAGTATAGTCCGCGGACTATGCATGTCAAAAAGGGATTTTTTCCAGGACACGGACTATCTGGCTGAAATAAATTTCTTATACAAAAAAATTTAGTATATTGATCTTGCTTTTTGATCTGTAGTTAGCGCGCAAGCTCCGGTGAAGCCGATGCTAACAAATTTATTTCTGTAGAAAATAACGCACATAGATGAACTTCAAGTGACGGCACGTCGGCATGCAGGCAGCATTTGATTTTTTTTTTTTTTTCCCATTATGTCATTTAAAGCATCGACGTAGTAACAGGTGCGGACAAGCTTCGTGAAACCATTTTAGAAATATTTCAGTCCGATATGCAGAAGAACCAATTTTGAATGTGCTTTTAAAAAAAAATAATTTATGTAATACGGGGGAAAACGGGCCTTCACAAACCCAGATACCGACGCCGCGTCGTCATCGGGAAGGTTGTTATTGTTTTGTCTTCACTCGGCGAGCTGGCTAATAAAGCAAGAGAGCGAATTCTGCTGAGACGTTAAAACATGACTTGTGTCGCCTCAATTTCTTTCTTTTTTTTTAAATTGCGAGCGCAAATTTTTAATAAAGAGCATTTTTAAATTTTATATTTCGTTACTTTTAACCCAGAGAGAGTATCAATCGAATGTTGTTTAAAATTAAGTATTATGAGGCTTGACCCATAATAATTAGTAATGCTTTTTTTCTTATCTTATCTTTTTTTTGTTTGATTATGTACATTTTCATAAATGATTAGTAAAAGTAATCTTTTAATTTATTTAAGAGGGCGATACGCCTTGCCCAGAGACGGATTAATGCAATTTTATGGGCGGCTAGTTGAAATTTGTCTATTTTATGGAAGTAAAATAGAATTTCTTTTTCCTGTAGCGGAGGAGTAATCGCTCCCCCCCCAACCCTTTTAATCCGTCAGTGGTCTTACCATTAGTTAACTTTTCACGAAGTTACGGTATATATTTTTAGTAAAATCCGCGTAACTGTTTAAAAAAGAAAATGAAAAAAAAAAAAAAAAAAAAAAAAAAAAACCCAAACTCGGAAAATTTTGTTTTCTTTTTCTTACGGATTTCTTAACATTAACTCACATTTTAAAAAAGCATTATTCTTTTATTCAGCATAAAATTAAGATGTATACTTTTAATAGCTATAAATATCGAAGTATTTATTTATTGGAATTATTATTAATAATTTATTTATTTAAGAAATAAAGTATATTTAAACTACCATAAATTATTTTACTTCCTTTGCATGTTGAAGACCTAAAGGAATACGACAAGATTTATATTTTAAATACCATTACTAAAAGCTGCACTTTTATACAAGTTTTATTTGTCGTGCAGACCGTCAGTTTGCTTTATTTAAACAAAAATTCCAGTTTAGCATTCATAAAATGTCTGGAAGTCCTCGTTCGGCCAACGATTTTTCCAAAACCAAGCAAATTTTTGGATCCGAAAATGACCACTAACATTTCGTTTTCAATCCACGTTTTCTAATATATTCGCTAACATCTGCCATTTTCTCAATAATCCACAATAGAAGTGTCAGTTAAGTTGGTACGTGTCCGTGGAAAAAATTTATAGATTCATCAAGTGCGCAAAATAGCAATAAAAACACGTCGCGAGCAACAATAGCTCACCGACAACGGTTTTCCAGTGGCGAAAGGTCTCGATAGATAATTATTGTTGTGTAGTAGTTCGCCAAGTACATAATTATGTATCAGATGCCTTTCGAAACATCGAGGATCTAAAATAAGAATTTGCCCCTCTGAACTAAGTTTTGAATTTACGAACTCAGAAATCAGTAACAGTGCGAGATGCAGTGAAAACGTACATCCCAGGCGCGCATTATCGTCCTCTTGTTACTCTGCTATGTCCGCTAAGAACGTCGTAGATTTAGGACATCGCAGTGGCGGATCTAGGATTGGGTAAAGGGGGGGGCTAACTTACTGGGTATTCAATAATTTGGGCACAGTTATCCACAAGCCCTACGAGAGGGGGGGGCGCCGCCCCGGGGCCCGTGTTCAGCTAAAGTGCGTCCGTAAATTTTTCAGAATGTGTTAAGAATTTCATTTATAGGTCTTTAATTAAAATCTTTTTTTTAAATAGACTAAATTTCGAATACATCCCAGATAGCACAAACTTGTCCAGAACCCTCCCAGAAGACGTCATATAGACAAGTTGACATGTCCATTAAACATCCACGATTCGTCGGATTCTCGTCCCTTTTACATCAATATGACACTATAGGACGCCCATATGAAGTCTTATAGACATCTATATAGACATAATTATGGACGTGCTTCAAAGACTTGAGGCCTATTTATGGACTTAGTATGGGCAAGTCTTGGACATCAACGTCTATATATGGACCTACTTAAGTCAAGTCTTGGACATCTCCATCCATGCTTCTTGCCATTTCACTAAGGTACTATGGATTATCTGGGACACGTCTATAAAAAAGACTTATCTGGAAATTATATGTCTAATTTTGGTCTATTCATGGACAGTTTCTGGATTTTCCAGATTATGTCAATAAATATTGTCTTCTGTATGTCTATCTATAGACGTGGACGTTATATGGGCGAGATGGATCAGAAATGGATATAAAATGGACAACTGTGCTATCTGGGATAATTCTAGAATGATTTACACTCATGTCCATAAATTAAGGATAATTCAGAATCACACAGAAATTGATCTCTAAAATAAAAATTTCACCTGTGGAATGATCACACACATCTTGAAGAAGAATATGCAAATTACAGGAAACCACCAGATGGCGTGGATGGTACGTCACAATGACGAGAGTGTAATAGAGGGGTATATAAGGAATGGTGGCAAAGAAGTAAAATTTTTCACAAGCGCTGTGAAAGCCTTTCAGTGCAAAAACCGCATAGTTATGGCACAAAGGAGGCATTTGGATGATGTTTTACGTGGCAGAATTATCGGACGACTGGAATGTGGACGTACCCAGCTGGAAGTATCCGAGGAACTTGGAATCGCCCAGAGTGTCATCTCCAGGCTTTGGCAACGATTCCAAGATGATGGTAATGTGAGTAGACGTTACAGCACAGGTCGCCCCCGAGTTACAACGCCGAATGAGGACCGCTATTTGGCAGTTACTGCCAAAAGAAACAGACGGAGTACAGCATCAGACCTGTCTCGTCAGCTCTCTTCAGCTACCGGTACGACAGTTTCAAGGCAGACCGTGTACAGACGCTTAAGGCACATTGGTCTATATGCTCGTAGGCCTGTCAGATGTGTTCCACTTACCGCAACTCACTGTCGCCTGCGATTAACCTGGAGTAGAGAGCGTGCATTGTGGACACCGCAACAGTGGTCTTGTGTGATGTTTTCCGACGAGTCCAGGTTTAGTTTGGAGTCTGATTCTCGCCGGACATTCATCTGGAGAGCGCCAGGTACCCGTTACCACCAAGAGAACACCATTGAAAGACACCGTTACGGTTTTGCAGGATGGCTCGTTTGGGGAGGAATTATTCTTGGTTCCAGAACTGACCTGCATGTTCAGAGTGTAACGATGACAGGCCACATCTATCGGGATGTCATTCTGGAACAACATGTACGTTTGTTTCGGGCGCCATGGGTGCTGAATTTGTGTTTATGGATGACAACGCCCGTCCTCACCGTGCAAACATTGTAGACGAATGCCTTCAATCGGAGGATATCACCCGTATGCATTGGCCAGCATACTCACCGGACTTGAATCCAATAGAGCATGTGTGGGATATGCTTGGCCGACGAATTGCAGCCCGTCAACCCCCTCCCACCTGTCTACCGGAACTTCGGAGTGCATTGCTTGATGAGTGGTGTAATATTCCCCAAGATCAGATTGATCATTTGATACTCAGCATGCCTAGGCGTTGTCAGGACTGTATTGCATCGTCCGGGAGACATACTCCGTATTAACCATCCTACAAACCATGTTATACTGTTTTTTGTAAATAGGTTCTTTTTTGAAATTTGGTCAAGGGAGTAAAACTTGCAATTTTTATTAATTATGTCAAACATATAGCATCTTTTTTGCTCTTTACTTTTTGTTTAATAAATAGACTTTCTTATGTGTGTTTTTTACAAAGTTTTTTAATTACTTTATCGTTTAACACCAGTATTTTGAGTGTTTTTTCAGAAGTCAAATTTGTTTTGCTTCTTTCTCTTTCTTTGCCTGAACTTCATTATCCTTAATTTATGGACATGAGTGTAGATGGCAGAAATGTTAATTCTACCATTTAAATATTAGTATTTTTTTCAATCTTCGAACATGAATTAAAAGTATCATTACATATCAGACAAACTTCCCTCCCACTCTCTTTCCTTTTAGCATTTTGTATGAAAATCATTAAAAGAGCAGTTTTACAAAAAAAAAAAAAAAATCCCTTCCGTCCCTCCTGTTTTTTCGAAACTTTTGTGCTTTACGAAAGGGGCCGGGAAGACTTCCGTCCTGCCTTATAAAATTTCTCTCAGAGGCCCTGGTTATCGAAGCTTGGCGACATTTGGCACGATTTTTTACATTTCGCCTGTATATTTCATTTTTCAACCTACATATAGTATTACGTAATCGAATTTCGAGAAAGATGTGCGAATTTCCGATTAAATAAAATACTCGAACCTGCTAGGACTTGCACTTCATAGGAAAAACAATGTCTGAAAAAATTAATTTAAATCATACCTCTTTTTTCCATAGCGATATCATTGTATTCTTTCTAATAATGCATCTCTTTACAAACTGCCTATTAGTGATGCATGTATACAGGGTGAATCTAAACTCTTGGGCAAAACTTTAAACGGTGATAGGGCACATAATAAGGAATCAGAATCACATAGCAATGTGGGGTCGGCAACGTCGTCTTCGTATAGCTGTTAATAATCACTTCGGAAAAAGTGCTGAAACAACAGTCACTTGCCACATTGTTCGTCAGAAACTAATGTATTTTTCTCAAAACAGAAGACTAAAATGGATAGTTTAAAAAGTTTATTTTATTTCATGGATGAAATTTTCGGAGACGAGCCTATTGCTTATGATACTTGGTTAAGAAATTAGACGGACACTTCAATGCTTTTCCAAAAGTGATTTTACCGGGTAAGTTAAAACTGCGTTTCACCCCAGATTGCTATGTGATTACGATTCCTCATTGTGTGCCCTATCACCCCTTAAAGTTTTGCCCAAGAGTTTAGATTCGCCCTGTATTTTGTGAGTGCTGTTCTCCTTGAAATAGCTTGTTCTGGGGCTGGGCATTTATGATTTCTTCCTGATGATTTCCGCTTTCACTCTCACTAGACAAATTATCAGTTTTTGGAATTTTCATAAAATAATCACCTACATTACGATTCAATGACCGCTTTCTTGAGGCCATAATATTTGCATTTAAATTAAATTCTACACGCGAACGGAGCTAAATAGAGAACAAATGAATCACACTAGCGCTTCACCCGAAAAGAACGACCAAGCGGCGAAAGCAATTTCAATGGGCTAAGACTTTGAAGCCTGCTTAGATAGGACTACAGTACTTCCAAGAAATTCTTCCACCATTCCTAAGCATTCAAAACGGATGTACTTTTGTATAAACAGTAAATGTGCGAAAACCAGGTAAGGAAAATTAGCTATAGTAATATTATTCTTTCAAAATATCCCTGAAAATCCAAATGGCAGAACAAAAGAACCTTTCACAATGATACAGAAGATAGCCACTTGGGATTCCTAGTGACTTGATGTCTATGCTACACTCCCCATCCCCTCACTATGTACATCCACAGACCTCAAAATACCCATAGACCAGACAACCCCCTATGCTTTCGTTGTGACTAAAATCATCGGGAGCTGTAGGAGGAGCTGTCAGCTGCCAAGGAGGTCCCAAAGATGACGATTGGCGAATTCAATCCTCTTCCTTAGGGGGAGGGGTCGCTGCGCTTGCCCCTTTCCACAAAGCGAAAGAGTACCGATCTTTTGTTCATGAACTTGTAAACAGTCTTCGGGACCGTCTGGTAGCTCTCAGCCCCTCCCACTGCTTCTGATCACTTTAGTCACAGAGAAATCATAGCGGTGTCTGGTCTATGTGTATTTTGAGGTCTCTGTGTACATCTATCATAAGGTATTCCACATCAGGTACACATCAGTACAGAATCCGAGACGCGCACCGCACAAGGCGCGCGCAAAGACTGTTTATATTAACAGCGAATTATATGTATTTTTAGCTCCCCCTTTTTATGACTTTGCAGGGGGTGAATGGACATCATCGCTCAAACCCTGTTCTTTGCACTTGCCATAACCCGTTTAAACAATCAGCTGTTCTGCGCTATCACGTATATATGGTAAAACTAGGTTACTGATCATCCTTAAAAGAAACCGAAATGTTTCAAGGAGAAGACGAAATTTCGGGCGATTCCTTCGCCCGAAATTTGATACTCGTTTTGAAACGAAAATATTCGTTTTGAAAATACCTGTAGCCTGGGAACGAAAGGGTTAAAAACCATTGATTGAGGTCAAGTCTAAAAATCTAAGTAATAAATCAAAAAAGTAAATTAAAATTTCAAAATAACCGATTTTAGACACGTAGTTTTTAACTAAGCATCAGAACTCTATTCTATCTAGTCTAAATTCAGTTTCAATGGGGGGGGGGCTATAGCCCCTATAGCCCCCCCCGTAGATCCGCCTCTGAGGACATGCTTTAGGTTCGGTAATCACTGTTGTTTTCCCTTGCTTTAGGTTCGGTAATCACTGTTGTTTTCCCTTGCTTTTTTGTTCTTTTATGGTAACCATACTTTTAAGTAATCTTTGCCCTCTGGAGTAGTCTTAGCGAAGTTTCTTCAGTTTCTGTCGTTAACATTTAACAAGTTCTGTAAATTTTTTTCAAAAATTGATAAGTACATAAAACATGGGAATAATTTGGAAAAATTCGGGAGATTTATAAACTTTTCGGGAGTTCGGAGATCGTTCTGAAATTCGGGAGTCTCCCGGAAAAATCGGGAGGTATGGCAGCTATGTAATGGGGTTACTAAGATCGCTTGTTCGTGCGAAAGACGAAATAAGCCAAAGAATCACAACTGCATTTGTCATATTAAAACTAGTGTGTGAGTGTGGGAAGAATTTGACTTTACACTTTACATGGCCCCATCACGAAACAAGGAAGGATTACAGGGGGCGGAGAGGCTACCGCCCTAATTGAGAAAAAAGAAATTAATGTAAACGATCCAATTTTACTTCCATAAAATGGATGTATATGTCAATCTTCCAACTAACCGCCCTCCACCGACAAACTCACTGCCTTCCCCCACCCCCCGACAAAATTGCATTAATCTGTCGCTGTCACTAAAGGTTCACATATTGGACTTTTGTGAAATAAAATTTGTAACACTTCTTTCTCCAATTACATACAACAACAGAAGCAAAGCATACATACTCTCCAACATACAACAACAAAGTCAACTTTGTTGTTGTATGTTGTATTGGTAATATATATATATATTTATAAGCCTTCCAAACGCGGGAGGGAATTGTGACACGCCCTGTATTTTTCTAAAAAAATAATAAAAAAAACTTTTGGTTTTAAATAAATACTTACAGTTAGTAAATTAAATACAGTTGAACTCGGTTAGAACGTCTGAAAAGACCAGATAATAGTGGTGCAGAGTATTTTGACGTAGAAGAGAGTTGTAACTATTATCGAGATGACCATCGTGAAGTTCAACAACATTTGTAGACCAGCTCCTAAATTAAAATCCTGGTTGCACCACTGCCTTGGAATTCGAAATATGTTTTGGGGTTCAGCAGCTTTCAAATAATGAAATTTTTAAAAACATCGATTTTTCAATTTTCTGCTTAAAATGTAGTTTTGTAACGGTGGTATAATTGAGAAATTTTTGAAACGATATGATCAATGTAAATGTTGTAAAAAACTTAAATATTTTAACTGCACTGACATATCCTCTAAATGTCACCGCCTTTAAACTGCGTTTTTTCAGTTATAAAATTTTTCGCAAAAGCATAGTATCGAAAGTGTTATTCACTGATTAACTTGATTAAGATATATTCACTGATAAACTTGAAATATTTTGTGTGTTCTGAATATTACTTGCTTAATACAATTAGGGATCGAATTTATGATTGTTTAGAAGATAAAATATCAAAAATAAAAATGCAACAGAAAATATGCTATTATATCAAGAATTTTATTAAGTGTTCTGTGTTTTACAGTTAAAGATAAAATTAAAATTTATCGAAATTTCCCTCTTACGGCTTTTAATAGATCGTTACTTTCTCCAATATTTGGTAGTAAGTTGCAAATTTAATGATTAATAAATTTAAAGTCAAGTAAATGTTATTCTATAAATTTTCTCTGTTGCGGAATATTTTCAATTTGTACGTTTTCTAATTACTGATTATTTTATATACATACAAATACTTTTAAAGTACAGTTGTAGTTTTCTATATGGATACTTTAAACCATGGCCTAATCTAACGAGTGAAGCAATTTCAAATCAGTTGTGATGCAAAAACAACAGCAATTTCAGTGGTGATTAAAAAAGCACGGTGCAGTTCCCAGATAATTCTCGGGGGGAAAAAAACTAACATTTCTTTGTAAAGGAAGAATTAATTGGAATCAACCCCCCTATATTCGCAGCTGTGAGTTCATATTTCTATGTAATAAAATTCAGGGTACTGTGTAAAAACTTCTTATAAACGAGAAAAAATTGCTTAACATAACTGTTTATAAATACAATAAATTATTAACAATAATCATTTCTAATTTTTATATATCCCAAATGCAAGCTTTTGTTCAATTAGTTTATTTAATGAGGAAGAGGGGGAAAACGGCATCAAAGCAAGAATTAAAAATAAATATATAAATAAATGAAAAGTTTATTTATTTATTTATTTTTGTATCGTAACACCCAATACACTTTAAACCAACAAAAATGTCCTGCATCTTAAAAAAACATGCAGTTTTTCGATAAGTTAAAAATGCCGACGGCTCTTGCATGAAAAATAAAGACACGGAACATTCAATATATCATCTGACGCCTAAAGGTACAAACCCGTTTTCAACAATAATGCGCAGTTTTTTCTCTTTTCGGAAATGCAAATCGAGCGGCAAATATTTCGGCAATACCGTTATCGGTGAAAGAAGAATAGCACAATCCGAAATGTCAAACAATAAAACAGCAAAGTAAATTACCCATTGTGTGTCATAGAATTCCGCTTGGAAAGGAATTGCAACTTACCTGAAAAAAGAAAAAATACAGTAAGTGAATAGGCATTTTAATACAGGTACAAAGTGAATGCAATATCTAGTCATTTAAAAGGCAGTGTACAAATGCATGTTTATTCTGTAGACTGTAAAACTAATGGGCAGATCTAAGCGCAGTTTTCTTAGATATTGGATTCAACAGAAAGAAATTCTAGAGTTCAGAGTTAAGTTGTTGAAACACGACTCCAATTTTTAAAAAATAAAATCAAAGACGTAGTCGTTAGTCTGACACAGTTAACAGAGGCACGAAGTCTACCTTACTGGTCGGCAATTTTTTAGGGAACTTTAAACTGACGTTTTGACTGTTGCCAGTCACGATGAATAGATTTGATTTCTATAAAAATAGCTGCGGGTGACATAGCTCCACGAGAAACCTTTACTTTTTAGCACGTCATTTCCCGTACAAAAATGGTCACGATTATTTTTAACAGCACTGGCATCTGCTGAAAAATGGAAGAATGCGAGAACAGCTGGATAGATCTAGAGACCCTATTTTGACGCAGCTGTGGGCACAGCCAGCTGCGTCAAAAAAAGGGTCTCTAGATCTGTGGCACGCTATGAACGTTTCGATCGTCCGCCATCTTGCTGGTAGTTAAGTCGAGCGATGGCAACGGCTGCCCTTTTTTTAGCATTGGGAAAGGGTTGCGCCTCAAAGGTTAAGATATTGGATTCAACAGAAAGAAATTCTAGAGTTCAGAGTTGAGTTGTTGAAACACGACTCCAATTTAAAAAAAAATAAAATCACAGACGCAGTCGTTAGTCTGACACAGTTAACAGGGGCACGAAGTCTGCCTTACTGGTCGGCAATTGTTTAAAGCGAATTTTCACGGGCAATGAAGCTGGACGAATTGCCGGCTAGTCTTTTAAAGAAAGACTACACTTGATTTTGTATGTAAACGTTCATTCCTTGAGTGGAAAAAGAGATTTTCTTTCGTAATTTTTGTACGACCCCAGAAATCCGATCATTCGATGTGATTTTTTCCCTTCAAGAGCCATGCAAAAGTGGTTTAAGTCAAAATTATATTTATCTTCATATCTCTGACACTTTTAAGGTATAGTTCTCAAATTTTATAAGTCAACCCTTTAGTGTATGGGGCACATTTTACTAATTGGGAATTGTTTCGTAAGGGGGTCGTATAATAATGCAAAAAGTTTAACTTTTTAAAAATCAACGAGAAGATTTATTTCTTGTATTATTTCTGACCTTATTTTGAACATTTTTTTCAATTTACACTGCCCACTTACCTCTAATAGATAAAGAATTAAAGCCCGTTACCACCTTTTAGGGACACGCTGTATAAATGCGCTAATCTTTGTGCCCCTTTTACAGCACACTGCGCAAACGGATTAGTGTGAAATTTGGCACAGTTAAAATTCGTATGGAGGTGATTATGCGAATGATAAAATTTATGGGTATGTTTACAAGCACTGTAAAAAAATACAGAAGTAAATTGGCACGCAATATTTTGCGCCAAGACGGGTGATGGTTCCATTCTTGTTTCAATTTTGAAACAACAACATTAAGTTACAACGATACTATAGAGTTATAGTATTCCAACAAAATTTGCAAAAATATGAAATTATTCGCCAGTTTATTGAAAATACGAGACGAATTCTGAAAGTAAGTTTCGTTTTGAAAAAAAAAAAAAAATAGTAAAAAAATTTTCTTTCAAGCCACTTTTATTTTTTAATGAAAGAGCATGGCTTAAACTATTTTTCTACATAGTTTCCGCCAATGTTCAAATACCTTTCGTAGCGGATTACTAGCTTTTCTGTACTACCTTCTTTATAGAAACTTCCCGCCAATGACGAAGAGCAAAATCTGCTCCTTTTTTTCCAATCGTTATCAAGACGCCATACTGCATAGCGGAGAACGCTTCCCCGAAATTCCCATGGAGCAATACACTCTTAAAAATTCGGTGCAACATTTCGTCAAAACATGGTACTTGAAAAGTTTACTCCATAAGATGGTAAAACTCCAACATTTGGTGCTCAGGTTTAACCATACTTTAGTTAAGCACCAAAGGTTTGAACAAGGATTCATCATCTTATGAAGACAACTTTTCTAGTGCCATGTTTTCTCATGTTTTGATGAAATATCGCGCCAAATTTTTAAGAGTGCAATGCACCAGCGGCAGATCCGAGGGCGAGGATGGGGTGATCATCCTTCCTTCGAGAGAACATAAACACAGACGGCTGTGACAAAAATGTTCTTTAGGTATGTGGCAGGCAGTGGGCGATTCGACCGACCGCCATCTTTCTGGTAGTTAAATCGTGCGATGGCAACGGCTGCACTTTTTCGACATTGGGAAATGGTTGCGCTTCAAAAGGCTAAAAAACGTAACGGAGCACAATCGTGGGCTCCGTCGTAGCATTCAAAGACTCGAGTCAAAGGAGAATCTACTCTTCGCTGCGTCTTTTTAAACGATGAGAGCGAATACTTTAAACATGGATTCAGTACAGTGGACTCACGCTGTAACGCGATCTGTCTTATTAGTAACGTATCTCAGAGCTAACACGGAATCCTCGCACGCAAGACGAGATTTTTCGCCAACAATAAGACACGGAAACAGAAGTGCGGGGTGTGAGGCGTAGGCACCGTCTTCACAATTGGCTGAGGAAGATGTGAGCCAATCAGCGAACGGTACTTCATTCCTCGTGTCATCACTGAGGGCGGAAGCACGTGATCTGTCCTAGTCTAAATTTGGATTTATTTATTACTCATAAAAAATGGTATTATATAGTTAAGGAATGGTTTAAAACGGTTAGAGGGGTGTTTATAGGTGTCTAAAGCAGTGGTTCCGAACTGGTGGTCCGCGGAGCATTGGTGGTCCACGAACAAGTTCTAAGTAGTCCGCGAAGCGAGCGATTGTTTAAAAAATAATTGTGTTTTCACAATTTCATGAAAGCAAAAAGCTTAATTTTTTACGGCCTTCTTTAGATAATTAAAAAACATGTTTAATAGTCTTTGTAAAGTAGGGAAAATACGGGCGGCACAATTTTAAACACAGCTCGATAAAATGTTGTAGCATCTCAGACAATCTTTTGTCTTCGGCTGCAAGTATATGTAAACAGGATTGAATAGCCATTATCAGCATCATTGTGTCAATGGGAATTTTCTGCGCTTTTTTAAATTTTTCATTTAATTTTACATTTAGTGCAAAAAGTTTTGTACCTTTTTTTTTTTTTAAAAACATTTTATTACCCCCCCCCTCCCTCCACGGAAAGAATCTTTTTAGATGGTCCGTGGGTAAATTTGAAGTTGAAAAGTGATCCCCTGGTTAACCCTTTGAGGCGCAACCCTTTCCCAATGCTGAAAAAAGTGCAGCCGTTGCCATCGCTCGACTTAACTACCAGCAAGATGGCACGCGATGAACGTTTCGATCGTCCGCCATCTTGCTGGTAGGAAAGTCGAGCGATGGCAACGGCTGCCCTTTTTTCAGCATTGGGCAATCTATCCAGCTGTTCTCGCATACTTCCATTTTTCACCAGATGCCAGTGCTGTTTAAAAATAATCGTGACCATTTTTTTTACGGAAAATGACGCGCTTAAAGAGTAAAGGATTCTCGTGGAGCTATGTCACCCGAAACTATTTTTATAGAGATCAAATCTATTCTTCGTGACTGGCAACAGCCAAAACGTCAGAATTTGGTGTTCCCAGAGAGGGAACACTGCGCGTTAAAGGGTTAAGTTGAGTTGGGAACCACTGTACTAAAGTAAGTGTGTGTGTGTCAAAAAGTCGTATACACACCCTATTTCACAACGCGTCCACATTTATCGCCTTCCCTTGAAACTTTTCTGAGTCCACCACCACACCAGCACTGTTACACAGAGAAGAATCCAATTTCATAAAGAGAGCACTTGCAGTACCGCAGCATTTTTTTCTCACCGTTACGAACTCCCTTGCATCTTTTATCGAAAGGTCGAGCAGCGCCCTTGGGAAGTTTAAGTTTTCGTTTGTGTAAGAAACAGGCAACAACGCATGCCCCCTCCCCGTGCATGCGTCAACTCCAGAAATAACGCTGAAGTAGGGATGAATGGAGTAACACCACTCGAAAAAACCAGACTTGGGATTTTTTGATTCTGTTTTTAACCCACATTATTTTAAACTTTGAATTTCAAGCATTTTTGATATGGAAGACCACCTGAATAGAACGTCCTAAGTTGAAAAACTTCGCTGCCATCGAAGGGCCGCGCAGTCAGCTGTGTCAGAGAGCTTCTTTAGCTCTGTGGCTCTGTGGTTCCAGATGGGAGATTCGGTCGACCGCCATGGTACTGTAAGTTAAATGGATCGATAGCAACGGCGGCACTTTTTCAGCGTTGGGACCAGTTAGTCTTTTTTTCGACTATCGGTGAAACCGCTGAAATAAGGTGGTTTCACGGCTCAAACACCGCGCCTCAAAAGATTAAAAGCTTCAAAAGAAATAGAGGCCAGGGATATTCAGTACTCGATGAAAACATACTGGAATTATGAAAGCAAATCGCTTTTAATATATCCTGTGTTGAAAATTCAGTGCATGGAACTAAAACTACGCAGCAGGTCCATAGAGAGGGGGAAGATGTCCTTCGTCAGTGGCGAATCGAAGAGGAGGTCAATGGGGCAATCGCACCCCACTTAAACCCACCAAGGTCATTCAGGGTAACTTTCAGCTTAACTTTGTGCACCTCCTGGTTTTCCTTGTATTTGTTTTTACAGAACGTTCACTGTCCACTGTTGCACTCCGTAGGGGGGAGGGGGGCAAGTGCCATTCCCCCTGTATATACGAGCCTGGACTCAGACTCGGACTGGCCAGTGTGTCTGACTGTCTGCAGACGGGTGGGCCCCGTCTGCAGACAGTCAGACCACTCTCGGCGGGCCCTCCCTGCACAAGGCGGGCCCCCAAACAGAAAAAATGAAATTAAAAAAGTGCTTACTGATAGCACTTAATGAAGTTTGACACAGAAAAATTTTTGCAGCTGTATTTGCGCCCCAAAAGGCTTCAAAACACTTTATTTTAAATGAAGTTCTCAAAATATTTTGAGAGAGGATTCCCGAATGAACAAGGGATCAATTAATATGAATGACGCATATTAATTAATGGATCAATATTTTATGAATGCATTAATTATCAATCATAATTAATTAATAACACCATACCTCCCCCCCTACACCGAAAGTTAACACATTCTATTATTTATCGGTTATACAATTACCCGGGCCCCCCTTCTCTTGAGACGGGCGAGCCCCTACCCTCCCAGACCGGGCCTGCCTGGACTGACACACGAACTGAAATGACAAATCCATTCCAGCCTTATTGAAAAGTATTAAACAGATAACATACAGTAGCAGATCTAGGGGGCTTCACCCCCCCCCAAAAGTGAGTGCTAAAGAGTAACATTCTGCTTTATTATATACTTTAGATAGCTAAAATAATCATATTTTATAACTTAGCCCCTCCCAAAAGCATGCACATTGGTTTAGACTAAATTTTGATTCACAGCACATTTTAATTGGGATAAATAAGCTTTTTTTTAAATTTAGCACCTCCCAAAAAGAATGTCTGGATCCGCCACTGATAACATAGCACCTTATAAAATATTTCCCTTTTCCCCCTTTATTAAAATCTTATATTTAATCCTGTAACTCACGGTAGTCACGCAGCGAACCACCCAATTTCTGAGTCAGCGGCCGCACAGCCAGCTGTGTCAGAAAAAGTTTTTAGCTCTGTGGCACGCGACTGGCAACTCGATAGGCCGCTTGATGGTAGTTAAATCGTACGATGGCGGGAACGGCTGCCTTTTTCAGCGTTGGGCAGTCTATCCAGTTGTTCTTCTACATCGATGTGAAATTGGTGGAGCTTGGAAGGGTTAGAAACAGAATAAGGCAGCACCCTAACCGAGTCAAGAAGTCAGGGTTCTGAATGAGCTGCTTTCGTTTATCTGCCCTACTGGGCTGCACTCATAGTTTGGTTTTACCGAAAATAGCTGCTGTAGAAGAAAGATGAATGGAACACTACTGACGACGGACTTACTTTTTGTCTTTTTTTTTCCCTCAAGGCATATTTTTAACTTTCCGTTCGGATGAGAAAACGGCTGGGAGAAAATGTTGAGTTATAGTGTAAGTGTGAAATAAGCTTTCGAAGAATTGTTTAAATGATAGGGGGAGCAAAAATATTTCAATCTTTATCCCAATAAATAAAACTGAGATTTTTTAAAAATTCTTAGTTTAAAATGCATTGCATAAACTATTATAATTAATTCAAAGAATCCACACTAAAGTGAAAACAACACGAATATTTTCATTTTAAACTTTGAGATAAGAAATTGAGAGCATTCATTTGAAAATATTTATTTGCGACGCACGTAAACGAGTTCCCAAACATTAAAAGCAATGAATTAAAGCCGGTGCTAATGAAATAAGTTAGGAGTAATTGTCTGCAACGAATACTTTTATTTCAAAGTTTTGTTCCGATCAAAAAGTTAAGAACATAAGGCTATTTAAGCATGTTTTCAAATATAGAAGGCAGTGAATCAGGGTCGATACTAATGAATTGGGCATCTGAGACCTAGGCGATTGCTGAAGGCGGCGAGTAAAGGCAAGGCGAATTAGGGAATTGGTTAACTCTTTAAACCTTTAAAGCGCAATCATTACCTAAAGTCGAAAAAGTGCAGCCGTTGCCATTGCACCATTTAACTAACAGCAAGATGGTGATCGATCGAATTGCCCAGAACTAGGGATGGACGCGAGACGAAAAATTGGAGTCTCGCGTCTCGCAAAGCAGCCTAAAATCTTTGTCTCGTCTCGCAAAAATCCCTATATCGTAATGTTGAAAATGTGTGTCTCGTCTCGCAAAAAAGCTGTAAATCTCTGTCTCGTCTCGCAAAAAAGTCGTCTCGCGTCCATCCCTACCCAGAACGTACCACAGAGCTCAAGACCATTTTTGGACACAGCCGGCGGTGCACGATTTAGCTACCAGCAAGATGGCGGTCGATTGGAACCCCAGTGAGTGCCACAGAGTTCAAGGAACATTTTTGATTAGACGAAAGATGATGAAGACAGGAAGAATTTTTGGCCGAAACGATCGTATCGTGTTATAAGTAAGATTTTATGTATGTTTTTTCACAAAGTTTTTATTTATTTTATCGTTTAATATCAGAATTTTGTGTGTTTTTCCGGAGTATGATTAGTAACCTAAATAGTAAAACTTTCTGCAGAGTTCGTTCAAAAATATATTATTGACACTGTAACATTAAAGAAAATAATAATAATAATAATTTTTTTTTATTTGTTCATTATATTTTCTCGCTATCTCTTACATATACAACCACACTACTCATATATTATAAACTGATTTTACCTAAGCAGCTTAAAGAATTTTTAAGTCACATTAAGTAAAAAATAAAATAAAATAAACAATTTTTAATACGGTTTATATTATATTTTTCAGTTTTGCACGTACACAATGCTTTCAATGAATACAAAAGTGTACCCGGTTATTACTAGCACAGCAGTGACACCCAAAAAGACCAAGGGAATATTCAAGGAGTCACTATCTGACAACGGATAAAGCTTGCTAAATAAATAAAGAAAAAAAAATAATGAACAAAACTTTTCCTTTTTTCGACCACCAAATTAGTTGCCTGGAGTAAAAGAAAGGCCACCGTCTATTTGAAAATAGTATGGAAATGGCATTTTTTAATAGATAACTATCAAAAGTTGTCTAATCTTTAATTAACCCTTTAAAGCGCAACCCTTTCCCAATGCTGAAAAAAGGGCAGCCGTTGCCATCACTCGACTTAACTACCAGCAAGATGGCGGACGATCGAAACGTTCATCGCGTGCCACAGAGAGCGGCATTGGCGGCTCTGGCTGTGCGTGTACAGCCAGCTGTCGTCAAAAAAAGGGTCTCTAGATCTGTGGCCCGCGATGAACGTTTCGATCGTCCGCCATCTTGCTGGTAGTTAAGTCGAGTGATGGCAACGGCTGCCCTTTTTTCAGCAATCCGAAAGGGTTGCGCCTTAAAGGGTTAAGAGAAAAGATTCGAATTTATGATTATACAAACAAATGCGTCTAAATTACTACCATTCGAAAAGTGCAAGTTTTTCCCCATTAGATGAATAACAAAATTTCGTACATTCTCAGTGATCAACTTCAATTAAAATTAAAACGCAAATGTATCATTTGCGTAATAGGGTAGTTAAATGTCAAATCAACAGTTCCACCCATCCGCCTAGTTAGATTAAAGAGGGGAGGGGGCGCGGGATCCATCCGAGCGAGAATAGTTAAACGGAATTGGCCTCCGCGTCCTTGGAACTTGTACAACATATGCGAGATGTCTGACCAATTAAGAAAACGAGGACCAGGAAGTTTAAACAGGCAATTAACCAGTTAAAGAGGTCCATAAAATGAGATTGTAAGTTTTTATTATCCAATTTCGCTCACGGGATGCACGACGTGAACAATTCAGCATTTCAATCTCATATAAATGACACGAGGTACAATCTGTACATGACTTAATTCGAAAATTCTGCGATTTCTATTTGCTTCAAGCGTTGATGAATTAAAAAAAGAACTTCGGGAAAAAAATTTCAGTCTGTCCATAAAACTTTTTTTAAAATTTTATCTCTAGAAGTTAAAGCCCATTGTGGAAGCAATTACAAAACGCGCTACAGAAAACATTCGACAAAAGTATGTCTACAACGAATATATTTTATCTTTGAACACTTAAAACTTCATGATCAGTTTTTATTATATGCCGAAACGAGGCAGTAGGCATGGGGAAGGGCGAAATTTTAGTCAATGTATTATTTGTATTTTAGCACTAGCGTGCTATTTCGCTCAATCCCAGAATTTTGTCTACGCGATCTTGTAGACAGGTTTTGCAGATATGAACTGTCACGGTGAAGATCTTTTCAAGTGTGTTTGACAGATAACGTGGGAAAGGAGAGTTAATAAAATGTTGAAAGCCGCACAGGGTTTGCAATTTTGATAATTGATCGCTGAGTTTGGTGCCAAAACGCGACAATTTATTATAAATATATTATGAGTATAGTTAGAAAATGCCTGGCGAAGATTGTCAAATAGTTTTGGTAGGAGATTTTAATAAATTTTTCAATCCCGAAGAAGCGTTTTATGAAACAGAGAAGACAAATACGGTACACTTATAGATTATGATACACTTTCCAAACAGTATTTAAAAAGGGAGAGGATAGTTGGATTATGCTTGGCGAAGATTGTAAAACAGTTTCAGTCGGCGATTTTAAGATTGATTTCGATTCCAAAGAAGTGTTTTATGGAACAAAAGTTGATTCCTATTTTAACACCCCCACTCTCGCCAACCTAAAAAATCGCCGCACTTTGGCGAGCTTTGCAGTCATGGGTCTCTAGGAGTTATGCACATGTTTCAACGCTCCCAAAAGAACTAGATGAAAACTAAAGTGCACAAATTAGCGGTAAACGCACCAGTTCAGGAATTTGAAGACACTTAATTATTAAAACTACATTAATTGTCAACCCAAAATAAATAAATAAGTAATGGAATGCTGTACTTATATGTTGTTCCAAATCGTCATTTTAATTCTAAATTGCGGTTGCGACATAAATACAAAAAATCGTCATGGTAACTGCATGTTAAATCATCGCCACCTTGGCGAGAGTCGGGTCGTTAGAGTAGGAATCAACACAAGAAAGACAAACACGGTATACTCATGGATTATGATGCACATTCGAAACAATATTTAAAATGGTGAAGCAATAGTTGGAATATACTTGGAGAAGATTGTAAAATAGTTTTAGTAGGCAATTCTAAGATAGATTTTGATACCAATGATGGGTTTTATGGCACAAGGAAGCAAAATACGGCACATTCATGAAATACACTTTCCAACTTTTAATGGAATAAAGAAGAAATATAGGGAAGACGCATAAATCATGATACGATTAATAAGCACTTTAGTGCGTATTTAAAATCTAAAAGTGTTTCAGATTTTCATTTTTTTCTCGTTGATTCTGGAGATCAATTATAGGTGAAAAAAGTCTAGAACTACAATATATCCCCCCTCCCTCACGAATTTTTTTTTCTGAGCACGACCATGTACCGAAATCGGAAATGCATGCTCTTTTGAAAAAGTGTGCAATCCATCACCGAGTTTGTGTGTGGAGTCTTGTCGCATGCAAAAGATCTCGTTTTGCTGAGATCAGCCTCTTTTACATCAATGGTTCATCCAGAGGAAATCATTTTATTTGTGAAAAAAATGGGTAATCTCGAAAAATTATCTGAAACGAATGAGAATTGAAGTTTTCCTTCAAAGCCTGATAACAGCGACATCAATATGACGTTAATATCAGTTGTAATACATGATTAAGCGTATCATAATTCATGTGTCTTCCTTTTTTGTTATTCAGGAGTGTGCCGTAAAGCACATCTTTGGAACCGAAATCTGTCTTAAAATCGCCTACTAAAACTGTTTTGCAATTTCTGTCAAGCATATTCCAATTGTACTTCACCGTTTTAAATACTACTTGGAATGTGGATCCCAGTAGTATTAGTCCACGAGTGTGCCGTGTTTGTCTTCCTTGGTTTGATTGCCACTTTGCCGACCCGACTCTCGCCAAGGTGGCGATAAATAAACGTATGCAGTTACCACGACGATTTTTTGTATTTATGTGGTAACCGTAGTTTTGAATTAAAATGGCTATTTGAAACAACATGTAAGTACAGCATTTCATTACTTATTCAATTTGGGCTGCCAATTATTGTAGTTTTAATAATTAAGTATCTTCAAATTCATCCACTGGTGCGTATATCGCTAATCTGTTCACTTTTGTTTTCATCTAGTTCTTTTGGGAGCGTTGAAACTTGAGCATAACTCCTAGAGACCCATGACTGCAAAGCTCGCCAAAGTGCGGCGATTTTTTAGGTTGGCGAGAGTGGGGGCGTTAAAATAGGAATCAACGCTTTCTTGTTCCATAAAACACATCTTTGGAATCAAAATCTATCTTAAAATCGCCTACTGAAACTGTTTTACAATCTTCGCCAAGCATATTGCAACTATACTTGGTGCTATTCAAGTATTACGTAAGCAGTAAGGGGGGAAGGTGGGGTCTGACGTCTGCTTATTTTTCTGACAAGGGGGAGGGAGGGGTTACAAGAATTCTTATGTAAGCTTTAAATAACGAAGCAATTATATAGTCCAACAACAACAAGAGTGGGGAAACGGCGTCTTGCGATAACGATGTATTTAAACCATTTTGTATTCTGTCAAACCTGATACCACAAGCCCTTATATGCCTATTTATATAAATTTGTAAGATTAATAATGTATTTATTGGTAAGTGCTTTTTTCTGCCAAATAGTACTGACGTGCAAAATGCCATAAAACCTTACGTAAGCAAAAGGGGGGGGGGAGTCTAACACTTGCTTATTTTTTTACAAGGAAGGGCGGAAGGGGAACAAAATGACTAAAAATATGCTTACGTAATGCTTGAACGGCCCCCTTGACCATTTTAAATACTGTTTGCAATGGGCATCCATGAGTGTGCTGTGTTTGTTTTCTTATTCCATAAAACACATCTTTGGAATTGAAATCTATATTAAAATCGCCTACTAAAATATTTTACAATCTTCGACAGGCATATTCTAATAATAAACTGTCGCGTTTGTCAGATTCTAGCTAAATTTGGAAGATATAGCCAAGCTTGGTTCGGTTTTGAAGTTATTTTTTGATAGCAAACTAGGCGATCAATTATCAAAAATTTCAAACCTCGTGCAACTTCCAGCATTTTATTCTCCCCCCCCCCCCCGTGTTTTCTGGCAAGCATATTTGAAAATATATTCACCTTGACAGTTCATGTTTGCGAAATCTCTGTCTACAAAATCGCGTAGACAAAAATGTGGGCGTGAACGAAATGGCTAGCACTTTAGTGCTAATAATAAAATAAAACGGTTGTCCACATCATGCGTTGTCTAATGTATTAATGCCATAACTTAATCAGAGAAAACAGTATGATGTAGAATTAAGACATCCTGAAAGTGAGGAGTTTTCGCTGCAAACCATCAAGCTTTTCTTTTTCTGAACGCGAATGACACTGATATCGTTTTTTGTGTCATGATATTGCAATGAATTCAGGTTACCTTTACGAGTAATTTTACGTCAAGAGTCAAATAATTTTGCTTATTTTCAGATTCCACATCATTGGAACCAATTCGAACTACACCTGTAAGAAAAATTTTCGTTCCCTACCGTGCGAAGAATTGGCACGCAGCTAGTACAGATATAAAATTACAGTATTCCACAGATATTGTATGACTAGGGTGCCGTGAGAAAATTCTAATTAGCTTAAGGGTGCCGCGAATTGGGTAAGTTTGGGAACCCCTGGACTAGCGCATCCCCTATTATCTCTTTTTTTAATATAAATACCTTTGTGTCACGTGTTCTAACATGCAGGAAGTCGTGCATGTTTTGTCTTTGCTCTCACCAATGATCTAATAGCCTTTAACAATATCGTGCCATTAAACTGATACTCGTTAAACACGAGCGCGAAATTTCCGGACACGATCCGTTTTCAAAGCATTTTATCTCTTAAGGTTTCAACACTTTAGTGCCTTCTCCAACGAGGAGGTCGATAATAACAAGTCCAGATAACGTACGAGCATGTTCATAGGCAATTGTAGTGAAATTAATTTTATTGCCGATGATAGCGATTAGAGGATTTAAATTTCGTTGCAATCCGGATATCGAAATATCTGATCAAGTTAGAGGTCAGTAAAGGGCGACGGTAATAATTTTTCCTGTATGTCACGACCTTACTTCAGGACTTTCACTGCTACTCGCAAAAAATATGGTTAAATAGTCCCATGCTGAAAGAGTGCAGCCGTTGCCGTTGATCCATTTAACTACCAACAACATGGCGGTTGATTTAATAGCCCATCTGGCGCCACAGAACTAAAGAAGTTTTCCGACACAGCTAGCTGCCTGTGCGACCGCGCAGCCAGCTGTGTAAGCAGTAGTACAGCTATCATTCGCAGTGCTTTATTGCTAAGTACAGCAGTAAAACAATGCGATTAACAGCATCACATTTTCCTTTCTTTTTTCGATGAGCGGCCAGTTAAACTTTCATGGTGCCTCGTCAAAGGCCTAGAGAGGTTCCAGTACAAACACAGAACAATTTGATAAATATAACAATCATCATAGCAATCAAAATTTCTGGAATAAAATAAATTTCTCGTACGTCTTTTAATGGTCGAAATCCTATTTGAACATTGGTTTTAAATTCGAAGGTTTGGGTGATTACAATGGAGTACCGTTTTTTGAATACTGCGCCAGAATCTGCGCTGAAAAACGCACAATTAACGTCTCAGAAGTGACATAAGTGCAACGGCCCACTATTTTTTCTATCTAGGAACATCTCAACACAACTTTTTATCAAACCCTTATATCGTAGATGGCGTTTCAGCACGTCAAGTACGGCTATAGATAGCGTTTCAGCACACGACAAGAAGAGCCTACAGAACGAAACAAAATAGTACCAAAGCAGAAGCTGTTACGGTAATTAAAAAGAATTGTATTCGCATAAAATCGTCTTAAACAAGGAAATTTTAAATAATGGGCCATTTGAAAGACATTGTAGAAATTAATGTGGAAAAAATAGTGTTTTTTTTATTTAATTACTACTTATTCAGATGTCAGTTAAATGTATAACTATCATTAAGTCTATTTGTAAATTTTCTAGGTTGAATTCACAGTATAAATGAATACTTTAAAGTTTAAACTACTTGAAATAATCAGAAAAGAAAATTTTTGAAGACACTGGCTCAAGTTTTAGACACATTGTGCTCAAGTAATAAGCCTTTTCTTATTAACCTATGCCGACACCACACAAGCACAAGATGTACAACATCTTAAACCTTTAACGCGCAGTGTTCCCGCTCTGGGAACACTAAACTCTGGCGTTCTGACTGTATACTGGCGACGACAGCTGGCTGTGCGAGCTGTCGTCAAAAAAGGGGTCTCTAGATCTGTGGCACGCGATGAACGTTTCGATCTTCCGCCATCTTGCTGGTAGTTAAGTCGAGCGATGGCAACGGCTGCCCTGTTTTTCAGCATTGGGAAGAGGTTGCGCCTCAAAGGGTTAAGGAAATGGGTTTTAAATGCCTAGCATCACTCCATTCCAAGGTCCACAATATGTAATTTGTGGAGTACTCCAATTCAGCCAGTAACACACAATTTGGATGAGATAATTATACGACTTAGACCAAGCATATAATCAAACACGATAAAAAAAACAATTCAGGCACTCGGAAAAAACAATTAAGACATTCATAATAACGAGAGGCGTGGTTAGCCTTTAAGGTAAAACACATATTGTATGCATTCATATTTAATATTAGATCTGAAAGGAGTGCTGATATTAATGGCAGGAGATTGCTGCATACAATATAATGCTATAATGTAATGAGTAAAATATTTATGAAAAATGTGGGTCGCTCAGTTTTCTCATTTACAAGCCATGGGTTCAAGAACTAACGTCATCTCTTAGTGGGAAATTTCCATCTCAAGGTCTCAAGCTGTATTATTAAAGTAATGCAGGAACTTTGGAAAACTTAAGTTTTCTATTTCGATTAATCTGTAAGTTTTTTTTTTTAAGAGTTAAACAGAATCTACTTTAAAATAACGTACATTATTGTAAAAATTTCTGTCACAAATATTCAGTGAAATTACCTGTTCTTCCGTTTAGCTCAAATCAGACACAAAATTTTCTAACTTTTTTTTTCAATTAGCGGGATCTTGCTCATCAAGTATTCGCTACTACTAAGGCCTGAATTACTGGCCATTTTATTACGAGAGCACCCAATGGGCGGCCAGCGTTACCCCCTATGAAGGGACGGACAAATTAACACCCATACCCAAACCGGGATTCGAATCCGGGCTCAAGGCGTGATAAGGAGACTATTTCAATACGTGCACCCGCTCTATGTTGAGCATTACACGATTGGTAGCCCCCCAGGAGGAGTACCAATGGGCCGCCGCATTGACAGCAACCTTCTCGAGGAGTCTCAAAGAGGCCCTCATCAGGTTGCGCGGGGCTTGCCTAGCGGGTGGTAAACGGTAACCCTTGCCCGTCTCCCCACATTAGAGGAGGCAGTGCTGGCACCCTGACCAGCGGGGCAGGACAAGCCCGGCCCACTGTCCACCCGTCACCTCTACAACTACCGTCGCACCAAATAGAGAACTCAGGACACCAGAGAGCACGAGACTCGTGCAGCATAGACACCGAGGTTTCCTCTGTCCATTGACAGGAAGGAGGTCACAACCACGGTCGGAGGGGCACGCCCTCCGTTCGGCATGGTTCACCTGTTAGTTCTTTGCTCCATGCTTGTGCATGGCCTGCAAGAACCCTTTTGCGGTTTGGAATACTGCGAGAACCGCAGTTTCCTGAAATACATGCACCACCAGTATTTCGAACTTTATGCACCACCAAGGGACTCAATAGTCCCTTTTTGAAATACTTATAGTATTTCTTATAAGCACCTAGTACTTATTTCCGACCTTGGCCGGACTTCGGGAGATACATGCACCACCAGTATTCCCTAGCAAGTTCATTCGAACTTTATGCACCACCAAAGGACTCTATAGTCCCTTTCTGAAATACTTTTAGTATTTCTTATAAGCACCTAGTACTTATTGCCGACCTTGGCCGGACTTCGGGAGATACATGCACCACCAGTATTCCCTAGCAAGTTCGAGAAGTAAACACATGCACCACCAGTATTTACTAAGCGCTCACTCTTTTCTCTAAGTTGCCCGTTACCTTAGTGAGTCTCCTAGCGCATCGAGGAAGCGGGACAGGGCCTCGCGCCCTTTTTCGCTCCGCACGTAGTTATTGAATGTCGAAACATCCAATTTCGGGCAGAACCGATTTCTCAGTTCCTGTAGCCCAGGACACTGGGCTACGATGTGCAGACTGTCGGCTGGATTTGTCAGAGGGCAGAAGTTGCAATTCCTTGTCTCCTTAACGGAGAACCGTCGAAAATAGGCCGGGAAGGGACCATGGTCCGTCACGACCCAGTTCACCTTCCTACTTTTCCAAGTTCTCTTTTCGCTCACCGTTGGAAAGATCGTACGTGTAAAACGTCCGACTTCTGCTTCTTCCCACCTTTTCTGCCACAGTTTCCTGGCTTCAGTCCTCATGGAGTACTTCACGCTCCTTATCGAACTCTTCACTCTCTCGTCTACTGCTGGTTTCTGTGTACCACTCTTCGCCAGAGCATCGGCTTCCTCGTTCCCCCAGGTTCCGACATGAGCCTTCACCCAGTGGAAGCGGATCCGCCTTTCTCCGATCTCGGAATGGATTGCTGCAACCATTGCATTTCTGCAATTCAGCCTTGAGAGAGCTTGGAGTGAGGACTGGCTGTCTGTATAGACGTCCAGGGTTTCTGTGCTACGACAGAGTGGGTCCTGCAGACCTTTCAGGATCGCGACGAGTTCGGCCTGGAATACACTTCCGTTGTCCGACAACCTGTAGTGGCCGTCCGAGATTCTCTTCTGACCACTGTACAAGACGTATCCTGATCCCACTTTGCCATTGAGCCTGGACCCATCCGTGAAGAGCTCTAGTCCCTTCCTCCGTGGGCCCAGGGTGTCCCAGCTGATGAACGGGCTCCTACTCGGGTGTGTCCCCCATCGTGGAAGTTCGCCCTCTACTTCGGAGGGTTCTATTCTCGTATCTCCGAACTGGATCGATTGACCCTGCTTCCGGAGTCTCGAGATGAGCGCTTCTTTCTCCACCTGTAGGTCTAGTGGTAGGAGGCCCGCAAGGACACAGAGCGCGGCACTGCTTGTTGTGCGGTAACACTTTGTTATCGCTAGCAGTATAATCCTCTGCACCTGCATTAGGTGCGTCCGCATTCGCTCTGTTCCTCCATCCCACCAGGCTCCGCAGGCATAAAGAGCTACGCGCTCCATTCCACGTTTATAGAGGTTCTTCAACACAGTCCCGCTAAGTCCGTTGCCGGGCCTTGTTAGGCTGTGGAGTCTTACCACGTATCTCGCCAGCAGTTGCTTGAGATGTGCGACGTGTGCCATGGAATTCATCTTTTGATTTAGCACCACTCCCAGCACCTTCAGCTCCGACTGAAACTTTACTATACTACCCCCGAACCGGATTACCGGGGCAGTGCGGGGAGGCCGCACTCGCCCCATTCGACGCAGGGGTCGTACGTGAAGCCCAACCGTTTTGGCTGGGCTGAACTCCAATTTGTGGAGCTCGCTCCATTTCTGAAGGATAGCGAGGGCTTCAGTTGCCTTGCGGCTGCACTGATGCGCATTGGGAGCATCAATTACCACAACGAAGTCATCCGCATAAGCCTGCAGATAAACTCCAACAGGAAGCTTGAGCTTAAGAGCCGAATTTGCTACGATGTTCCACAGCAGGGGTCCAGAGTTGGATCCCTGCGGACATCCTCGATTGTAGCTATGGACAACCTCCGATCCTCCTGAACGATAGACTACCTCCCTCATTGTTAGGAAACTACTCACCATCCTGTACAGATTTTTCGGGCACCCTGTCTGACCCAACAGGTATAGTATGGAAGGCCACCATACATTATTGAAGGCACTTTTAACGTCTAAGGAAATCAGACATGTGTCGTTCCCCAGAGCTGCGTTGACCTCGACTGACTTATAAATGGTAGAGATGGCTTCCTCCGCACCCGTCCCCGGCGTGAACCCGAATTGGGTCTTCGCCAGGTGACCACCTGTATGGAGGTGGTGCTGGAGGCGTTCCACCACAAGCCTGTCTAGAATTTTGCTCCATGCAGATAGGAGACAAATCGGTCGATAGCTCGATGGGTCCGAACTGTCTTTTCCTTCCTTGTTAAAAAGAACCAAACTTGCCCTTTTCCATACTGGAGGGAATGTGCCTAGTTCGAGGCACTTGTTAAAAATTTCCAAGAATAGTTCCTTGTTGGTCTCAATGGCCAACTGAACAATTTCTAGAGGTATGCCGTCCAGTCCCGGAGCTTTGCCCTTATTCAGAGCGCTCAGAGCTGCTTCGAGTTCCTTCATAGTGAACGGTGGATCGTCGTCTCCGAGATCCGGCTTTGACGCTCTTATTTCCCTCTGTTCCGGAGTGTCGTCTTCCGGTACGTCCTGCGGGAAGTGATGTCTGAGTAGCTTGCCCACGGCTTCTGCGTGCGTGTTCGCGGTACCATCCCCTGTGATGGCACCTAGGAGGAAAGGGGAATTACGTTTCCCCTTTATCCAACCGTAGTGGGCTCCGAAGGGTTGCCTAGGATCGACGGCATCGAGATACTGTTTCCAGTAATCCCATTTTGCACGTCTTACAGCTCTGTTAAATTGAGCTTTTTCTTTCCTATAGGCCACCTCCAGGACCTTTCTACGGTCGGGGTCGTCAGTGCAGCGTTGGAACCTCCTCCTTTTCGCTGTCACCTTCCTCCGGTGGATCGCTAGCTCGAGCGTCCACCACGAATTCGCACGTCTGGACCGGTGGACCACGCTGCCATTGGGCTGGCTCCTCGAAGCACAACTCGCCCACATGGCCTCAGTCACCTTTTCCACACAGTAGTCGACTCTGTTCTCTCGAACCCAGTCAACAGAATATTCAGAGAGCTTGCGGTCAAGCAGCTGTCTTACTTTGGGAATGTAGAGCTTATTAAGCCTTATTCTCTTTGACTGCTCCAACCTTTCTTCACCTATGTGAAGGGTTGTGACAATTCTGAGATGGTCTGTACCTGACTCGAGGTCGACCAATTCCCATTTCTCTACCTGAAGTTCACCCTGTAGGCGGGCTACTGACAGGTCTATCCAACTGGAGCCTCGTACGCTCTGGAACGTCGGGTCCGATTCTGGATCATTTAGCAAGTTCAAGTCATTTGCCAATAGGAACTCAAAGATGGTGTCACCTCGGGTGTCCTCAGTGTTACATGGGTTACCCCATGCTGTATGTTTCGCATTGAAGTCGCCCAATAGGATCAGAGAAGGGTTAGCATTGACCAAAGCTTGCAGACAATCCATCTGCTCGGTAACATCCTCGTTGGGAGACAGATAGCATGTTGCTACCGTTAATGAGCCACTGTCCGTGTCCAGACCTATTGCTACGATGTCCTTGGTTAGCAGCTTTATGATAAATTGCAATCTTGGGTTGCTTACGATTATCGCTGCTCGTCCATTTGGACTATGAACCACCGGACGTGAGTTGGGCATTCCGCCCACTCTTCCCCCGTCTTTCAGGAGGTAGGGTTCTTGGACACAGACTAGATCGTATTGATCTAGGTCTCCTTGGAGGATGGCAGAAGCCGCGAGACTTCTCCCGACATTCTGTTGCGCAATGGTGAGACTACCCATAGTTAGTCTTCTTTTTAAGCATCGACACTTCATAGATCCTCGTCGGGCAACTCTCTGCTTTTGCAGAGTGGTCTACACTCACTACGTTTCTCCCGGGATTCCGCCTGTTACGAGACTCGCAGATATGGCATCTAGAGCTGGCTATACAGTCCTTGCTCACGTGCCCTTTAGCTCCGCAGTTCATACAGCGTTTCCGGGCTTTACAAGTAGTGCTTAAGTGACCGTACTCTCCACAACGGAAACACTGAGTAGCCCTTAGGTTTTCCACCACTCTTATCTTATGCCAGTCCATGGTTATGCGTTCCTGGCTCAGTATTGAATGGAAGACTTTAGGGGGTACTTCCACTATAACGTGGCGTGTATCCCTCTTTTTGATGGAGTACCTGATGGTAACCCCATCACTTGCCAAGCCCTCCTCTTGGCCCCGAATGGCATCGACAACAGCTCGGTCGTCGAGTTCCCACGGAACATCTACCAAGCAAAGTTGGGGGTTTCTGCGGACCGGTTTCCTTACGGTAACCTTGTCTTTCAGCTTATCGCTGGCCGAGATCTGCCTGATTAGAATATCCAGGTCTTCCTCGGTCTCTGTCCGTATTTTCATACCCCCATTCTTCGCCTTTCGGGTCCACAGGACTTTGGCGCCCAGTTTCACTGGGTTCACCTCCCTGCATACTAAGTCCCTTACGCACACACCTTCCTTGGCTGCGTCGACGAACATCACGTGTTCGGACGCGGTGCTATTCCTAGGCGGGGTCGCTTTCGTGACATGAGATGTACAACCACTGGCGCCTGTCACCTGCGCATCTGTGGAGGGTTGAGTTGGGGCGTCTGAGATTGTCCCATCCACGTCCGCCTCTGACGTTTGGATGGGAGGATCTGTGGCATTTTGACTGCACCCACTAGCGCTTGCCACCTGCGCTTCTGTGGGTGGTGGAATGATGGCAACTGAAGTGGGCGGCCCCACAACGCTCGCCACCTGAGCGTACGTGGGTTTCTCAGCACGGAGAGCCGCAATCTGATCCCGCAGTTTCGCCTGTGTAAGGCTATTCCTAACGAACAGCTCATACATGTCCATGACCCGCCTCATGACGGCTTTTCGGTCAACGGACTTCAGGGGTCCCTGCAGGTCTATTGCTACAAGTAGCAATAACTCTCTGGCCCTTAGCCTCTCAATCTCCTCCTTTACATACCGCGCGGGCATGCCGGGGAGACTGTCGCAGAAGTTTTCCACTTCCGCTACGGCACTACCAAGAGACATATTCACCAATCAAAAGCAATGTGAGCGCAAATAGTGCACACTACAGTCGGTACACTAGCGTCGTATCTACCAGGTCTCAAATCCCTCTTTTAGAATCGCTCTGCTTAGCCACCACTCGGGTGCCCGACCGGAACGACGAGGACGTGAGAGCAGTCAGAAATTGGTAATGTGACGGATAGACTCTGGGCCGTTGTCCGCCACAAAAAACAAGCAAAAATCGCACTTGTACAAGCCAATCTCTATGACCTCCCGGTCTCAAGGCGTGATAGAATGGTTCTTCAGCCACTACACCACCTGGGCGGCAAATTATCTAACTGGTAATTTTAAAAAATAGAAGAGCATTTGCGAAATTCTTAATTACTATAACTAGGGATGGAACAGATATCCGGCAGTACATCCGGCCTAAATTAAATTACTGAGAAATAACATTAATAAACAGAATAAATTCTTAAAACTGAAATAATAAAAAATGAGAAAAAACAAAGTTTTGTGAAAATATTTCGTTTTACGTACTTTTTAGAATATATTTTTTTTATCATGTATAGAAAACTGAAAAAAAAAATTAAGCATTTCTATGGTTTTATAAGATCGGCAAATTTATGGTGCAAAACCGCTAACTGTTTTCCAATCTTTGTAAGAATTCGATAACCTTTTCCTCCCCATAAATTGACCCTGCTTATAAGAAAAGTCTACTTTAACCCTTTCCCAATGATGAAAAAAAGGGCAGACATTGCCATCGCTCGACTTAACTACCAGCAAGATGGCGGACGATCGAAACGTTCATCGCGTACCACAGATCTAGAGACCCTTTTTTGACGACAGCTGGTTGTGCCGGCACAACAATAAATTTCATGAGTAACCTTCAAATGCATCTGAGATAGAAAAAATTATCCTGTAATAAGCGCGGCTAAACTTGCAGAGAGGCATGTTGATATTCGGGCTAATCGAATGGCATCTGCTGAGGCTTATTTTCAACCCTGGTCCAGACCCATGCAGATCTCCATATCAAACTCCAGGACCGCTGCTAATATTAAATGGGTTAAACACAAGTTTCACGGTATTTCAAAAAACGAACTGCCCCGCAAGCGAAAACTCAGCCAAAATAAGAAAAGTCCTCCGGGTACGGGGAAGAGGAAGAAATGAAAACAGCTGTGCAGGTCTCTCTGCGGAAGATAAGACAACACAACTTACGCAATGCAACAGAAAGGTGTCTGTAGCCCACATCCTCTCGGAAAACCAGCGATCCATTTAAGGGGCTCCCTCAAAAAGCCCTTGCTCCCTAACAAAATAAACCACAGCCAGCGACTTCTGTCATCGAAAGAGAGATACAGGCCATGTGCAAGACAGAAAAACACTTTCATAAGCAGCAGTTTCCTGTGAAACGAGCTTTAGGAAGAAAATCCACCATTCAGTAAAAAGGTTGGAATAAAGAGTGCATTACCGCCCTAGAGATAGGAAATAAAACTAATTTCCTTACAACGATATTAATAATAATACAGAGTCATTCAACATCAAGTGCGAGACATAAATTTTAAATTTTTCTTAATGTATTATCCTTTTCTTCAACTGTTCATCCTGTTCTGGTTTTTAACACTTAAAAAAAAAATTAACCCTTTGTATCACACCCTGCTAGATTTGCAACATACCAATTAAATAGAATAAATTAATCATAGTGCATTAAAAAACATTTGAATGTGATTTTTTCTAGAATAACGTAAGAATAAAATATCTTTTTTAATTTGAAAATTTTATGATATTTAATTAATATTGCAACAGGCAACTGTATTTTTTCCTTCAGCAAAATACAGTTTTCTGCATTTTGTATCAAGTAGTGCGACTCGATGTATCAAGTCGTACTACTTGATACATCGAGAAAAATGGATACATATTCATAAAACCTATTACGTAGGAATACAATAAGCTAACATTTGTAAAATAATATGTTAAAAAGAAAAAAAAAGCGGATTAAAATTATATACTGTCTGGTAACAGAGTAGACTTACTTATTAGTTGGTTCATTGAACAGCTGTATTAATTTAAATTATAAAGGTCATTACGATATTTGTTAAATGCAAAATAACATGTGTATTTTTAAAGTAATCCATAAACCGTTCGCTCCCATAGTTTCAAAAAATATGCAACAGCAATTATTCCTCCTTCAATGCTTACCGCTGTTTCCTGGCTTCGATAACCAGGACACTAAGACATTTATTAGAAACAAGAATATTTATTTTTCATTGCTCTAAACGCTTAACCGATGAAAATTATTTTGCTTGACCCCAAAAAAGAGAAATAAATTCTACACAAACAAACAAAAATTTTTTGTTGTATCCTTGTAATAAAAATGTGTATTATTATTATTGAAAAATTTGAAAGTCTCTAAAATGCATTTTAAATGGTGAATGCATGGGCGCCCATAAGGGAGGGGCAAGGTAGGGCACTTGCCCCCCCCTAGAGTTTTAGATTAATGTCTCATGATGCATACAAATGGCAAAATCAGAACCGCATTTGTTAAAAGTTTGAAATTTGCCCCCCCCTAGAAAAATTTCTATGGGCGCCCATGGATGAATGCCCACACATATCCTTTAAAATACTTTATGGCACCACCTACTTGGGGGCGGGCGGGAATTCTGATAAATACACCATTTTTAATGGGATACATACATCATTTTTAATGGGATACATACATCATTTTTAATGGGATAATGCAGTGGCGGCTCGTCATTAAAGGCCAGAGGGGCCTGGCCCCACCGACTAACCACCGTCTAAATCGAAGTATCTTCCTATTATGTTAGACAGTTCTTTCAATAATTTACCTTCATTGAAAAAATGCACGAATTTTACTCTATTTTAATACTATCCATTAAAAAAAGCACGTAAGAAAGCGATAGTTACACGATTTCCTCCCTATCTAAACCATGCATGGGCCATGGGCTGGCTTGCCCTGAATTTGGCGTCCTTTCTCCGTTCACCGGGTTGACATATTTGGCATTGAGCACAAAAGCCATATTGACGCGGCATTAGCTTGGCTTCCAAACGGCTTATTTGGCGCTGTCTTCGGGCCCAGATCTTCGGGCCCTCGCATCGTGATCTACACGACTGTACGGGGAAATTTCGGCAGTCGATAGCTATTGGCGAAATTTTCCACTAGGAGGAAATTTTTTTTTATGTGCGTGATCGTACTTTTGCAGTGCAGTCAAATACGTATTGTTCTGTTTTGTTTTCTTGATTTACGAAAAGCGATATACAAATGTCTTTTTATATATGTTGATATTGATTTTAAAATAAATAAATCATCTAAAAATTATGAACAAGCAGCTATAAAGAACATAAATATTAAATAATTAAATGCGGCTTTTTTAGTAATAAAGTAAAATTTTCGATTTAACATAATTAGGTAAAAAATAGCAGAAGTTGTATAGTAATTTTGATAATCATTTGTCATTTGAGAAATTTTAAATACTTACGCTGTGTGCACGTTAGGATAGGTTGTTCTATATGTATCTATATTTTCGCGATTTTAATTGGCACTATTTTTTTTCGGGCCCCACCACTGAAATAGGTCACAAGCCGCCACTGGGATAATGTACATAGTAGAGGAGAGGGGGCATAGTGGGACAATAGATATTTTTCTATGATTCAAAAACTCAAAAATTAGGCAGAAATTTCATAAATTAGTTAACTACTATTGTAACACTGTGTGGAAACTAGTCAATGTAACAATTCATCTTGTAGGGAAGTTACAAGCATTTGCTTTTCTACTATCACTGTTGGGAAAATCCGGCATGTTTTTCTTTTTTGTATTTGAGCAGTAAATTATTACTATATAATCAATATCGTAGCTTTAATTTAAGCTTAAACTTTCCTGATTGCATGCATGTAATGATCTTTGTTCTACAGATAAATTCTGTACAACTTTTGAGTTTGTCTTAAGAAAGACTTCATGGGATAAATTTATGGCTTGTAGAGGTTTAGAAAGAACAATGACACAAAGAGCCACATTTAAGGGAGGGCAACCGGGCTGTATCCCCGGGGCCCCACAATAGATATTTTTACGTAAAATTTCCTATGAACACCGAATAATTAAAAAATAACGTTACGATTTTATCCCCAAAGGTTTCAGATACAAAGTAACTGGTTCTTGCACACATTTCGCATACTACTGGCACTGAATATGATTTGTTGCGAGATATGTCGGCATTATACTTAAGTCAAACATCAGGCAAGAAATAGAGAAATAGTCATTTTTTGAGTAAATAAAATCTGCCTCCACCGGAAATCGATCCCTGGACAACAAGGCTGTGTCAAAGCTCAACTCACTTCACCACATAGGTAGTCGAAAAAATTCGTTAACTCTTGTTTGAAAAATTATAAGGGGTCGACACTTCTTTGTTGCCCAAGGGCTTCCACACCTCTAAATACGGCACTGGTTGACACAGTTCTCATTTCCAGTAGACTTTCGATCGTATTCGATAACAAAATGAACTTTTGCAAACATTTTGCTACCGATTACTGTTTAACTTGAAAGAATTACAATGAAACTTAAGAACTGTCAAAATATTGTTCTGCATTTAATTTTAACCCTTTATTTACCGAATTAAGAATTTCCAAGAATATCACCTTGAATCTGTTTGTTTTCTCTTGTTATAGTTAGGCAATAAATGATAAGTACTGATTAATGTAATAAAAAAGAAAATTACGAAAAATTTAATAAGCATAAGCTATACGTTTGATGACTGGTTTTATAAACAATTAACGAGTCTTTTTTAAAAGAGTATAGGACCAACCAATCTGAAAAGTAATACTTTGATTGACACACTTTTAGGAAATCTAATCCTTTAATCATAAAAACAGACGTCTGAAAATTCACTAGTGCTCTTTTTGGGGGAGGAGGGCGCTCGACATGATTAGAAGTGAGCGGAAAGCTGTCTATTTAAAACAATCTACTCTAATGGAACATGCAATCGTGATGTAAGCTGATTAAATGAAGTGTTTGGTAGTGATTTTTCAAGGGAATGGTTACAATCAGGGGCGTAGCCAGAAATTTTTTATGGGGGCGGAGGGTTATGACTATTACAACTCATATATATGTATACGTGTGTGTGATAATGTAGTGAGGAATATACATTTTGTATGGCGAAAAATTCCTCATGGGGGGGTTATGACCCTCCTAACCCCCCCCCTTGGCTATGCCCCTGGTTACAATGAATATTTAATTTTTTTTTTCACAATTTTAATTTAACGATATTTCTAAGTACCGTCGGTATAAAGGGTTCATTTTAATTACAGAAAGGAAATTATTTTGAAACATATTAAAAATTGTGCCACCATGCTCCCCTCTCCCCTATATAATGCATACAAATTTCAAAGAAATTGATATGTATTTACTGCAGTTAGAGAATGCAACAGAAATTAAACTTTTTGGCAAGTGTTAAAAACACGTACGTTTTGAGTTACAAGAACGATGCCAGAAGTTTTTCTTTGGTGGAAGGGGGGGGGGGATACATAATAAAACGTGAATAAATAAACGGAATTTTTTCTTGGCAACGTCAATAAATATGAAAATTTCGGCTGGTATACATCGCGATATCTTCCTTCTGGCTAAGCTCTTGTCGAGTTGTATTACCAAATCAAAAGACGTAAAGCGATTTCTAATAGTTTAAAAAAATACTTTGAAAACTAGTTTTATAAAAGAAGTCCTTTTATTACGTGAAGAATTATTCGGTTTGGCATCAGTAGAAATCATTTTCCCTATACCCAAATCACTTTCATTTCGTTGCCAAAATCCATTACACTAATGTCTATGCCATTATATGATTCACGTCTCAAACTACCCGCGTTATTCAAGTAAAATGATATTCAGGCCATAAACATCTCAACTTGAATTACATGTTGAGGGGCTATCAATTCACCATCACGCTCTTTATCACGTCTTCCGTGTCTCAGAATTTCCTCGAGTTGGGTTTTCATTGCGCTGTAAATATAATTTATCCATCCTGTTTGGTGGTGCCCTCGCGCACAGGAAGTAACGAGTGGTGATGTTTGCCCAATTTATTCAGTACCCAGCTTGAGACCCTTAGCGAAAATATCATTTCAGTGCTTGATTGCTTTGATTTATGACCACGGGCTGAATTTTTCTGGGAACAGAAAGGCGCCGGGTAATGGGAGAGACTGAGATTTCACGACTGACTACAAGATGCTAGCTTCGAAGCTATATTCCATCGTTGCTAAATTTGATGCATGTTTCAACAACAATAGCAGGGTGTCCACCACTAACAGGAGACAAAAATAGAAGCATATTAGTAGCCTCACTAACATGAAAAGGTAGCCAAAAGAGTATATTTTATCTTAATTTTAGTAGCCCAAATAGTAGCATTTTTTTTTACAAATTTAGTTCGAAAATTTATAATTAAATCATAACATAAGCGAGAGCATAAGATGAAAGAATCTATTTTTTTTTACTTGCGCAGAACATTTTCATGTTCTCTCTCGCATATATACTCACACTTCTTATGCATTATACACTGATTAAATACAAGTAACAAGTATAAATTTTCTAAGGGCATTATTAAATTAAAAAGGAAAATGCACTAAATGCATCTCCTTAACATTATTATTTTCTAGTTCTCTTGCATACATAAAACTTTTACTGAATACAAGAATGTATCATGACGACCAAAACACTGCTTAGTACCCCAGGACAGCTTTTTGACATGATAATACACAGTCCTGGGGAGACTTCTAGTAAGCAGTCTAATAGAGGATAAAGCTTGGAAAGAAAATGAAAAAATAAATAAATACCATAACTTGTAATTTCCGATCGCCAAAATAGTTTCCTAGAGTATAGGGAAAGTCGCCAAATATTCGAAAATAGAATGAAAATCGTATTCTTAAACCAAAAAAAAGTTACACAAGTGCGCCAATCTTTAATTTAGTTTTAAAAGTCTCATTTTTAGTTGCCGGTGGACACCCTGCAACTGTGAAAGTTCCGGTTAACGTTTAGTTTCCATAAAAACAAGCTGATTGTCCATGTTTTGAATGATTTTGACTTCTAAATATCGTCAATAGTCATAATTCAACAGCTCGACGAAAAATATTAAAATGCTTTTTTTTCCCCAATGACTGTAATGTTCATTAACACTCAATTATTACTGCCATTGAATTTTCAAGATTTTCAGATTTTATCCTCTTAACAGTACGGGCCATGGTAGCCCAAATTTTAAGGCGTTGGACTAGTAATTAGAACGTTGCAAGTTTCGTTTCGATCTACCATTGAAGGCAATCGTGTAATTGCAGTGCACGTGCAGTTGCATGTCAAATTTGTGGTTCCGAAAACTCCCTCGGCAGTTGCTAGCAGTTTTCGGAAGGTGCCAATAGTTAGAAATCCCTCCTTCTAATAAGGATCCAAATTGTAACGGAAAATCTCTAGAAAGGGCGTAAGCAGCTCAAAATGACACATTCAGATACTTAAGCTGTCCTTTCTCGGCAAACAAACAAACCCCTTACCAGTATCGTTTCTATTATTATAAAAGGGGAATTGAATTCGCTCACGTATAAAGCAATAAATTAAATTAAAATGATCAGAAAGATAATTGTTTTTCTCTTTCAGCAACAACAACAAAAAAAAATCACTTTTAGAGACATTTTTTTTTGACAATAAGTCACTGTTATAGGAATGGAGCCCTAGGCTTTAAACATTCTAGTTACTTCCGCATTCGCACCCGATGTCCTTTCTAGCAGCCAATCAAAACTCGATATCCCAAGACAATTCAGTGTCTATGTGAGCGATACAAGACTAACTTGCAATGAAACGTGACCTAACTTGGACCTATCTGTGAATTTTTTACGAAAATAATTAAGTGAAGTGTACTATCTCCAATGTCAAATACATAACACATCAGATTTTAATCTTAACGGTTTAAAATTAATCGCTGAATATAAATGTCAGATACGTATTAAAAATAAGCATAGCTGCCAACTTGTACGATTTTTCCGTACAATTAACCACCACTATTTTCCTACAGTAGATCTTATATGAAAATAAATCTAACTGTATTATGTATGAAACACACATTTAGAAAATAGTGGTGAGTAATTGTACGGAAAAATCGTACAAGTTGGCAGCTATGTAAACAGTAGAGGAGCTGTTATTTTAGTTAGGACGGTTCAGTTATATATCTACTTCTCTACATACGTATTGAGCGGTCGAGGTATATTTAAATTTAAAAAAAATTCAGCTGGTATTCAAATTTCATTCGATAGAAACCAGGGTTTCGAAAAAATCCTTTTCCAGATAAGAGAAGAATGGGATATGTCTCTCTCTTACAGCTTACAAGCAATCATCTCAAGAAAGAATTCAAGTTCAGAAAATTGAAATCTTCTCATTTAGTACATCGGAGTAACGATGAATAAAACAAGTTATAGTTGATAATTTAAAAAAATTCGGCTGTATTAAGGGATTCCATTTTTCAAATAAAAGCTTGCTTTACTTTTTGGCGGCCGAACCATTTCCCATATTGATTGCTGCTAAGTCAATGCTTCCTATGATTTCCTGAAAAAAACTCTTGCAAAATGGCGTATGTTGGCACTTTGGCGAGGCTTAGATTTGAAACTGGATTTTATTTGAGACTGGGATATATAATGAGACTGGTTATATAAAAATGAATGTTGGTATGTGTGTATGAGGTTGAAAAACTCTAGCACCGTTGCACCATGAAATTTGGTTCACCTAAGTCTTTTATCATTGAGAAGCTTTTTATGCTATCCGTTTTCCTCTAACTTGCACTAGGTGGCGCAGCAGAACGTCGAATTCTATTCCGTTTAGCCGTTTACTATGCGAATATCGTCCAACCAATTTCGATGAAATTTGGTACACGCGGATATTAGAACACGGAGAATATTTTTCACTATCCATTTTGCTGTAACTTGCCGCTAAATGGCACTGCAACGCATCAACTACTATACCGTTCGACCGACCGGCATAAAATTTCTTATACTTACACATTCCAGCACGAAGAATATATTCTAACTGTGTTCCTTTTGATGTTACTCACCACTAGATGGCACTGCAATGCATTATTATTTTAACTCGCCACTAGATGACGCTGCAGCAGGCCAAATTCTTGACCATTCAAACGGTCGCTATGAAAATCAGTATACATAGCTATTTGAACAATGAGAATATTTTGGCGTTATCCATTTTGCTATAACTCGCCACTTGGCGGCACTGTAGCAAATCATTACTTTAATTAACCACTAGATCGCGCTGCAGTGCATCACTTCTTGACTGTGCAACTGATCGCTATGAAAATAGGTATACAAAGATATTTGAACACGGGGAAGAGTTTGGCGCTATCCATTTTCCTATATAATTTGCCACTAGATGTCGCGTCAACACATGAACTTCAGGGCTGTCCAGCCGATCGTCCTGAAATTTCGTATTCACCGATATCTGAATGCGAAGAATATTTCCGCCGTATACATTTTGCTAAAACTCGCCACTAGATTGCGCTACGCCGCATCACCTTCTGCACCGTACAAACGATTGCCTTGAAATTCGGTATGCATGGTTATTGAACACAATATAAAGCGATATCCATTTTGCTATATCTCTTTATTACAATAAATAGTAATCACCACAAATCGTAATATCAAAAAGTCCATTCATTCCCGTGCGAAGAACGGGTACTTCAGCTAGTTAAGATATAAATTAAGAGAGTGAAAAATAAACAGAAATAAATTTATTGCTATTTAAAAGCAATTTACATGGCAATCTAAATTATAAATTAATTAAGTTTTAAATGATGAAACCCTACAAAATATATAGCATTTGTTAATGCATATTAAAAAAAAAAAAAAAAAAACTGTCTTGATTTAATTTTCAAAAAGATTAAAATTTTTAGGTTTTACCTCTATGAATTCAAAATAAAAATTATATTATATCTTGTTCAAAAATTTAGTTAAAAATGTATTAGTGTTTCGATCGTTCCGCAATTTGAATTCGTGAAATAATTTTCAAGTACATTTTCTAAGAAAAAACAAAAACAAAAAGAACATTCCTAGTAAAATAAAACATTTACAAACATTCAATGTTAATTTATAAAGTTAGTGATGTTTTACTATACCCCTTATAAACCGTACTTTTTAAATAACCATGTCCGAAAATTCGTGAAGATCGAAGCTGTCACCATTTTGTTTCGGCCGTACAGACGTGTTTGACATGCTCATCAATGATGCTAATCATTATTTCAACTAAATACACTATTTCACGAATAAAAATTGTTGATTTGGAGAAACAAGCTTGTAATTAATGATTTTCTTATATTTTTAGGACACTGGCAACTCTGTGACAATAAATTAAACATTAAAGAAATGGATATTTCGATCAACACGCGATTTGGGCATCGTGGTTTATGTGGATATTTAAAGCAGAGAACATGCACAAATTTTTTTTAAATGATTTAAAACGTTGAAAAAATTATTTTAAAAGCTGAAAGTGTACAGCTGCGGAAAAAAAAAAGGCCCACTTGCTCTTTATTTCGCCATCGTTCGTCGTATAGCAAAGTCATATATACCATTCGTTTGCAAATAACGCGTACTTTAATTTACTATTAATTCAATTTGCATAAGGGGGCGTCTTCATATTTAATTCTGCATCAACTTCGTTTTTCTCAATGGCAACCCCATATTTTGACTTTATTAAACGAAAGAAAACCTTCAAATTACCCTAAATATAAATTTTCACCAATTTTCAACGATAATTTCCGGAGATATTGCGAATTCATTTTTGCGCGTTTTTAAGGGACTTTCTGCAAATTGAAAAACGCTATTTGTAGGTTCCGAACTTTTCGCCTTTCATTTATTTCGCTGGCGAAAGTTAAAAGAAAGTTATATTATTTTCAAGGAAAATATTGTTCCCATCTCTCTTAAAGTTTTTTGTACTGAGAATATCAAGGGTAGAATAGAATATTTAGTCTGTGGTCCAAATGACCCATGAGTTCATAACTTCCTTGGTTCGTACACATGATTTAAGGGGAAAATGCAAAATGACTGCTAAGGATTTTGAAAATCTTTGTAATTTTGAAATTGTTATTCAGTGTTGTTTGCCCTTGATGTTTCTCTTAGACAGCTGAAATGTTGGCAGGAGTTAGAGGCTGCTCCCTGCTCTTCTGACTACAAGCATGAATATTGCTCGACTCAGCTATGGTCGAACTTAAAGAATGGTTTCATGATTGAAAATTTATTTGTTTGAATTTCATGTAAAAAACGCAATTACTTTTTTGCCGACCCAATATTATCACTGTGTTTGTTATTTCACTTTCTTCATTTAATACTATCGCCTGCAATGTGCAATATTCTTAAGACTTTTGGCGGTATTTTAATTTATAGTTAGATGAAATTTTTTTTACAGAAAAACGTGATTTTGAATGTTTGATAAAGTATGGGGAATTCCAAAGACCTAATGTTTCCGATATTAAAAAAGGTCACATTCATGCCTGGAAAGTTGAGGATGTTAGTTTTTCAGAAATAGGACTTTGTATTAGAAGACATACATCTACTGCATCTAATTCTATAGCTGGAAAATATTTTATTTGGGGGAATATGGTAGCGGACGCAACAATACATGCTTTATAGAATCCCCAACAAACTGTAAAAACCTCTAATTTATTTGCTTCAAAATTTGATATTTTTAATACTGGTACCTTTTACTGTGTTTTTGCACAAATAAATCTAATTTACATTTATTTTATGCAATTTTCAAAAAATTTTCACTTAATAAATTTATATATGGTCCCTTAACTCATGAAAATAACACATTTTATTTAATATAAATTAAACTACTGAACGTAAAAATTTGAAATTTTGCACAGCCATGTAATATTAATTTCTGCATCTATTTCCATCGAAATTTGGCTAGGTCGCTATTCATAATTTTTTTTAATATTAATCTAATAATTCATAATTCATATTAATGATTTATTAAAAATCATAATAACATTAAATTATTTTTGGGTCGTTTAGTTCTAATAGTACGAATAAAAATCAGCTTCTTACTACCGATATTATATGAGATATGAATTGAAGTATGAAAAAATATTTTAACATAGGGGGGGGGGGGATTTTGGGTGCTCATAACTCACTCATTTTCTGTCCAAATTTATTGAAAATTGGTGTCCGGGGTTAAAATGAGCTAAATTTTTGAAATATGAAGTGAAATCTAGGGGTTGCTGTTGAGAAAAAAAAAGTTGGTGCGAATTTTAATATGTAGATGGCCCCTTATGCAATTTTTATTCATAGCAAACTAAAGTGTGCGTCAATCGTAAAAGATTGGTATCTGTAACTTTGCTGTGCGACGAACGACGGCCGAAAAATGTACAAGTGGGCCTTTTTTTTTCCGCAGCTGTACATATCGGTACATTGACATACTTACATATTATTTATTTAAGCTTCCAAATAGCGTTGTTTCGATCGTTACTTTTTGACAAACAGAACTGGCAAGAACACATTATGAGATTCTTGTTGTAATTCTTCAATACTTTAAGCATACTACTGCCATATGTTAACCGAAATAGTAAACAAATCATCCTTTTATTGTTTTCACTCAATATTTTGATTATGAAACTCCTAAAAACGTGCTAGATTTTTTTTTTCTTGTCGTTTCAGAGACATCAGTTAACATAAGAGATGTCCAAAATTAACCATTTCTAGCTAAAATGTTTTAATTTAAGGATATTTACAATAAACTTTTCTAATAAATGATACCTGTTCTTGTTTCAGAGCAGAACTTGAAATTTTCCGAGAAAAATTTTTCTGTTATCAGATCTAACCTTTTTTTTTTTTTTTTCCCTGAGAACTTTAAGTTAGGATGTGTGTTTGTACCCACCTTTTTAGAATCGCCCTACGGTACAATCCAAAAGACGGAAAAGACAGAATTCCACCAAGGAGATTTGATTGACATTTTCAATAAAAAATTCTAAAATTTTTGAATACCATTTTCTCCTTTTGGCATTGCTTCTCGTTTCAAGTGCATGCTGTTAAATATAAAGTGATCAACCGTCCGGTGTTATAAGGGACAGTCCCATATTTTGAGATTTTGTCTCTTATTTGCAAGCAGTTCCGCACTGTCCCGTATTTTCATTCCTGTGATCAGTGCCATAAAATAGCCGTTCTAAGTTAAAAATAACGATTTGGGTACATCTAATTTCAATTTTTTTTTAATTTGAAAAAAAAGTGAAAAATTAAATCTGCGGAAGTAAATATGTATCTACGTGATTAGCAGTGTTATAATCTACAAATATTTAAGATTTGCATTAAAAATTGAGGTTTAAACACTTATTTTCGTGCATTTTTAACCACCCCCTATTTTCCGTGAGTGTTCTGTATTTGAACTTAAGGAAGATGGTCACTTTATCAAACATCATCAGTAAAACTAATTAAACTTTTTAATTCTTTTATTTCATCCATTATTATTTCTCAAAGAATCACTTTCAGTTGATCTAGACAAAGGCGCTGGGACACTGCCCAGTGATGCCATACTGTATAACTAAGCCACTGGTCACACTTTGGGCACTGCAAACTGCTACAAACAGCTAAAAATTACACGAGTCATTTGCGAAATGTACTACATATTAACAGCCGAATAAATTGGAGATGACAGAAATTCCATCAAGCAGACCAAGTGTGATGACCCTTATCTTTTCTCAACTCAGTTCCGAACTGCCAGCGAATATATAGCAGTCATAATTCATACTCGCACTCTATCGCATTTCAACGACTCGGGAAAGAGAAAAACTCCAGCTGCAAACGTCGTCGTCCTGTTGACAGACCGCCTATCCAACAAATTAAAAGACAAGATGATGCATTCCGGAATGAGTCATTCGTCATCGCACACCAGCAAGGAAATGCAATCATTCCCGAAAGAACAAACGGAACATTCAGAAAACTAGAAAAGCAAAGAAATTGCGGGGGCGATTGCCACACTTGTAGAAAGCTTTAGCAAAGACAAAAAATTGTTTAATTAGAAACATGTGAATATTATTCCCAGGGGTCCGTTTAGGAGAAATTTGGGTCCGTTAAATATTTTATCTTAAAACGGACCTTTCACAAAATTCTTCTATGGTGAACACACACTCTTTCACAAATATGTCTTTATATAATTTAATATTTTCAAATAAAACGAATTTCCCCAACATGAACTGATGTGTGAACAATTCTTCGCCAGTTTACAGTTAAAGAAAAAAAAAATAAGAAGAATTCCTATAAAATGCCTTAAAATGGAACTTTTAATTTAATACTAAATTCAAATTTTTACATAATATATATTTCATAATAATTCACAAAAAGAAGACTTTTTTTTTCCGCAAATTCACGAACACAGCACCCTGGCTAGAAAATTCTGATTGAACGTTAATTTCAGATTCACAAAATTATTAGTAAATTTTTCACAATTTCATAAAAACAGGACCCTCTCTGAAAAGTCTGAATAGACCCCCGATTTCGAGTATAAAATCTCGATTATCCGATATTCCGTGTTAACCGAGGCACTAAACTCAACAGAGCTGTCCGCTTTAAACGGGGCGACACCTCGACTAATGCGGAATACCTTTGATTCAAACTCGAACTAGTCAAAACATGTTAGATCATAAAAAGTCATTACTATTGTGTTCCTAATTATTTAAACTAATTTGATTTTTTATTACAAATGTTTACGAATATTTAAGTACAAATTTATCTTCTGTTAAAATATGTATAATTAAACATATAATATATACATTCATTTGTCAGAAAATGCATAATGTAGTACAAAAAATAGTTAAAAAATAATGCCGATTTAAATAAAATAATTAAAACGCTGCAAAATAACACACATAAAAAGCACTTATCGAAGTGTACATGTATTTCTATCGAAAACATTTTGATCTTCATCATCAGTAGTTAAAGTCCATACACAGACTACGACTGGGGACTGGAAAAAGTAAAACAATTGCCAATTGAAAGAAGAAAAAAGCAAGAAATCAGAGAGAATAAGAAAAGGGAGGGTGGGAATTAATGCAGATTTAACAATCATGTACTAATTGTTTAAAAAGTATACGATTAAATTCGTGTTCACATCTGTATCTACGGATCTCACTAATTAAAACATACAAGTCGACATTTTTGTTCATAAGTTATTAAAAAATTTCAATACATTTAGCATGCTATTGTTAAAAAATAAATCTAATAAAAATAATTTATTAAATGGTATTTATGTTTTTCCGTGATGGTAACGAGAAACACCCGAGTGCATTTAATTTCAATATTTGTATCATTATAATGATATTTCACCCTAATCCGTTTCATTAAATTCACCTTAATGAACGAGCCGACCTCTAACTGCAAGCGGTCATGGTCTCGGGCTATCAGATGAGACGGCTACGTTCGCCTGGCAAGTTATCCAAGGTCGTTTCCTTTGGCATCGACAGTTCTTTTACTGTAAATGTGTTTTTGCCTTTTTAAGCGTACTGATGCGGTGAAGTTCACACGTTTTATCAGACAGTTTGATTTTAGAACTCAGGAATGGCTGCTCGAAAGCTTAGCTGCTTTGTTAGTTGTCCGATTTTTTCATCATCCATCTCACGCTCGTGGTTCAAAGTTTGCAGCTCCAAAAGAGAAAATAAAAAGTCAATCCAGCTACGATATGGCATGGCATTGTCCATACTCATAGTCAGATAAAAGAAAATACTATCTGCGCACATAGTCCAAAACTATCTGCAAATTCATAATAGCTCGTGATAATTGAATACATAGTGCATATATGAACACTTGAACAGGTGTATATACGTACTCGCACACATCTGTGCAACGCGCTTGCGCTATAGTGAATTAAAAAATATTTCTTTGAGGTAACTATCAGTATTAAAAAGAAGAAAAAAAAAACATGGAATTACCGGAAAACTATCTGCAAGACCTTTGAGTGTATCCGCGCATGACGTGCGTCTGAATATATGACTACACATACCACCTCCTCAGATATGGATGGAACTTGTTGCATCTTATAATTGGAGAAATATAAGAATAAGTTTTTTTAATTTTTGAAATAGCTGCATTAATTTTTGTAAGCTTTTTTTTTTTCAATTTCTTTTTGTTTTGATGGATTTTACAGAGACATTTTCAAAATAGAATGGTACAACCACTTCAGTTTGTTATTGTTTTAGTATTTATGACGTTAAATTGTTGAAATTCACCATACTTATTCAGGAACATATAATAGAGATAAAATAAAATACAGGAATATATAACATACATAACATTATATGCATACACTGCATATAATATGTTAAGTGCATATTTGCAGAAGTTAAGGCATTGTGAAACAAACCGGATTTATAAATACATTTTCAACTTTGTTGCATTGGTGTGGAAGGGCCAAGCGGAAGAAATATCGAATATCAGAGCAAATATTTTTTTAGAACCACGTGATAAAGTAATCTACCTTTTGAAATTAATGTAGACCGAAGTAAATTCATCTTACATTAATTCCAAAAGGTAATTTTGCTAAGAATGCTTAACAAAACAGTTGTACAGAAAGAGGTCTTTAAAAATTGCTTTAGCTAAATCCAAACACACTCTTGAACTTCAGTTCCTTTCATGAATTAATAATTTTGAAATAAATCAAACAAAATAAAACATTTTTATATAATTAAAAATAGACAGTTAAAATAAATCGTAATATTAATCTAACATGACATTTATAAAGCAATAAAAACACGTTTTAAAGACCATATGTTACCAATGTGTGCCTTATTATATAAACTGTACCCACGTAACGAAAGACTGAACGAACAGGTTCTGCTTAACACCCACTTGAGACAAAAACTAATCTTCAGCTAACTATTATTCATACACCTACGCAGATTTCAACCTGATCTAACTTCAGTATGGACACATATTTAACATAACCACCTGAGTATTCTGTTTGCTAAATCACATTCATTCTCATTTTTAAAGGGGAAAGAAATCGGAGATACAGAAATTTTTTGGAAGAAAAAGTTAGAAGAGATATTGTCAATGAGTAAAATTATCATTTATTCGCTTAAAAATACTAACGATTTTTCAAAATTATATTCTTTGGAAAAGAAAACTGCAACTGATGGGAAAGATAGAAAAGGCTGGGAAAAATAAAATTTATATAATATTTCTCTCGGAAGTGCTCGACAAATCTTTCATTCGCTTTTAATTGTTTAAATTTATTTACTCTTTCGTATTTAAAAACAAAACAAGCATTTTTATTTGGAAAAGTTTGGTATTTTGAAGGCAAAAACTTGTATAACGTTTGATGAACGTATTTAAGTGCACTCCTCATATGACTTAGAACAAAAAACCAAGCGAAGGGGATGAAAAATATCTACAGCTAATGTTCTATTTGGGATATGGCTTTAAAATTTTTGAAAAGGAAAATTTCATGGAACACATCGATGATTTTACTAAAAAAAATTAAAAACTGATATTTTCGCTTAACGTTTTATGCGAGGAGCATCATAACGACTAAAATCGGCCGACAGGAAAAGTAAAATTTCAAAAGATCACTCTGTAAGCATTTTTACTAGCTGCACAGGCAGATTTAGAGGGAAGTGCAGGGCAAAATCCTCACCTAAGGCGGATTAAGTTCAGACTATTTAAATTTATAGGGAAAATGACAGAAAACAAAACAAACAAACAAAAAAAAAATGTGCTCCCTCTCCACATAATTTATAGATAATAAATAAATAAAATTTCATGCGCGATACGATTACAAAATGTTTTTCAAATTTCGCAGAAAACATGACTACTACTATGATCGGTATGTACATAAGGACGTTAAAAAAAAAAAAAAAAAATCTTACTTCTCTTTATATTGTTATTAGTCACGTGACAGTCATTTCCGGAAGCAGACGTTACAGAAGTCGGATGTTCCGTAATTTCTGTTAAAATATTTATGCGGTTATCAGTAAATATGCCTGCACTGTCGAAAGTAACGTCATACTTCCAAGCAGCTGATGAAACAATCAGCTGATTCATTCTCGGATATCGTTGAAAACACAAGTCTGCATTTTTCGACCCAAAACATTTCAATATTATGAGCATCGCCAATCAGTTTATAATCTGAGTAGTAATAATAAATAACGTCTGATTGGGAATGATTAAGTCAACCATAAAAGCATAAACATGGTAAAAACAGTTCTTTGAGAATAAAATTCATTGCAATTAAAAATAAGAGCTATAAAACGGTATTCTAAAAGAAATGGGTTTTTGAGTTTACATGTTTAACACTGAAGCCCGGAAGCAGAAAGTGCTTAAAAGTAGAACGCACGTGGTAGAACAATCACAGTCTTTGCAGAACATTTCATCTTTTAAAAGAAAAAAGTTCTGCAGAACAATTAAGGGAAGTGTCATTCATGCTATCTCTTCTCTCTTCCCATCTACTTTGCATTTTACCGTTATCTGCCAGATTTGGACAAACTGCCTGCAGAATATTTGCAACTGTTTGTTTGACGTCATGTTGCAGAACACTGTACATAATTCTGCTCATGGGCATTGAAACAGGCCCGCAGCGAGCCAGACGATTGAACTGGGGGAGGGGGGGGGGGGAGTGCCTCCAGGATGGCTATGCATGTTTAGTTGTTTTCTTCGTTCTTTGTTGACGAAATCTGTTGAAAACAGTTGGCTATTTTATACTTTGGCTATTTTATATACTTATTGTTTTTGTTAATTTAATTGTGTAATAATAAAATTACAGTGGTGGCAAAATTTTTTTAACCAGGCTCAAATTTTGTCCAATTTGTGTAGCTTTGTTATGAAGCTATCATAATATCTTCACTATTGTTAGTGATTCGAATGCGTTTAACACTTTTCAACAAGACTGAAAATTGAACTGAAAAATTACTCAAAATACTGGTGTTAAACGATAAAGTAATTAAAAAACTTTGTAAAAAACACACATAAGATGTAATAGGTAAGAGGATACGCACGTTTCGTTCAAAAATTGTTTTGAACTTCATCAGTCCAAGCGCTTCGTCGCAAGGGCTTGGACTGATGAAGTTCAAAACAATTTTTGAACGAAACGTGCATATCCTCTTACCTATTACATCTTATGTGTGTTTTTTACAAAGTTTTTTAATTACTTTAAGACTGAAAATTGTTTATGATTTCGGTTAATCTGTCTCTCCGTCCATGCTCTAACTGACGTAAATATGCATAGATTATTTCGAAATTTATACAGGGTGATTCAGAAGAACGTTTACAAAATAATATGGCAAATCAGGCATACAACAAGGATCAGCAACTCTCTTCATTGGGGCACTGCCCCCAAATGCACACACCCCCATGGCTACGCTACGGCCTGTAGTCCATTAATTTCCATTATTGACTGTTGTAATGCTAATGAAGAAATGCTTTTGGAAGAAATCTAAATATTTGAAGCCTTAAGATAACACTTCCTCAAGAAAATTTTTATGTTGCTTCATTTGATTAAGTTTTAGAGTTTAGATCTAAGACTCCAATATTCACAAACAGTTGAATTAATGCTTCATCAGCTAATGTGAATTACAGGAATTGTATTCTATGAAGTAAGCCATTCTAAAAATCACACACCCGGCCCTCCCCCATCTAAACAAGAAGGTATGGTTTTAAGCAGGAGTGACCCCCCCCCCCTTCAGGGTTCAGATATTTTTTAACTCATTCTCAAAGTCTTTAATACTGCAGTTGTGTACTCTGAACAAATTGAAACAACAATCCTTCACTATTCAAGTCAGAAATCGTAAAACCTTTTTTCAATGGAAAAACCTAAATATTTTCAGCTGTCTGATTCTATTTTTAAATCTTAAAGATAAACATATATATTTAAAAAATAATATTACCGGGATATAATACACACGATGTTTCAAAATAGCTGGACAAAATTTTAAGAGATGAGAGTACACATCAAAAGAAACAATTTTCATCAAAGAATGCACTATCAGAATTAAAAAGCAGAGGTTACAAGGCACCAAATTAATATTATTGTTATACAAAACAAACACACACAAAAAGCGATTTATTTGCAAAATCAATTTAAATGACATGTGACTGACTCTTTTCCATCAATGTCTGGGCAGGAATAATCGGCGACCTGCCAGAACATCTGGACCAAGAACAATACATATGCTACGTTACTACAACAAGTTCTGCCATACATGTTGAATGACATTCCCCCTCACTTCTGACGGATAAAGTGGTTTCAGCAGGATGGAGCTCTAGCCCATTATGTGCAAAAAGTGTGAAATTATCTGAATGTAATCTTCTGAAACCAATAGACTGGGCAAGTCCTGTAGCATGGCCACCTCGCTCACCTGATTTTGCATGTCTCAATTTCACTTTGCAGAGACAGCTGAAGACTCATATATCAGACACCCTCTGAATCCGCAAAAGAACTCGCCCCCATACTTTTTGCCATTGCAAGGGAAAATGTGTGATATTCTTGGTGTGTTTCAGAAGTAACATAATTCTCCTTTCTGTGTTCTTGTCTTGGTACAATACCACCTTCGTCGCACTGTAGCACCTTAGCATTTTGATTTGATGTGATCATGCACTCTATGATGAAAGTTGTTTGTTTGGATGTGTACTATCCTATCCCCTCTTAAAGCTTTTCCCATCTTGTATGAAACACCATAGTAAACACAGCTTATTAAGTCCAGTTAATCATGAATCTATTCAAACAACATTTTTCATAGTTCATTTATTTTTAATTAAAAATTTTAAAACTGTAAGTGATATAATTTGCTGTTTTAATTATTTGTAATTTTGGTCTCTTTTTTAATGTTCAATAATGCATAGTGTGTAACTCTGATATGGATGTTTAGAGGTGCTGGTTAGATATGTGCATATTAAACCAACCTGAAAATATATTTGCCTGTGTGATTTACGAATGTGCACTGTTCAACTGATAAGCTTAAAACTTTACACAAATATATATAAAAATTTGTAACTTAAAAATAATTAATTATGAAATTTTGTAAATAATATAGAATTTTTTTCCAATCTAAATCTTACTCTTTAAATCATAATTACTTTAAAATCTTGGATTTTCAGCAATTTTTAGAAATTTTTAACTGTGGAAGAAAATGTCATTCATATTGATAGATCAAACCGTTTGAAATTGTGCGCAGATGTTGAGAAGTAGAAATAAATCCTAGCCACAAAAAAAGTATTTGTTTTCTTGTTTACAGTCAATTTTCAGAATTTTTAACATTTAAAATGATCACTATTATGCATATGCATTGGTTACAGATTTCAAGGACAAGTAGGAAAAAAGTCTTTAAAAATATTCTAAAACCTAAGATTTTCCATGGTTATTTTGTGACAGAAGAGGCCTCCAAAAAAAACATTGCAGTTTGCAAGGATTTGTAGATCTTTGCACTATGCCACTGACTGTTAGTTGCACAGCAATTCAATATATTTGAAGAGGGCTCAGTATGATTTCACTGGTTCAGGAAACTGAAAAAGACACCATATTGCACTAATCTGTGGCTGTTTTTTCCCCTTGCCTATGCCACTGTATAACATGAAACGGATCAGCACTGGGCAGGAGTAGGCGACTCGGTCGGGAGCCTGGCTTAGATCCCCAAACAAGGCATCACTGAGATAATGGCTGGCCACCCTTTGTCGGTCCTTCGTACACGAAGATCAGAAGTCTCTCAAGCTGTATGCATGTTGAATAAACCACTCCGGGTTTAAGACATATTTTTTATCAAGATATTTTCACATAAGTTTACATAGCAATTGCAGACACGAAAATGCTCTTCTAAAAGGGATGCTCAGACTTATAAAATCGAGGATCACATGTTTTATACAGCAATCACATAGTCCAAAAAAGATTCATTTATTGGCTATTAAAATGACCAGGTCTCATAGGCCTGTGAAATTCTTGTGAGGTTTGGTGTCAGATGACCATAGGAAAGAGGAGAGATATGTTACTTGTGCTTTTAATAAAGTTAGATCTCAATACAAATCCTCTATTTGAAAATCAGAGTTGCTACATCCCTAAAGAATTTTAAAGGAAGATAATAGAAATTTTGAAATTTGAGAGGATGTTTAATTTTAGATGTTATAAAATGTATATGTATATGTTACAGTTAAAACCCAAAATCAGTCAAAACCCGAATTAACTAGACAAAACCCGAATCAACTAGGGAAAACCCATTTTATCCGAGTAATGGTAGTACATTTTCGAGGGGCCCCTACAGCGGAGGCATATTTTCCAGGGTGCCCCCTACAGCGGAGGCATATTTTCCAGGGTGCCCCCTACAGCGGAGGTACATTTTCCAGGAGGTACCCTAAAGCGATGGCCAGACCCACTGATTTTTTTCAGGTCTCGCAAAGAGCCAGCGTTAGCATATTTTCGAAGGGGGGCCCCCTACAGTGGTGGCCAGACCCCATGTTTTCCCATGTGATGTTAATGCTTTATCCACTAAAAATGGGATCTTGCTCCCCCTTCGAAAATATGCTATTGCTGGCCCTTTGCGAGACCCAAAAAAATATCACTGTGTCCGGCCACCGCTGTAGGGGGCCCCCTCGTAAATATGCTGCATGAACACATTCTGCCATTATGCAGTTTGGTGGAGGTGGAATTATGGTCAGGGTATGTTTCTCGTGGTATGGACTGGGACTCCTGATCCCAATTCATGATACGCTCAACACCGACTCCACTATTCTAAACAAGAATGTGCTTCCTATGATGGGGCAATTTCATGGGTTGGATCATTGTTACTTCCAGGATGATAAAGCCCTTTGCCATGTTGCAAGGTCTATGATGGACTGACATGATGACAACGGGGTAAACCGACTGGACCGGCATAATTTTTAATATTTGCATCTTGTTTGGATAACATACATTCCTAAGGGTAAAGAAAGTCTTGACAACTCATGTGTGAAACCTAGGAAATACTTGATTTCATTTGTAGGTGAATTATACTGCATGTCACACATACAATAGGGACAAGTCCCAAAAATAAATTCCAAATGTTTCTTTATAGGCTGAATTATGAACATTTACATTCCGTCCTCTTTTTATTTATGTTTTTCTGAAATCCTATAATCTAATGGTCACTTTTAAAATTGTTAGTATTCTTCTCAGTTAAAAGATTAGGAATGCTCAAAGACAAGAGATTCCCAACTTTTTTTTTAAATACAGTAAAACTTCGATACTTAAGGGACCAAATAAAATTATCATTCTAGAGGGTTGTATCGTTATATCGAGGAGAGATTATATTGTATGGAAATTCTGTAGGCCCACAAACTTTTTTTTTTTTTTGGGGGAGAGAATTCCTCAGTCTATCTTTTGGTTTCATGGGTCTGCAATCAGGGGTCAATCCAGGAATATTTTCCAGGATCTGATTTTTGTGAATTTTAATACTTAATTTTGTGAAATTTCATACCAAGTTTTAATAAAAGTCACTTTTTTCTCTTAAAATAATGGATAAAACAGCTTAAAAGGTAGGGTAAAATGCCAATAAAGGTCCATTTAATCAATAGTATTTTTGTGAATGGGGCCATTTTAATCTATTGCAATTTTGTGAAGGGGCTACAAAGCGGACCCAATTTTCGTCAGCATCAACCCCTGGCATTTGAAGCACATTCCAACAATCACTACATGTCCTTCCACTTCTTAATCACAAAAGCAAAGTCAATTTTGGAATGTTTAACGCAGATATGTCCCTTGAGGATCCGCCATTTCTATGATATCCAACAATGATGCTTTTCCTAGAGTCAGGTTCAGGCAGCTCTGAATTTCGATGCATCTTGCATGCAACTAATGCCAATGTTGTTTCCTACATGATATTATGCAGGGATTTATCATTGTATTAAACATCATTATAGTGAGGTTTTACTGTAATAACCATTTTTAGAGTTTAAAAAAAAAAAATGTGTGCAACCTTCAATTTTCAAATTGGTCATTTTTTATTAAAACAATTAGCATCTGGCAATTTTAATCTCATTCTCCATATTACATTGGTACCTGCAGTGATAAATTTCCTACATTTTTGTGGGGTATGAAGAATGTATTTATTTTCTAAAAATTTTAATAGAATCTAAAAATTTTAATAAGATTTGCATTTTTACTTGTTATAGCTGAGTATTTTGAGGAAATCATATTTATTACTGAAGAAATTAGAATAGAAAAATCAATTAATGCTTATGTATTTTTGCAACCGACAAATTTTATGGCTGTCTTTAAAGGCCCACTTCATCAATACGTTATTAAAATAAAAAAACTAGAGTGACTTAACGTTCTGAACATTTGATTTTTACCAAGAATTTAAATAACTTTTATTCAATTTAAATGGATATACCGTTCAGATACTGGTTCACTTCAAATAATTTGAGTGTCTTGCCATAATGCATAAGAATACTTTTTTGTAGCCTACTAAAATACAATAATCCCTACACACACCAAAATCTGTACAGCATGTAAGATAGAGACCTGTAATATGTGTACCTAATTTAGCTCAGTCAAATGCACATAAAGACACTAGCGCACTTTAAGTGATTTGCATCCATAGGCAGTAATGTATCAATTTTTCGCAACCCTCTGAACAGTTTATCAACTTTACACCAAGGGCGGCTCCAGTGAGGGGCCATAGGGGCCATGGCCCCCTCCGAAATTTTGTTTTACAACTTTAGATTCGCATACTTCACGATTTCACACGTTCAATTTGCATTTTGAACAATTTATAGACCTAAGTAAAAAGTTCGATGGCCCCCTCCGAGAATTCAGTCTGGAGCCGCCCTTGCTTTACACACACCAAACTCTATTCAGGTCCTATGACCATGACCTACATCATACATACCCAATTTGAACTCAATTGAATGCACTGTTTAGACACTAACACATTTTAAAGAATTTCTGTCTGTAGGGTATAATGGAAAAGCGGACTATATTCCGTATACGGTGCCTTGTTTACATGTCAATGGTTTGTTTACAAATCATTGGCGAACAATCTGACGCGAGAGTGAGCGATGCACCGCCAACTGCCGGTGGTAGTTGTGACTGGCAACCATAAAGAATACGTGTTTCGTCAGGTTTGGGAATTTGAAATTGTTTGCGTTATTGATGGAAGGGAATGAAATGTGTTATGTTAATATAAGAAAAGAATTTGTGGGTGTTTGTTAGAAATATAGTACGTTATAAGCCGGTGGGTGTTGGGGACATTTCTGAGCGGTTATTTACCAAAAAAATAGAGGTAAGTGTTCTTTTTTAACGAATCTTTCGATGTTTAAGGTTTTTAATGTGAATTTTAAATTGATATTTGAAGTGTTTATGTTTTCGTAAGTGCTATTTACGTGCTATTCTAATCATACTGACTTTATAAGAGGTGTACAACTAGGTTGTTTAATCCACCGATGTTTTTTTGAGTTGAAAACGGGCCAGTGTTTGCCCAGTTTACATTAGCTGTACAACTAGGTTGCTTAGTTCACTGTTGTTGTTTTTTTTTAGTTAAAAATGGTCCACTGGTTGCGTAGTTTACATAGCTGTACAACTAGGTTGCTGAATCCACTGAGGTTTTTTTAGTTAAAAACGGGCCACTGGTTGCCTAGTTTAGATAGCTGTACAGCTAGGTTGCTGAATCCACTGAGGTTTTTTTAGTTAAAAACGGGCCACTGGTTGCCTAGTTTAGATAGCTGTACAGCTAGGTTGCTGAATCCACTGAGGTTTTTTTAGTTAAAAACGGGCCACTGGTTGCCTAGTTTAGATAGCTGTACAGCTAGGTTGCTGAATCCACTGAGGTTTTTTTAGTTAAAAACGGACCACTGGTTGCCTAGTTTAGATAGCTGTACAACTAGGTTGCTGAATCCACTGAGGTTTTTTTAGTTAAAAACAGACCACTGGTTGCCTAGTTTAGATAGCTGTACAACTAGGTTGCTGAATCCACTGGGGTTTTTTTAGTTAAAAACGGACCACTGGTTGCCTAGAATGACTAGTAAACAACATGGCGACAGTCGCTGGAGCTTGGCAACCGCCAAGCTCCAGCGACTGTCGCCATGTTTACATGGGGTGGGCACCGGCTTGTATGATTTTACCGGAAAAGCATTCTTTTTTGTAGCCATGTAAAAAAAAAAAAAAAATTCCAAAATAGTCTTATACACACCAAAATCAATACAGTCCATCTATACAGTCTACAGTACATCTACCAAATTTGAGTTCAATCAAATGCACCATTTAGGCAAATTTGATTTAGGCCATTTAGGCGCATCATGTTAACTTACATGCTCACACACACACACATGCATACATCCCCATAAAAATTGCATAAATGAATTCAGTAGACCTCAAAATGTGTAAATAGATCAAACTCTAAATATCAATTTTTTTGTGATTACAATACTTTCCTTACATGTTACACGTCCAGTAAGTAAAAGTAATGAAACTAAAAAAATATATTTTAGAGATGTCATATTTCATAATAAGGTTTTTGGGATTGCATTTCTCATCTACTTAAGAAATTACATAATTCTTGGTTCAGTTTTTGATGAAGCCAATCACATATCACCTTAGACATCTTGCTTAAACAGAAATAGTCATGTGAAAAAAAAAAAATTAAACTTAAAACAAATTACTTTTTAAAAACCAAAAGTCATTTTGGAATGTAGATGAGAGCGCAATTAATTAAACCTCTAAAGAAAATTATACTTATTTAAAGTGAGTGGTTTAATTTGTTGCTTTAAATCATACATAATTCTAAATTTCGTACTTGAATCTGTTTATCAAAAAAAAAGAATATTATTCGTATGCCAATAATTTTCTTCAAAAATCATTTAACCATATAAGTTAATGCTGATCAGATACAAGGTTTAGTAAATAAATATTGCTTATTCCCCAAATTTGCAAATGATTCAGAGCAAACTTAGGGTAAAAATTTAACTATTTTCTTTAAATAATAATTATAAAAAGAAAGAAATATAAAAAACTTAAGAAGAATCAGTAAACAGAGTAAATGAGCAATTGATTCAGTCGAGTTATTTATTTTATTAAAGTGTTTTTGAAATAGTATTAATTGATCACACACACATGAAATTGAATTTTAAAAAACATACCAAGATCTTCCATTTTAAGCTGTTTTCTTGAATTTGTCAAAGTATCTTAAAATGATGAAGTTGCTATAAGATGTTTGGTCTGAGAAAAAGGGTAGAAGCACTTATTGCAAAACCGGTTGAAGTTATTTATTTATTCGACAACCCAACACACTCAGAATCAGATAGTCACACCAACTTAATATAATTATTAAATGAGATTCCGCAAAGCCGGGGTTACTAGTGATTATTAGGCAAAAACGATTAAAAGGCCGATGAAACAGACTATTTACGTCAATCAAAACATGACTCTATCAGAAACTTTCGCAGCCGACACTTGACACAACTTTGCGCAAGATAAAAAAAATGAGTCATACGAAATTCTACATATCGCCTCTAGATGGCGCTCAACGATAGATATGCTTCAGACATAAAACCAAACAAAAGTAATAAATAAGACAACAAAATTAATTAAAAACATAAATTAATAAATTAGGAACACTTATTAACCAAGTTTTTAATTTATAATCCCAGTTTTTAAAAAAATTTTATAATTTGTAAAATGTTATAATTTTAAAATGAAATTAAATATACTGTTTAACATTAAATTATATTAATTAAAAATTCGTTCATTCCTCATTAAGTTAACCAAAAAAATAAATTTGATTCTTATTTTTCAAAAGCAAAATTTGTACAGCTAAACTTTAGACCTCTTGTTTATTTATGTCACGTGATTAAGCGTGCTTGTTTGCCTGTGTTCTGATCTGGTTCGTTTATGTGCTGGAAATAATTTTTTTTACAGAGTCTAATATGGAAGTGTAAGCAAAAATTTATCAACATTTTTATATTTTATTATTTTTTGAGTTCTTTTACTGTTTATCTAGTTAGTTCAGAAATGATATGCCTATTTACATAGTAGTTGTCATAAGCGTAAAGTTTTAAAAATTATTGGGGGGGCCGGGCCCCACAACCACATATATTCACATCAGTGGCGTAGCCAAGGGGGGGGGGGTTAAGGGTGTCATAACTGCCCGTGAGGAGTTTTTTGCCATACAAAATGTATATTCTTCACTCCCTTATCATACACCCGTCGTAACCCCCCCCCCCCTTCCATGAAAATTTTCAGGCTACGCCACGGATTCACGTACATTTAACTTACTCATAGCTGCCAACTACTACAGAATATAATTAACTACTTTTTCTACATGATTTTTTGGCTTAAAATATGTACTGTTTACAAAAAGTGGTTAATTATATTCCGTAGGAGTTGGCAGCTATGACTTATGAGTAAATTATTGGAGGCGCTCGAGCTCTATGGATCCATAGAATTCTACACCTGTGTAAGGTAAGTATCCATGTTAGTATCTTCCTACCATGTTATAAGTTAAAAAAAAAAAAGCAAAGTAAAAAATCTAAAGGAGGGGGAAAAAAACATTTTCGATGAGATAGTGCATTTTAGACACATCTGAACTTTTCTTCATTTCATACTTTACATTGCATAATCTGATTTTAATTAACCAGAGCCTGGCGAGGGCAGCTTATTGTAACATTGTGTGTTAAGTGGCGTCACAATGAATACTAAATCATGATTGAAATCAAAAGAAGAAAATTTTTAAAAGTACAAGTAAACGTTTTTTTAAACGTTTGTAAATTGCGTGAAATACTTTCTTTTTATGTTAGTATAAATTAGTTTTCTGTATTTAGTGGTAAATTATTGGGTGGGCTCAGCCACTATTTACAATTTATTGGGGGGGCTCGAGCCCCACGGGCCCATATAACTCTACGCCTATGGTAGTTGTTGCTTTAAAGCAAAATCTTGAGTCAACAGGTTTGTAAACCTGCATAAAAGAAAAACGAACTCCACGAGTGTATATTAAAAAAGAAAAAACAACTTCCAGTAAGCTGTGTACTTTCATGGCTGACTGGAATCTTCCCTTCCCCGGCTATCCAGACGAAACCGAGAACAATAGGAAACCCCGTATAAGCGGTAGTTCGCATTCCTTCCGCCGTGGCGTACTTATATGTCCTGAACAGAGCGATTTAAAGGGCCAGTCCATATGATTAAAAGGGCATTAAAACTGTCAAAAATGATTGATTAATTTTTTTTGTTTTGTTTTGTTTAAACAGAATGTATCTTTATCTATAAATATTTTGAAACGTTTCTTCATCCATGCACATATTGAAAAAAAATTTAAGAAATTGTTAGTTGGTTAATGCTTTTAGGAGCTTCTTCGACATGTAATAAATTAATAATAAATAAATATATTAATTTATTTTATTTAAATCTTCAGAAGACTGTAATACTTTTTAAAGACTTGTTTTTCGGAACTCCTACATATTTTAATATATTAATACAGCATTCTCCCTATACGTAAAAAACACTCAAAATACTGGGGTTAAACGATAAAATAAATAAAAACTTTGTGAAAAAAATACACATAAAATGTAACTTATAATAGTTACGATCGTTTCGACCAAAAAATTCTTTCGGTCTGCATCAGAAAAAGTCCGAGGCGCAGAGGCGTAGCCAGAGGGGGGCTGCTGCCCCCGCCCCGAAATGGGACAATTTACTTAGCTTACAATTTGATATTTAGCTTACAATGAACTTTAGCTTTTTAGCTTTAAATTTAATACCCAGCCCACCCCGAAATAAAATCCTCGCTACGCCACTGCGCGAGACGAACATCTTTGTCTGACGAAGACCGAAAAAGAATTTTTTGGTCGAAACGATGGTAACGTATTATAAGTTACATTTTATGTGTGTTTTTTTCACAAAGCTTTTATTTATTTTATTCTGCCTATACTTCCGTGTATACGTATGTTCGTGTCAGTGGCGTAGCCAAGGGGGCATAGGGGGTCACCAACCCCCCTCCGATGAGGAATTTTTTGCCATAAAAATGCATATTCTTCGCTCCCTTATCACGTACACTTATACACAAATGTGAGTTGCAGTAGTCGTACCCCCCCCCCCCCCTCTGCATGAAAAAATTCTAGCTATGCCACTGGTTCGTATTAATAGGTTTTGGTTTATTTATTGAGGTTGGGACGCCCGACCAGGGTAGAAAATTTCTAGAGGCGGTATAACGCCTATGGTTAACTTATTTTAAAAAGATTAAAATATCATGGAGTTTTGGGCGGTTTTCTCCAGATGAAACATGAATATGCCTTAGAACCTCCTTAAAAAGTCCTCCGACCAAGCCCTCCACCCTTCTGCTTAGGTGTATTATTAAAAAAAAAAAGAGGAAAATTCTCTATGCAAATTATTGAGTTAAGTTAAATTGTTTAAAATTACTCTAACAGATTAAAATAATAATAAATAAAAATATGAAATTTTTCTGGAGGATGGGTTCAGTTATCTAAACAAATTATACTGCTACAAATAAATAAGTAAGTAAATAAGACACTGAACATGGTAGATGGTGGAAGCGTTACGGTCCCCCGTTCGGGCCTACCGTGCAGCTGTCGATCTAACGGTCTGTAGTTTTGTTCGGTTTCCTATAGATAGAATTTGAATACTCGTTATTCATAAGGGATGTTCGCAGTGGCGTAGCGTAGGTGGGGCGGTTGGGACGCTCGCCCCGTGCAGAAAATTTTTGCGGGCGGTAAATCCCTATCGTTGACTTACTTATACCATTAGAAAGCCATTGCTACATCCGTAGTAATAATGTTAAATGCAAATCATCAAAGAATGGACGAAATAAAAGTGCTGCATTGGAAACATTTATTACGTAATTTCAATAACAAAGAATTATTTAAAAAAAATTACAATGGTTTCATTTAAACTTGAAATGAAAACATGAATTCATTTTGCTTATTGGTAACACTTCCACCATCTACTATCTTCAGTGTCTTGTTTACTTACTTATTTATTTATATATATATATATATATATATATATTGTAGAGTTTATAGTCTCAGTTTTATATTCGAACGGAGAATTGAAATGTACAGGCGGTTGCCGTGCCCCCCGCCAATATTGCACCTGCTTGGAACAAGATGAATTTTCACAGCCCGCTAATTTTGCACCTGCTTGTAACAAGCAGGCAGTGGCGTAGCCAAGGGGGGGGTTTGGGGGGTCCAGACCCCCCCCCCGAAATGAAAGAGACAGACAGAGGAAAAAGGAGCTTATCCCTATTTTCTTAAATGGTATATATACCGTGAAACTTCTCAGTGATAAGTTACTCTCTAGTCTCTAGTGGGAAAAACCAGTACACACCATATACAGGGCAATCAGTTACCTGCACTGTCATTTGTTGTATTATGATGTTTTGAGGAGCTGGGTGGGCACTAGTCATCATAGAAAGAAACCCAAATAAATTTGACGACAACTTTTTCTTTCCGCTTTTAAGAATGAAATAATCTTTTCACCCCTCCCTCCCTGCGGAATACAGTTTTGAAACCAGAAGGTCAAAAGCCGCGGGAAAAGGAACCGCTTAGCTTATTGGAACAAAAATGATTCCGGTTTTCACCTAGACTAAACTAAAGCTCAAACTATAAACCAGACATCCAGGAGCCTTCGAATAGACTAGACATTGTCCACTCACAGATCATTTCCTGAACTTACAAAAGAGTTATAAGATTAATGGCATCTCCAGGGCATGCTGGGATGCAATCTCAGTTTTAAGCATCTGTATATTCTTTGATCTGTATGGGATAGGATCCACACAACAAAATCTGAATGCCTGTTAACAAATATGTTACAAGACCCACCGTACGCTGGTCGCTGGTGTCGTGTATGCTTGAGTATGTTGCTATCAGCGAAACTAATTATTTGAGAACAACTGCATGTGTTCTGCCGAGGAATGAAACTTTTGCTACGAGACAGTAGAATTCGGCATAGAGGTTGAACTCCGTGTGCTTTGAGACGAATTTCTTTTTATAGAATTTTTACATTCTTGCTGTCGAGAGAATTCAACATCACACAAAAGAAGACTAAGGTAAGTTTCTTTATGTATTTATTTAATTATTTTTTACTTATTTGTTCTTATTTATTTATTTTTTTGTATGAAATACCAATAATTAAAATAATCATACGGACAATTGAGGCTACACCATGAGTTAAAATTTAATAAATTTTATCTATGTCAAAAAATCTTAATTGAGGATTGTCCACATTTATATCTTCATTCTTTATTATTTTATATTTGTACTAGTAGAGAAACATTTTTATAGTTAAGATAAAAATGATTTAGAAGTGTGGTTTTCTTCGAATATCGTGTAGTTTTCTTCGAATATAGCATAAATACATAATAGGTACCTTTAGAAAGACCTCCACACAAGGTATTCCTCGTATAGGTTTATTATAGCCATCGCGTGCGTTCTTTATTGGCATTAATAAGCAAGCTCCCTAAGTTTCTTTATATTTTCTGTTGTATTTTTTAATTTCTAGTGTCAAAACTCATTTTTTAATACAAACTCCCCCCCCCCCCCCGCTCATCTTAACTACATGATATTCGAAGGAAAAATTTTGGCTACGCCACTGCAAGCAGGTGATTTTTGAGAGAGAAAGGAAAATGTAGAGGTGGAGAACGGGACTCAGAGAGAGACAGGAGCCCTGAGCGGACGCATCTAGGACGCACTACGTTGATTGTAATTTTCGAAAAAGATTCCGGGAATTGACCATCGATTCGCCGAGACCAATTTTTGGGGCAGAGACATCCTGTCTCGTAGATCCACCTGGACAGTGGCTCCGGACTTTTCCGAACAGTTTCTTCGAGCAGTGACATCTTCACGCTGGACAATTCCATCCTGTCTCGTGGATCGACCTGTACAGTGGCTCCGGACAGTTTCTTCGAGCAGTGACATCTTCACGCGGGACAATTCGATCTTCTATATTCCGAACCTGCACGGTTTATGTAGCCAAGAGAATATGTATGAGTGTTCTAATTAAATTCATTATCGTTACACTTTTGAGTCTTTCTCAACATTAAAATTTCTGCACACTCCCAAAACGCTACAGAAGAAGAAATAAATTGGTGGCAGCGGTTTTGGATCGAAAGAGTGAAGAAAAATATACCCTGCCCGAAGACAAAATAGTGTGACTTTGGTTCTGAAGTGTATCCACGGACAAAAAAATAATTATTGTTATTATTATTGTGCCCTCATGAACAGTGATTTCGTCAGAAAAGAACTGTGTTACTTTAGTACTAAAGAAAGAGATTATCCACGTGAAACATTCGGAATATTGTGCCCTCTTGGACAGTGAATTCGCCAACTGCGTGTTTCTGGTGCTGAAAGAAGACCTCTAGCCGTTCGGATAGTATAGACATATCAACATCGGTGTTTTGTACCAAATGCCGTAGTGGATTGGAGAATACTAAATGATTTCGGCAGAAAAATCTGGTAAGCTTGAATTTTTATTTCTATTGCAATGACGCTATACTTTTGAAGGGAATTTATAATTTTTAAAACAAAGTTGTGAAATTTCGGTTTCAATTCTAAAACTGAAAGTAACTACACAAATCCAAAATTTAAAAATCCTGCAAAATATATTACTTATTGTTGGTAAAAGGTTTCCATAGTAAATTGAATGATGCAAGAGAAAGCAGTTTTATGTTTTTCCACGTGTTTTTGAACTGGTATACAAATATTTGTTAGAGTAGTATATATTCAAATTTTGGGGGTAAACTATACTGTGTTTTTGTGTATGAAAAGTATTTTTAATTTGAGTATTGTATATTTTGCATGTGTGTAACTAGAAAAAAAAAAGAGCTAGTATAATTTTCAATTTTATTTGTTAGTAGAATTTTCAGTCTATTTACAACGGTGCTAATAAGGCATTTGATATGCCCAAGATGTCAGAATTAAAACAGTTTAGAAAGGCAGACCTAATTTCTCTGGCAGAAGAGTTAGAGGTAGAACTCGGTGCATCAGACAAAGTAGCTACAATAATAGCAAAAATAGAAGGGTCCCCAGACTATGATATTGAACTAGCTATTTCACAAATTAAATTGATTCAGGAGGATAGATTAAAAAGGGAGAAGGAACAGGAGAGAGAACGTGAGCGGCAGGAAAAGGAACGTGAGCGACAGGAAAAAGAACGTGAGCGACAGCACGAAATTGAGAAAATTAAACTTTCACAACAAAGTGAAACTATTAGTTTAGCCTCGAGTAGAGAAGAGACGACGCGTCCGGTCTGTTTGAAGTCAGTAATGCAGCCGTTCGACCCAGAAAAATCGGATATCTCGTTATTTTTGACTTTATTTCAAAAACAAGCAAAAAAATATAAATTAAATGAAGAGGAATGGGTATCCCAGTTATTAGGTCTTTTGCCAGGTAGGCTAGCAGAAGCTGTAATGAAAGAACCAGAAGATAAAATTGAGGATTTCGAATATGTAAAAGAAAAACTTCTCGAGAGATTTAGAGTAAACGCAGAAACATATAGAACCAAATTCACACAGTGTCAGAGGCCACCATCGGGTTTGTGGAAAGACCTAATTTTTGAATTGCGCTCCTACTTGAGTGGGTGGTTAAATGGGTTGAATATAAAAGACTTCGAAAGTCTGAAAAATCTAATGATCACTGATCAATTGAAGCGAAGGGCAACCCCGGAGATGCGAGAAAAATTCTTAGATTCTTGGAGTGAATTCGTAAATCCCGAAGAATTAGCAAAAAAATTTGACGATTATGAAAGCGTCAGAAAGCCCCTTAAAAAGTTCTCAGTAAATAGAGGCGCGGATGAAAAAAAATCGGAACGGCATCAAATCCCCGAGAATGGTCGAGAAAGGAAACTTCCAGATAAGAAATCGTTTAATTGGCGAGATAAGTCCACGGCGGACCAAAGAGAGAGAGCATTCGAGAGAAGGAAAGCGCCTGCATGTTTTGAATGTGGGTCTACCGCTCATTTGCGCCCAACTTGTCCCCGGTTGAAAAAGACTGAAACGCATCCCATAAACAATATAGGAATTGCTGAGGGCTTCGGACCTTCATTTGAGCCATATTTATCTACCGCGATAGTAAATGATCAGGAAATAGTGATTCTGCGAGATTCCGGGAGTAGCATAGATCTTGCACCCCGAGATTTAATTGATCCTAAGCATCTAAACGGAGAAACAATTTGGGTTAAGCAGCCCCTAGAAAATACATTTAGGTGTTTGCCCTTGGCAAATATTGAGATCAAAATTCCCGAGATCGGAGTCATTAAAACAAAGGCAGCGATTGTTGATAAGTCAGTAGAAATGAAACATTACTTACTAGGTAACGAGACACAGAGCTTGATAGACCTGAGAAAAACGCAACCAGAACAAATAAATGCTGTTGTGACGCGAAGCAAATGTCGGGAAACGGAAAATAGTAAGAAATCGGAGATTATCGAGGAAAAACCAGAGATTAGCGCGGAAATCCCTGACATAGGTGACTGTGATCTACCCGAGTTTTCTAAAGAAAGTCCGGAAAGTTTAGTTCAGATCACAGCAGAGGAATTGAAGAGTGAACAAAGTAGTGACCCTTCCCTTGCAGGACTATGGGAAAAGGCGAGACAAGAAAATAATCGAGAATATTGCGTGGAAAATGATACACTGTTTCAGTTAGCGACCGATCATAGGGGAGAGAAGAGGAAGCAGGTCATTGTTCCTACTAAATTTAGGCAAGATATTTTGACGTTATGCCACGAAGGCATTTCAGCTCATTTAGGCGCTACGAAAACTAAAGATAAGTTGTTGCGACATTATTTTTGGCCAAATATCGTAAAAGAAGCGGAAAATTTTGTTAAGACCTGTGACCCATGTCAAAAATTTAGTAAAGGTGGTGAGGCCAAAAAGGCTCCCTTAAAACTGGTCCCTATTATTTCAGAAATCTTTTCGAGAATAAATTGTGATATAGTAGGCCCCCTAATTGAATCTGATAATCATAACAAGTATCTTTTGACCAGTTTGTGCCTGGCATCGAGATGGCCAGACGCAATACCTTTAGCTGATACTAAATCAGAATCGGTTATAGACGGATTGATGCTTGTTTTCAGCCGTCTAGGTTTTCCTAAAGAAGTTCAGTGCGATCTCAGAACATGCTTCACGAGTGCTCTCACTTCTGCGTTTTTCGAGAAATTTGGGATAAAGGTAGTTCACTCTAGTGTTCATAGGCCACAGAGCAATGCTATTGAGAGATGGCATCGATCTGTTAAAAGATTGTTGAAGGTTTTGTGTCTCCAAAATGGGATTAGTTTTGAAAAAAATCTACCCTGCGCTTTGTTGGCCCTACGCACAGTAACGCACGAATCGACGGGATTCTCTCCCGCAGAGCTAGTGCACGGAAGAAACTTGCGGACTCCCGAAGTCTTACTGTTTGAAAATGGACATGCCCAGAGGAAGAAAACACTTTCGTTACTGAGCATATTTTTACATTAATAAATAGATTAAAAAGATGTCAGGAGTTGGCTGTAGAAAGGATGGAAATTACTAGGGATAAGAGGAAATTTTGGTATGATAGGGACACGGTAGAGAGAAATTTTAAACCTGGCGATGAAGTTCTAGTTATGGATACTTCAAAGCCACACAAACTATCAGTAGACTGGATTGGGCCAGGTGTGATAGAGAGCAAATTATCAGAAACAAACTATATAGTGAAAGTGCCTGGAAGAAGAGAAAGCTCTCAAATCTATCACGTCAATTTACTGAAACCATATCACAGGCGTGTAGAGTTTGTAAATTTGTTAATGTCGGATCAGGAATCTTTAGAGGCGGATTTAGAAATCTCTTACCCGAATGCCACTCCAGATGTATTTGATTTCTCAGAAATCGTAAGCGAAAGTGGGCTCGCAGAGAAATGTACGCCCGCTCAGATTGAGGTGCTAGGCAATTTACTTAATAAACACAGGAAATTATTTTCGAATAATCCAGGCCGCACGGATCTGATCGAACATCATATACAGTTAATTACAGAGCAACCGTTTCGGATTAAACCTTACCGAACCTCCCCAAGACAAACGGAAATACTTAAGCATGAAATAAAACGTATGTTAGAGCTTAAGATAATAGAAGTTGCGGAGTCTGATTTTGTTTCACCCCTCTTATTAGTAGAAGTGCCGGGAAGGGACCCTAGATCTTGTATAGATTATCGAAAGCTTAACTCCTTGACCTGCACAGAATACTTTCCCTTACCCAATATTGAGGAAAGGGTCGAATTAGTGGCAGCCGCAAAATTTATAACCGTCATCGATCTGACCAAGGGATATTGGCAGATCCCTTTGACCCCCAGAGCTCAAAGATATGCAACATTTGCAACCACTTTCGGAACCTTTAAACCCCTGGTCATGCCTTTCGGTTTAGTAAATGCTCCTTATCAATTCAGTAAATTTATGTCAATGCTTTTAGCGGGATGCGAACAATTTTGCGTACCGTATTTGGATGACATAGCAATATTCTCCAGCACCTGGGAAGACCATCTTAAGCACATAGATGTGATTCTAGAGAAATTAGCAGAGGCTAAATTAAAAATTAAACCCGCAAAGTGTAAGTTCGCACAAGATTGTGTGAAGTATTTAGGTCACATGGTAGGCGGAGGCTGGAGAACCCCTGCGGAGGCAAAGGTAAAGGCCGTACTCGATTTTCCTACCCCTACTACCAAAACAGAGATTAGAAAAATCTTAGGGTTAATTGGATATTATTCCCATTATCTGCCGAATTACGCAGTTATAGTAGAACCACTCACTCGCGCTTTAAAGGTAAAAACGCGAAAAGAAAAGATAGACTGGACGCCTGAAATGGAAGAAGCTTTCCAAGCGGTTAAAAAGAAACTAACAGAAAGTCCTGTTCTGTATGCCCCTGACTACAAGCAGGAATTCATTCTCCAAACTGATGCATCGGATAAAGGAGTGGGTGTGATTCTTGCGCAGCGCAAGAATGGCGAAGAACATCCCATTTTCTATTTAAGTCGAAAATTCACGGGTACAGAAAAAAATTACGGGGCGACTGAAAAAGAATGTGCCGCCGTTATTTTCGGCATAAAAAAGCTAAGACCATACCTGGACGGTCAAAAATTCAAAATTGAAACCGACCACCAACCCTTAGTATGGTTAAAGACTAATTCAGGCAAAAATCAAAGGTTAATGAGGTGGGCGTTAGCACTTCAACCGTACAATTACACCACGGAGCATAAACCGGGGAAAAGCATAAAACATGCTGATTGCCTAAGTAGGATTTAAAAAAAAAAAAAAAAAAAAAAAAAAAAAAAAAAGTAAATATTTCTTTGTATAAATTTTTACTATTATTACTCATAAATATGTGGTTAATTTTTCATATGCTATTATTTTAGTGTTTAAATGCAGGTAATAAATTTCAAATCTGTAAAAATACTCTATAGCAAATTGCAGTAGGAATTAATTCTTGCTACCAGTGTTATATAGTGTTTCCAATTTTTCTTCTCCAAACCTCCCGAAAAATTGTTTTGAGGGGAGGATGCTGTAGAGTTTATAGTCTCAGTTTTATATTCGAACGGAGAATTGAAATGTACAGGCGGTTGCCGTGCCCCCCGCCAATATTGCACCTGCTTGGAACAAGATGAATTTTCACAGCCCGCTAATTTTGCACCTGCTTGTAACAAGCAGGTGATTTTTGAGAGGGAAAGGAAAATGTAGAGGTGGAGAACGGGGACTCAGAGAGAGACAGGAGCCCTGAGCGGACGCGTCTAGGACGCACTACGTTGATTGTAATTTTCGAAAAAGATTCCGGGAATCGACCATAGATTCGCCGAGACCAATTTTTGGGGCAGAGACATCCTGTCTCGTAGATCCACCTGGACAGTGGCTCCGGACTTTTCCGGACAGTTTCTTCGAGCAGTGACATCTTCACGCTGGACAATTCCATCCTGTCTCGTGGATCGACCTGGACAGTGGCTCCGGACAGTTTCTTCGAGCAGTGACATCTTCACGCGGGACAATTCGATCTTCTATATTCCGAACCTGCACGGTTTATGTAGCCAAGAGAATATGTATGAGTGTTGCACAGAGCAATAATTTGCACAGAGAATTTTCCTCTTTTCTCTTTAATAATACATTTAAGCAGAAAGGTGGAGGGCTTGGTCGGAGGACATTTTATGGGGTTCTAACGCATATTCATGTTTCACATGGAGAAAACCGCCCAAAACTCCATGACATTTTAATCTTTTTAAAATAAGTTAACCATAGGGGTTATACCGCCTCTAGAAATTTTCTGCCTGGGTCGGGCGCCCCCCCCCCCTTACGCCACGCCACTGCAAACATCCCCCACTAATCTGAAATTTTGTTTCTGATTGAAATGTAAACGCATCCTTTCACAAATCTTTGAAAAGCGAAAGTACTACAAAATTAGTTTTTCTTTCAAATATTTCAAAATGAAAATTGGCCTAAAAATTGGATTATTTCTTATCTTAAAAATTCTCCGACGAATGAATAAGGAGTCCCCGAAAGAGGAGGGTCGCTGGCTCCCTCACAGGGGGCACATGCACCCCTCCCCCTGGATCGCATGCTGGCGCCTATTTTGATTATTAGAATAATTCGTTAAAGCACAAAAAGATTAAAATTTATCCTTGATATGGGTATATTAAACCAAAACCTAATAATACGAACCAGTGGCGTAGCGAGAATTTTTTCTTGGGGGGGGGGGGTTACGACTACTGAAACTCACATTTGTGTATAAGTGTGTGTGATAAGGGAGCGAAGCATATGCATTTTGTATGGCAAAAAATTTCTCATCGGAGGGGGGGTGACCCCCTATGCCTCTCTTGGCTCCGCCACTGACACGAACATACGTTATACGTATTGCAAAATAAAAACTTTTTGAAAAAAACACACATAAATTGTAACTTTTACGATTGTTTCGACCAAAAATTCTTTCAGTCTTCATCAGAGAAAGACCTTCCTCTCGCGCAGTGGCGTAGCCGGGATTTTATTTCGGGGTGGGCTGGGTATCAAATTTAAAGCTAAAGTTCAATTGTAAGCTAAATATCAAATTGTAAGCTAAGTAAATTGTCCCATTTCGGGGCGGGGGGCAGCAGCCCCCCTCTGGCTACGCCCCTGCGTCTCGGACTTTTTCTGATGCAGACCGAAAGAATTTTTTGTCGAAACGATCGCAACTATTATAAGTTACATTTTATGTGTATTTTTTTCACAAAGTTTTTATTTATTTTATCGTTTAACCCCAGTATTTTGAGTGTTTTTTACGTATAGGGAAAATACTGTATTAATGTATTAAAATATGTAGGAGTTCCGAAAAACAAGTCTTTAAAAAGTATTACGGTCTTCTGAAGATTTAAATAAAACATAAATTAATATATTTATTTATTATTAATTTATTACATGTCGAAGAAGCTCCTAAAAGCATTAACCAACTAACAATTTCTTAAATTTTTTTTCAATATGTGCATGGATGAAGAAACATTTCAAAATATTTATAGATAAAGATGCATTCTGTTTAAACAAAACAAAACAAAAAAATTAATCAAGCGTTTTTGACAGTTTTAATGCCCTTTTAATCATATGGACTGGCCCTTTAAATCGCTCTGTTCAGGACATATAACTACGCCACGGCGGAAGGAATGCGAACTACCGCTTATACGGGCTTTTAGACCCGTTTGGAAAGCCGGGGAAGGGAAGATCCCAGTCAGCCATGGTACTTTGCTTGCCATGCAATTTAAAACGATTTTAGTGATCTTAAAATTAGAGATGTAACGAATATTCGGTAGGCTGAATATTGACCAGGTATTCGGCTGGCACAAAAGGCATTATCGGTGGCCAAAAACACATAATGAAATATACAATACAAAACACAGAATTAATTAGAAACAGGCTTACTAAGTTCTCTGGATTCCCCAATAGCGAGAAAAAAAAAACAGTACTTACATATAGAGGTCTGCGCCGCCGCCAAGGTCTAGGCCTGCACGCTGTCGAAGAACGCCGATAAACCGCGACGTACAATCTGCTTCAAATTTTTTTTTAAAACTATACCTAAACTTTAAAGTGCTTATTTTTATCTGGATATTTCTGAGCCTTTTACTGGTCAGTGTTCCCAATTGGAAACATCAAATTAAAAAATATATATGGAGAGAGAGCAGATATAGTTAAAAGATGAAACACATATTAAATAATGTTTTATATGTTTTTATGATGAAACACAAGTTGCATTTCTATCATTAGTGGGAAACTGGATAAAAAATCATAAAAATAGCCATTTTCATAAATTTTTACAGAGCTATCTTGATATAACCCCCCCCCCCCTTCAAACTTAATTCATATTTTTATTTAAATTTAAAAATAAATCTTTCATTAATTCATAATATTTCAAATATCATACCCATCGCTATATTTCGTTTTTGAGTCCAATGTAAAAGTTTTTCAGAAGTCATTAGTCAGAAATAACCAATGTTCCCAATTGGGAACAGCTTTAGTATGGTCCCTTTTTGGCGATTTTTTGATTTGGCGACAAAATCTTGTCGCCAACCTAAGTTTGCCTTGCCGATGCCAATTGTAAACAATATGGCGGATCGGATGGCGCTGGTTCCGAGATAATTGATCGTCGCCGTTAATTTTGCTATGATTTATTTTAATGGCTTTTAAATATTTTAATGAAAAAAAATTAAACAGATAACAAGCTTACATGCACATATAGATTCAGTTTAATAAAATTTAATAACTTTTCTTTTTGTGTGAGGGGGGCTGTGCCCCCCCTCAACCCCCCCCCTCTTTCTCTTTTTAGTAGATTAAATTAAACAATGCAAACAAATAATATTCTAAAGGCAATACCTCACAATAATAACAAATAAAAATGACAAAAAAATTAAAATACATTTTAGCATTCTGACAAGACTACGTAAGCAAAATAAAGAACTAATTCAAATCATAACGAACAATGCTTATCTCATACCTTAATTAAAATCGCTAAATTGTTTCAATATTGAAATAATAAAATCAAAATATCAAATATTATATTAATAACGGAATTATTTGTTGCTCCTACCATTAACAAATAAACAAAGGTAATAATAACAAATAAAAACAAACAATGCTTATCACATACCTTGATTAAAATCCCTAAATTATTGCAATATGGAAATAATAAAATCAAAATATCTAAAATTATTTCACTGTATAAAATATTAATAACGTAATTATTTGTTGCTTCTACCCTTAACAAATAAACAATCGAGAACGAAAATATTAACCTGAAACGTACTATCAAAAGAATGTTTATTCATATAAAACTGTATATAAACAGTCAGTATGAACCTGAACATCCATTTTAAATTTCAGTAATAATTAAATAATAAAACTTAATCTAAAATAAATCCATTAAAATAAAACCATAAAGCGTAATGGCGGTTCCACCACTCGAAGCTCCCGCGCAAAATACTGGCAAAGGGGTCTCGGCTTAGCTTCGATATACCCCCTACCTTTTTTTCGCGCCAAAGATTGCGGTTTTGCGCCAAGCTTGGCGATAAAAGGGATTTTCTGGTTTCCCAAACGAATTTCGTTGGCGAGAATGGGGGGAGGCTATTTATGGCAACCTAGGCCGGCCGGCCAATGACAGAGCGCCGTGATACAATAGCTCCTGCACGTGGAAGCTTGTGAGAACTTTTTTTTCACATTTTTAGAGAGAGGTAGTAAGTTGACCAAAAGCACTTCTGCAAAGGTACTGTGATCTTTTGATATTTTACTGTACTTTTTTTTATATTTTTGGTTAGGATTTTATGATTTTTTAAGAACCTCCGTAGCTAATGTAATTGAAAATTAGCAGGGTATTTTTGAACAAAATTTAACGTTAAAGTGGTCTGATAAAAATCCCACGTGTGGGAAGAAAGGTGTAGCTAATATAATTTTTGTTATGAGCTATTTGTTAGTGGACCAGGAGAAGTTTTTGGATTTTTTGAGGGAGACATCCTTTCGGAGTGTGAGCTTAACCTTTCCGAGATATTTTTGCTAACGTATAATATTGTTTCGCGTTATACATCGTGGTAACTGCACTATTTGTACAGGCGAATGGCTTCACAGTTTTTGGCTTTTTTCTTAAAACGCTCTACTCGATTTCTTATTTTTCCAGTTTTCCCGACTACCTTTTTCTTAAAAAAAAAAAACGGGAGGGTTGCAGAGCCCCTCCTTACATAAAAATCCCATTATTTGTGAAATTTAGGTTTTTTCAAATTTTTAACCCTACATTCTTGCTAGAAAACGCGATTTCTGTGTCCATCAATTGTTAAATTTCCTTGAATTTATTCGTGTTTAGATTCCTAACCCTTAATTATTTCTACAATTTTTCGATTTCTAATTTCTTGTTCGAAAACGCGAATTCTACGTTCATGAATTCTTAAATTTTCTTGATTTTATTGTTGTTTACATTCTTAACCCTAAATTTTTTGTAGAATTTTTCTAATTCTCATAGTTTTTTTCGGTTCTGAAAACGTTGCTACTAGCCAAGATTTCTAGACATTTTTACATTTTAACCCTAAATTTTTTTGTGGAAATCCTCTAATTCTTATAGTTTTTCCGCTTTCGGAAGTGGTTTCACGGCCATTTTTTTATTTTTCGCGCCGTCGAAAACGGCCTTGGCGCCAAAAATCAAGGTAGGGGGTATATCGAAGGTGCTCTGGGGTCTCCAAAAGTTTAATAAAGGAACAAACGCTCCGCGAAACCGTGACGTCATGGATGAATCTACTGCTCCGGATCATCAGACGGCGGGGTTACCATGTTGGCATCCTTTATCGCATCAAAAATAAAGTGCGCCAAAGGGACCATACTAAAGCTGTACCCCCAATTGCAAACACAGTTACCATTGTGGACTATATTCCGTATACGGTGCTGTTTACATTTTGATGTTTTGTTTACAAATTGATTTGGCGTTGGCTCTGGCGCCGTCATGGGCGATGCTCAGCTGGAGTGAAGTACCCTGCCGCTGATTGTTTAGACTGGTAACCAAAGAGAAACGTGGGGTGTTTTGAAGTATGGGATTTTCATTCAGTGCTAATTGAATGCCGATAGTTGTTTGTTTGTGGCTGGTGATAGAGTGAATTAAGTTAATGTTTGATTTTCCTTGTGGTTTTGATTCTGTTTTATGGACTCTTTATTGTAGGTTAGTAAGCGTCTCCGGGAATTTCGTTGTCAGTATTTATGTGTTGAATATGGAGTTTTTTTATGTTTTGAAAGGAAAAGGAGCGTTCTTTTGTGTGTGTTTGATAGAAATATGGTGTGAATATAAAGCTAAATAAAAGAAAGCATGCTGGTGTTACGTTATAAGCCGGTGGGTGTTGGGGACATTTCTGAGCGGTTATTTAAAAAAAAAAATAAAGGTAAGTGCTCTTTTTTAACAAATCTTTGCAATGTTTAAGGTTTTTAATGTGAATTTTAAATTGATATTCGATGTGTTTTATGTTTCTGTAAGTGCTATTTACGTGCTATTCTAATCATACTGACTTTATAAGAGGTGTACAACTAGGTTGTTTAATCCACCGATGTTTTTTTGAGTTGAAAACGGGCCAGTGTTTGCCCAGTTTACATTAGCTGTACAACTAGGTTGCTTAATTCACTTGTGTTTTTAGTTAAAAAACGGTCCACTGGTTGCATAGTTTATATAGCTGTACAACTAGGTTGCTGAATCCACTGAGGTTTTTTTAGTTAAAAACGGTCCACTGGTTGCATAGTTTACATAGCTGTACAACTAGGTTGCTGAATCCATAGAGGTTTTTTAAGTTAAAAACGGTCCACTGGTTGCATAGTTTACATAGCTGTACAACTAGGTTGCTTAATGTACTGTATTTTTTTTAGTTAAAAACGGGTTACTGTTTGCTCATTTTAAATTGCCTATTACTGAATTTGCAGATGTTCTTTTGGTTAAATATGGACGTTGTATTTTGTTTTAATGTTTTTGTAAGGGGAATATATGTGCAATTTTAATGTGTTAAAATACTTTGACTTTGCTGATCGTGCAAAATGGTTGGCGACAGTCGCTGGAGCTTGGCGGTTGCCAAGCTCCAGCGACTGTCGCCGTATTTACATGGGGTGCGCACCGGCTTGTATGATTTTACCAAAATTGTATATAATTCCACCCCCACCCCATTTAAATGACTAATATCCTTTAATTAACAGATTAGAAAACAAAATACTGTAATCCCTTCATGGGGGGGGGGGCATTTTAGTCCACCTATTAGGTACCTCCATAGTAAAGAGACCAACAACTCCGGCCTTAGTAGTGGCCAATGCCGCCAGGGGCAGAGACCCGCCATTGGAAAGGAGAAAACAGAATATGCAAAAAATTAGTTTAAAATGTGCCTGGATCGGAATTCTGTCTGTAAAAGATTAACGCTGTAACTTAAACATTGTATTATACCTCAAGAAAACATAATATGTTTGGAATGGTTCATGAGAAGGTTGTGGAGGGGAAAAAAAAAATGCTAAAAAGCAAATAATGTATCAATCATATACTGATAACTAAATGTATCGTGAATGTGCCATATAAACAACAACATAAACCTATCTGATTTTAAGAAACTCTATTGTTTCAGTTTTGCAGTACAAATATTTAAAAGTGTACCACAACAGCAACCCCACCAGTGGCCGAGCACATGGTGTTCTGAACTGGGGAACGGAAATTGTCTGGTCCAAAACCAGGTTGTGTCCGCCGTTCGGAGTTTTCCGTGGTTTCCACCAACTTAGCATAGATATGGGTTAGGACCCCTTAGAAAGACCTCCACAGCGGGTACCTCACCCCTCCGTCTAGAGCCCAAGTGTAGCTAATTGGCCGTAATCTTACAACAACACAACACAACAACATCATACTAAAGACTAAGTTTTCATAGTTTTAAAAATCTCATTTTAACGTCAATTTTTGCATATAAATATACACTAGAAGTCAAAGCCTGTTGTGGAGGCAATTAAAATGGGCGCTAGAAAAAACATTTGATTAAAATATGTCTACACTCAATATATTTAATTTTCGTCTACCTAAAATAAATAACTTCCTATTCAATTTTTCATTATCTGTACTCAAATCGAATTTCATGCTCTTCTGGAAACGCGCGGGAACTTTTCACATTCACCTGATATCGTTTAGTATACAACCCCTCTTATATCAATGCTTCAATCGGACAATCATTTTAATGAAAAAAGGTAAACTATGTTATCTGGAAAAACAGTTTTAAACGAATTGGAATCACCATTTTCCCTTCAAAGCCTGATAACTCTGATTTCAGTATGATGTCATTATCAGGGCCCGGTTAACCTCTGAAGTGAAAGGAAGCTCAGTCGTGTTTCGCCCTCCCTCCCCTTTTTGTTTGGGAAAAGTAAAGTTTTAATGATTTTCTTCGATAAAAATATTTTCAACGTTAAAATGAAATTCCATTGATTTAATTAGTTCTAATAATTTCCTTTGATATAAATATTTTTATTCATTAATCTTAAATTTTTATTTGATAAAAATATTTTATTCATTAATCTTCATAATAGTTCAGTTCATTGTAATGAGATTTTACAGTATTTTTGGAATGACCTTAAAAAGTAAATTAAAAACATTACCTTACCATAGCTGCCAATTCTTCCTGTTTTCCAGGAAGACTTCCTGATTTTGAACTTTTCCTCTGTCTTCCTGCAGGAAGATCAAATCTTCCCTTTTTTAGTTTCTTGCCATTTTCCCTTACATATTGCTAAAAGTTAAAAAATAAGATAGGATATTTTTAAAGTAAGAAGTGTGAAGATTTCAATTATTCTCACATTTTAAACACAGCCTTTGTGAACTGTCACAGTCCTCCTTATCTTGCCCCGGGTTGGAGCTGTTGAGCAAAAGAGCTGTACTCCCCACACACATTTGCTGAAGCATCAAAAAAAAAATAATAATAAATAAATAAATAAAAAAAATCGAAAGTATTAAAAAAGGAAGTCAGTAGTAAAATTTAAAATTGCTTTGACTGTATGTAACACACACATCAGTTAAGTACTGAGTGCTTATTTAATAAAGCACAATTTACCAGTCAACACTGCCGATCATGCTGGTCCATGATTTTGAAAGATGTTTACTATTCAGAATAACGAAAAAATACATAAATGTGCGAGAATTAAATCTTCTGGAATCATCGTGGATGAAAAAGAAATTGATTTGCAAAATTTCGCATTAAAACTGCAAATCCTTACTTGGGCCAAAACAAGCAGATGCTGCTTGTAACAGCTATTCACAAAAATGATCAAGTTTAGCAAATTTGTTTTTTGTACGGTTTAAACTTGACTGGGAAAATCTTCCTGTTTTTCAGGGAATCTTCTTGTTTTTTTACCCTAATCTTCCTGTTTTAAGTCGAGCTAGGTTGGCAGCTATGCCTTACTGAAGTACTAAACTTTATTTATTTAGACGTATTTTTCATTAGACGTGCTTTTTTTTCAGAAATTCTTTGTTTGTTTTTGATGACTTTATAAAAATCATACATGCAAAGTTCAGAATTAATTTTGATATTTAGAACATGTTAAATATTATATACTGGAAGTCTAACCCTTTCTGCCAAAAAAATGTTCCCCATAATAGAAAAAAAAAAAATCTCAACTAGAGCAGATGTCCCTGGCAAAGACATCGCAAACTGAACCAATTTAGAAATGCTGTGATATGAAGTATCAGACTTCTGAAAAATCTTAAAAATAGCTTTTCACTTCTCTTCAACAAAAATCTTTACAGTAGAATGATCATTTATAAACAAAATTTTCAATTTTTATTGCAGATTTTCTGTCATTTTTGCCCCCTTCCCTTTCAAATTCAGAGGGGAAAGCTCAATCTTCCTGAGCCTTTTCTGTAATCAGGCCCTGGTCATTGACACTTGAAACAGCTCATTTTGTCACTCAAATTATTCACTTTCTTTACTCTTGGAAATACATGGTTCTGAAAAGAACGAAAAATCACTTAAAAATGAGGGAACGGATGGATTTTCAGATTTTTAAAGTTGTGCAGATTGTTTTCTATATTTTTATACATAATTATTTTAAAACTTCAAGCGGTGTAGATGTTATTATGCTTTTTGAGCTTTTTAATCTTCTAGGAGTAATGGTGGTAAAAATATTTTCATCGATCGGTTGTCTGGAATTGTTAGAGACTGTGAGTCAGGGATAAGTGTAACTATACAGTAAGATAAGTGTGTGTGTGTTCGTATGCATACACCAATTTCCATTATGCTTTTTTTTTTTTAATGTCCCACGCTGCTGCGGGGTTTCTGAGGTCGTTACACCGGCGCCGTTAATTTCCGTGCAGCACAGACTTCTACTTACGTATTATCTGGATGTTTTTCCCACCAAACTATATTTTTGTCAAATGTACTGGCAAACTGTTGCCAATTGTATTCCAAACCATCAATAATTTCATATGTCTGGCATTTATCTTGGCGAAAAATTGCTCGTCTTGGCAGACCGCTGAGATAATACTTAAGTACCAAACAAATTGAACCATAATGCACCAGGTAATGAAGAAGGTGGTTACAAGGAAGAATTTGCGGTACTTAAGTATTATCCCAGTGGTCCGTCAAGACAAGCAATTTTTTGCCAAGATAAATGTCGGATGCATGAAATTATTAATGGTTTGGAATATGATTGGCGAAAATGACCGCCGGGATAATACGTAAGTACCGAATTTTTGGTCTTTGGGGTGATTTTAAATACTTTGAAGGTTTACTTTTCGAAGTCCTTGCGTATAATTGCAGAATGTTGTTATGTTAAGCAATAATCCAGGTAAAAGTCACTTTACAACACAGTGATACAGGCACCATATAGAGATAAAAACACTTTATTTTAAGCCTTAAATGATGCTTAGTTACAGGCCAGGATGGTAGTAGCTGAGAGATACTTTGCAAGGATGGTCAGAAGATGAGTCTCTGTTCTAAAGTATAAAATCAAATCAGGCAAGAGGTTGGTGAAAAGTTAAGCTTGGCATATGAAGGAATGCCAAGCTTAACTTTTCGAGCTTAACTTAAATGATGCTGAAAGACCATAGGATATTCTTAGTCAATAGAGATAGCTAGACAACAATGAGCAGTGCACCCAACTATAGATAAAATTAGCCAAATTACAGTTGACCACGACCAGTGTGATAGAAAATTAGGTCTGCAAGATTTTAACTGGTGCGAGTCCATATATGGTAATGAACGAAATAAAATATTGTATGCGTATAGGAAGACTGTTGTTTGGCATAGATGCATATTAATTGCGTGTAAATGTTTTGCATGATCAAAAATTATTTCTTATCAGCTAGGAAAGAGAAAGAAATGCAACCAACTCCAACTCACTTTTGACATAGAGAAATGGATGTAGGAATAATTTAAGCATACAATTCGGATAGATAAGCAGTTAACTGAAACTGAGCATGTTAGAAAAAGTATAATACAAAATTTTGAAAGCCGAAGTAATTAAAAATGGGAAGAGAAGTTCAAGTTAAAATATTAAATTTAAAAAACTGAAAACAAATGACAATTAATATTAAATATGTGATCTGCATCGCAATGATCAACAACCATCAGTTTGGCACTACTACAGAGGGAGGAACTAGGGGCTACTCGAGACAGTAATTCACTGATCTGCTTTCAAAAATCTGTAGAGTGCTGTGGTTGGTATTAGGATATATTTAGAAAAATGTTGCTCTTTGTCTAAGAAAATTAACTTAAAAAATCCTGTGTTTCTAAGTGAAATAGTTTGCCAGAAATCTAATGTTAAAAATGGTGACTTACACCACTTTACCTACTGTGTTGGTGCCAGTTTTCACTCAAAAATATTTTTTCTTTAGAGGACCAACTATGAATTGATAAATGTTTAAAAATGATCCCATTGTTGCAAATGACAGTTAAATGCGTTAAAACGTATGAAATTAGCAGGTATAATTTTATCTGAATGGATCGGTACTATGTTATGAAATTAACAATAATTTAGTGCTTTAGTGGGGTCATTCAGTAATTACATCCTGCTGATAGCAGAAAGAATTTTAAAGTGTAAAAGAAAATGAGAAAATAATGGTGTGGGTTATTGGATGTGGTAATTTTCAATAGAAATTGTCAAACATGCGTTATAGGAAAATTTTAGCTAAACTAGGATTTGAGGAATCAATTGTGTCTATTGAGTGACTATTAACATAAATTATTTCATTTGAAAAGTAATTACTTTTTTTAACTTTTGAGGCAACACCTTAGTGCTTGGCAACAAATTCCAAAATTTTCAAACTCAAATATCTCGAAAACTATTTCACTTAAGCGACACAGGATTTTTTTATTAATTTTCTTAGGCAAAGCACAACATTTTTCTAAATATGTGATAGGAAAGGAGGGACCATATAAAAATTATGTATATAAATTTTGTATTTTAATATATATGCAGCTCCTAGTAAAAAAAAAAAAAAACTTTCCATATCTGAATTCTGCTCTTAATTCGATGAACTTTTCTAATTGAAAGTATGTTTCTATCACTTATGGCTTAAAAAATAATTTCCTGTAACATCTATTTTGAAACACCCGGTATAGTATACTCTACTCACTAATTACCAAAAATTTAATATTCTATGTATTAACTTTCTTGACATGTTGAAAAATAAAAATAAAAACGATATGTACATTTCATCACCAGTTACAGTTTTAGAAATAAGGTGGTGTACACCATCATTAAGTAGTTTTTAGGGTTTCTTTGCTTCTTATTTAATTTCAATTAACTGCTTATTTATCTGGATTTCATGCTTAAATTATTCTATCGCCCTTTGTTCCATGTCAGTAATAAGTCCGTTACATTTCTTTAGCTTTCCTAGCTGTTAAGAAACATCTGTTTCTCATGCAGAACATCTACATTTTATTAATATGCATCTATGCTTAACATCTTTCTATAGAAGCACACACTTTATTTCCTTTCATTACCAAATATGGACATAGCCTCACATCAGTTAAAATACAGCTGAAATAATTTTCGATCTCATGGGTTTACTGTAATTTTGGCTGTCTTTATCCTCAATAATTTGGTGCCCAGCGCATTGTTATGTCTTGCCTTTCTCTCTCAGGGTTCGTACGCCCTCAGGGAAAACTCGGGGAATTGAAAATTAGCTCTTAAAACTCAGGGAAATCTCATGAGAAAATGTAATTTTGCTTTAAAAACCTGGAAAATCCAGCTTCAACCCTGGAATTTTAAGAAAATTTACCCCTCCCCCCCCCCCTCTCTTCTTCTTTAATGAAGCACTCATGCAATTGGAAATGGATTATACAAGATTAATCATCTATCACTTAAGACTGCTTAGGACGAAATAGCACATTTACGTCTCATTTTGTCTCTGCAGTTCTGAGCATTTGTGATTGCTCCCTTTTCTCATTTGAGTTGGAGGGGCTATTCTTTGTGCTGTGTACTGTGTACAAACTTAGATTGTGTAATATTATTATCACGTATATACAAACTCTGCTGATATTTGCTAGAATACAATGTAGAATGTATGTTCCTATAATGTTAAATATTTCATTGTTTATGCATAGGATTGGTGCATTTTACTTAGTTCTAAAGAATATGGCAATTTTTACCAATAGCCTTGTGTACTGGCAATAGTATAAAAAACATATCTTGAAACTATCAATCAGTGAAGTGGTCCCAAAAATTCTTTTTTACTTCTGTAAAGCTGTTGCATAATTTCTGATATTTTATAAGTGAAATTGAATTTAAAACCATGTTTGATATAAATGTAATCCATTGATTATGCGATAATTGATGGGGAGTATAATTTTGATTGCCATAGTGCTATCATAATTTCATTACCTTAGAATGGGGCATATAAATAAAAAGTATTTAGTCTTTATCCTATGTTTATTTTTTTGCGATAACCTGGAAATTCTTGAAAAATCACCTGGGGAAAACTCAGGGAATTTCATTTTGAAAAATGAGTATGAACCCTTAGGACTAAGTGCCCCGTGACTAAGAATATTCTGTGGTTTTTCGGCATCCGTAATAATGAATATATTATTGGCTCTCGTTTGGGCGTTCTTTTAATATGCCAAATTTAACTTTCTCGCCAACCTCCTGTCATTCTTCTATTGAATTTGACTTCTGATTAATCAGACCCTAACCATTGTAGCTAACGGTCTCCCAGCCACCACCATCATGTAAAAGTTTTGTTCCTCTACAATTTGTCTCTCTTATAACTGCTTCGCAAAGTGACGTTTACCTGGATTATTTATACGACTACACAACGCTCTCCAATGTACCTCCATGCTTCTAAGTAAGCATAGCTCCACTTTTTTTTGTTCTGTTAAATTTGGGACACCTAACAACAAACTAATTTTTACATATGTAACTCTTCATGAATAGTTTTATGTATAGCTGTGAATCCAATGTAAAGTTCCTTCTCTATCATTTGGTAAGTGCAGCAATTATCATCGATAAACATTTTTTTCATGGTCCCGACACATTTTCTGGGACTACAGCTGACAAATTCTTCCTGTGTGTTCTTCATCTGGGAGAGAACTTCGACCTCTATGAAATTCTGTGAACCATCTCAATCGGGGTTTAAGCTGAGTTCAAAAGTTCTTAGCAAAAAAGCTAAAATCAGAAAAAAAGCTTTAGCAAAATGCTAAAATACCAATAGGTTTGTAAATACAAGTTCAGATGTAGCATTTTTTTATGACTTAATGTATTTTATTTATATTTGTGAATTAAATTTTAAAATTTAAGCATGACATCTTTAAAAAATTAATACATAGTAGTAAATAAACATTTTTTAAAAATTGTAATAAAAATTATTACTTGTACTTACCATTAAGAGAAAACAAGCTTAAGACAGTACAAGCCCAACCTTACACAAACTGCATTAATGCTTGAAATTTATAGTAAATTGAATAGCTTAGCTGTGATTTATATCATCATCAAATATTATTTACTATATAAAATTGAATTATATCAAGCTCATACTACACTTTATCTGAAATACATTTGAAAATTTTCAAGAATAAAGAAAATAATCAGTAAAACATGTTTTTATTATTATTTAGAGCAAAGGCTTTAGCAAAATAGTGAAAATGTCTTGTTTCATTTTCATATTTTTGTATAGTCATTTTGCATTTTGCTGAAAATGCGACCATAGCAGAAATCCTGTTCTGAATAAAGCATAAGAGTTTTGTTTCTATATGAGGCTTATTTTAAATGCTGAAGGCATTCTTGCTGATTTAACCCCACTTTAAATCATAGAAAATCTTAGGACGGTAATGCTCTTGCATCAACTCCATTTTTCTTCAAACAAAACACAGAAAAACACTCAAAGTACTGTGGTTAAAAGATAAAATAAATAAAAACTTTGTAAAAAACATATATAAAATGTTACTTATGGGAAGGAACTGGTGTTAAAAATAAAATAAATAAAAACATTGTAAAAAACACTCATAAAATTATGCTTATGTTCTCATAAGTATCATTTTGTATATGTTTTTTACACAAAGACATTTATTTTATCTCCTTCTCTCTCCACATTTTTTTTTAAGACTGACAGATTATCGTCAAAGAGCATAAAAGAGTTCAAATTTACATTTTTAAAAAAATTCTTTAACCTATTGTCTGCCACTTTCTCAAAAAATTTTAGAGTAATACTCATACTTTTTGAAGTGATTAAGATAAGTTTTGTTTATATTTTTTTATATGATCTGCAGATTTAATACTTAAGAATACAGTAGTGAATCTGTGTCGACATATGCACAATAAAGTGTTACCCAAGGACCGATATGCCATGTTATTATCTGACTACTGTATTTTAAAAAACGTATTTTTAATTTATGATATCTCAATTTTATTACTTATTTTTCTCTATTGTTTCCTTTTTATACATTTCCCAAATGTTATTTTTTAAAAATCAGTTCAAAAGTAAAAATAAGTAATAGTACTAAATTTTTTTTTTCGAAGTTTGATGAATTTTGTTCTCTGGACTTTCAAAGAAGGTAAAAAAATATATTTATTGAATTTACATTTTGAAAAAATTGTAGTGTTATTTTTTGGTGAAACAAGAGCGCAGTTGATGATCTTGGGTGCATTTTCAGCTTCTTGTTCAAAGCCTGTATCGAACAAATTTTGAGTGAAAAATTAACTTATCTCAGAGACTGGTTGGTGTTTGGGATTAGTTTCTGTGAGAATTTTCTTTTTGCAGCTGAGGCACTCAGTTAAGTTTGTGTTAAAGTTTTAAATTGCTGACAGTATATATGATAAGTGTGGTCTTAAAAATTTGAAACATTCTAAAACAAGTTATTTTATCATGATTAAAATAAAACTAAATTTTTAACTTTTTTTTTCAGGTTGAATGAAAATGCAGCATTGTTATCAAATGCAGAAGTATGAATGTTTCCTTTTTTATTTTCTATTCTGGTTGTATATATGTATATTAAGAGTCGCAGAGGTTATAATTTCCATTCCATTAATTTTTGTATAATTTATGGTTCATTGTTTTCAGTCTTCATACTGTTTGACCCTCTAATTCTGCTAATATACATTATATATATATTCCTATGGGGTATCTCATTATTGCAGTAATATCTTTGTGTTTTACTTATTAATTATATATATATATATATGTAATGAATGGGACTTATGCAATCCCTTGTTGAAATGACTGACATAAATCCATTGGGGTTCTAGGTTAAATAGTTTATTTCAAAGTTCGGGCAGAGGGCAGGAGTCAGGCCGGCGATCTTATTGCTCCGGGGCTATCTTCGTACATCGCAGTCTAACAGCTAAAGCTAGAAGCTCCTGCAAAAGCTTCACGTTCCAAACTCCTAAAAGCTAAGTTAAAACTCTAAAACTCCCAAAATTTCTGCGCTCTTGCTTAAATACTCCTTAGTTACTACACCTGCTGGCAGAGCACAGCACGATCGCAAAGCCGTCACTCTGAAACGTAATTAGTTAACTAGATTGTCAAACAAGACATGAGAAACACCTGCTTACCCGGGAGTTCTAAAAGTGCATAATAATGAAACCACAGGAAACTGACGATCCTGCTAAATCAACAATTTTCTCCTTTTGGAACTTCAAGAAACGTCTCCGAGCGTAATATTTGCATGGCCGAGAAACAAACTTTACAGTAAGAGTAAAAGATTAAAGAAGCTTTTTCAAATAACATTAAATTAAATTAGGTTAAATTAGAAAAGTTTATTTTATTATTACATATATATATATATATATATATATGTGTGTGTGTGTGTGTATATGCATACTAATATTGAAGATTCCCATTTTTCCCTAGTGGCCACTGGCTCCTAAATCAATTTCATCTAGGAGCCAATACTTACCGCAATCTTTAGCTCATTGGCTATGATAAGTAGGCACATAGTTGGTATCTGTTTTATTTGCTTGTACTGAAGCTTTAGAGTATTTATACTATATATAGAGAGAGAGATAAACTGAGTGGTAATAATAGATAAAATAGAGATAATTAAATAAATTTTTCAAAGATAATCTATTTTCAAGTGACTACTGTGCAAGGTGATGATAATTAAGATATATAAATGGTTGGGAATTTTAAGCTTATGGCATCATTTATACCAGGTGATTCAAAATAGATGTTAAGGAGATTATTTTTTAGACTGTAAGTGATCAAAACATACTTCCAAATGGAAAAGTTCGTCAAATTAAGAATAACTTTCATATGTTGCTTCTTTAGGAGCCTTAGAAAATTTGGTTTGTTTGTTATCTATAAAAGTATGACTTAATGTCACATACAATAACATATTTTAATGCATTAGTTGAGATACTATTATGAACATGGCCTAAACAAAAATAAACTACAGTATTGATGATATTTTGATAAAGGAATGTTAGTAGAACTAAAGTTTCTCTAAGTAAAATAAAATAATATTTACATTCTATTTCTGAATTAACAGTTAAACTAAATTGTACTGTTAAATATTTTAAAATATAATATTACTATCTTTTCAACTGTAAAATATTACTAAGCATATTTTTTTTTCTCTCATAATTTAAATGAAGAATTAGAAAATAAGTTACCCATGGCTCTCAGTTACACGTGGGTTTAAATAAGTCTTTAAAACATGTGTAAGAGGGAGATCACTGCAATTCTTTTTAGAACTTTAAAATTGATACAGTAAAATAATGATTATTAAGATACATATGGAAAAGACAAGTAATCATCAGTCAAATAAATAAATACTAATTACATGTATACACATGCATCCTGAAGTATTTAATAAATTTTACATCTGGTCTGACTCTTTCAGTCTGGATTACATAAAATAATGCCAAAAGAGGATAGTACATAAAGCAGGGTTTCTCAAACTGTGTTGTGCAAAGAAATATTTTGTTGCTTTAGCATTCAATTCAGTAGCCTCAAATTTGCTCAAAGCTCTTCCTCCAAGACCTTCAAAGTGCTCCAGTAAAGGGCAAGCAAAATTTACGTAAATGTTTACTTTGTGCCATAGTATCCAAACTAAGTGAAATGTATTCAAATACATAGTGTGTTACAAAGAAAACTTTTACGTAAATTTTACTTGCTCTTTTGGATAGCATGACACAAAAGATAAATTATTGAAATAAATTCATTTGAATACATAATATAGGCTCAATAAAAGTATGATATATATTTGACAGTGTATTTGATAATTAAAAGCATTGCTTGAATGGGTAAATCTTCTTTAGAAAATAAAACAAGAGTAATTGTAATGGAATTTAACAAATCTTAAATAATATATTTTTAAGACTCATATTCAAATCACATATAACTATAAAGTAAAATGCTGAGTCACAAACTTTTAACCTCTTAAGGGTTTTTGTATGGGGATATGTAACATACACATATAAATTGTTTTCTCACTATGTCCCTGAAATGTATATATTAGATCTGAAGATTCCAGGTGGCCAGTCGCCAGCTATCGACTAAATTCTTTTGTTTGGCCACCAATTAATTCACTCCCAGGTGTCATGCTATAGATAATGATTTTCCGGAATTTTTCATTCCCCTGTTAAGCTGTTTTTAAAAAAAAATTATTACCTTAAAATTCTGATTATACGCACTGCCCTCCTCAACTTTGAATGATTTTGATTTTGGCTTTTGAAAATAACCCCCCTCCTAAGCAAATAAAGAGTGTTTCGCTGACAGCCACTGCAATGAGTTCTGTGACGCCACCAACAAATCGGAGAGCGGCGGCTGTGATATCTCAAAACAGAACGGGCATTCTAAGGCAGGTTTTTTTTACATTGCAATTTTTGTATGTATATTGAAATCTGTTCTTAATTTCATTTTTCTTCAGCTTTGTTCCATTTTCTAATGGAAAGGTTTTTATCAAAAATGCATACATGATGAGTAGCAAGAAAAAAAAAAAAAAAATGATTGTAAATCCATGAAAATATTGGCATTCTTTCAACAAAAGAACACATGGTAATGCTAAATATTTTCACACTTACAAAGCATAAATATAATAATTGATTTTCATATATTAGTGTTTTATGTGATGAATCAATTCATCACATGCGATTTTTCAAAAATCGAGTTTTTTTTTTTTAGAAACCAGTCCAATGAAAAGTGTTATTTGCAAATTTTAATTTCAATTGTCTATTATTAAAAAATAAACTATTGCTTATATAATGGTGCACTGACAATTCTAAAGAAGTAATATTAATGGGAAAAATAATTATTCAAATGAAGCTTGAGCATGATTGCTGCGACATGGCCAATCATATGTAGCTATTCTTCTGAGTGATTTGGTATAGGTGTTAATCATGTATCACTCTGAAGTGAATAAGTTAACTATGCAATCAAAGTAAGAAGCTTTTAAGAAAATACAATTTTTATTTGTAATTACAAAGCATGAATAAAAGCAAACTATGTAGTAAAAAACTGTCCCTCAGTCATTGTCCAGGAGACTATTGTCATCACCCATAACTCACCAAAACCAGTTTCAATGTCTTAGTTTACTTGATATTATATTTTCATCAGCATTCCCAAGATTCATGTTTTTTGAACACCCTATCTTCAATTGCGGCAACAAAGAAAAGTGCATGTGTGTTACAGGATTTGTGAATTGCACTGTTTATTTTCGTGTAAAGAGACAATTTAAAGTGGTGCTTTGATAGATTTGGAGCATTATTTTCCTATTCCTTGGGGCAGAACCTTCCAAAATTCACATATTAAAAAGAGACATGCATAAGTGAAAGAGTGAGAGGCCATAATTTATTGTTCTCCTATTTTGTAGTTTTAAAATAAATAAAATAAAAATGTGGTTTGAGAGATAATACTTCTGTGTTTATGTAACAAACAACATGTGTACTTAAGGGTTAATTACTTTGACATTTTTGGGGGTATTGACCATCCATTAACTTAATGAGGAGAATATTTTGAATTAATTTTTTTTTACCCTTTGCTTCTTGTATCTTATTTTGTATAAAATATAAAACATTCAATGTTTGTTTAAGTTGGCATTGTTCTTATTAGGTATTATCTATTCTTGAAGACTTTAAAAAGAATTTAAAAGAACCAAAGTATACAAGGCAAAATGAAATGAATAAACAGCTCAGTGATAAAGAAAAGAATTTACAGAGTTTGAATACAATTGTATATGAAGTAAGCTCGCCTTTTTTACCTTTTAAATAACTCACTTTGTATCTATGCCATATGTCCGAGTCATATATGTTGTTACATATTTCTAACTGGAATTCAAAACATAGAGATCACACAGTCTGATATTTTACAAAAGGAACAAAGAACAGAAATACTATAACGAAGCAAGATAAACAAAAAGACAAACAAGAAAAGAGGAGGAGGTAGATTTCAATCACCAGGTCATGTATTCAGACTCAAATAATATAGACAAATGCACGAACAGTGTTCACAGAAACTTTTCAAAGTTTGCAGACAGCTTTGATAATAGATCATGTTTATTATGTTTGATTTTACAAAATGATCAATCAATATCAACGTTAAAAGTAGTATAAATAGTTTAAAATATACTGTAATACTTTAAGCTTTCTTTACTTTAAAATAATTTAGTTTACTATGGGAGCAATATGGGACTCTTGAGGGGAAACAGCATTTTTTTTCACAAAAATTTTTAAGAAAGTATTAGAGTTTGCAGGTAGTTTTACATTTATCTAGATCTGCGTGTATTCTGATCAATATTTTGCTCATTTCTAAATCTTCAATTGAACGGAAATTTTCCATACTAATGTATGTTAATAATATATGAATCAATCATGAACATTTTCCATTTAAGCTAATTACTATGAATTTCAAACCCTTGCCAAAAGGGGATAGCAGGACAATTACAGCTTTCAAGTGCAACAAACAATTATTCATTGTTTTATCATAGCTGCGGCTACTTAAAATGAATGTATTTGTTGTGGCCAACATGAATATTAGTGATATTATCGGACATGATAAATTCAAAGTTTTTCATCATTCTAATTAAATGTTTCTCATGTTGCATTTCTAAATTTAGTGTCATAATATAATATTAACAGGAATTTTTTTAACTACTAAAATGACATCTGAGAGTTAGAATGATTTTATTAATTTGTTTCACTCCGTAATGAGCTATTGCTGCACCTTCAGTGATGGCTTTAGAGATGGATTAATGTGAATTTGTAAGTGGGGGCAGCTAGTTGAAATTTATATGCATTTTATGGAAGTAGAATGATATCCCTTACATTCTTTATGTAATTTCTTTTATCTTGGGGAAGGAGGTTGATCATCCACTCACACACACACACACCTTTTAATCTGTCATATTTTTACATAATAGATTTTAAAATATGGAATATGCCTAAAGATGGGCAAGCAACTATTTTCTGTCCATACAGTGTTAACTAAGATAAAATAAATTATTGCATTTTTCTTATCTGAGGTTATATATTTCACTATTTATTGTGATCAGTATACTTTATTGATCTTGTCGATACATGATAAGAATGTGTTCACAAATCAGTTGTCTCTTAATGTTTGCATAACATTAGGAGTTATTTTGTTCGCCAATGCAATGTGTTGTATCTGCTGCGAAGATTAAAAATGCACCAATTGTTGTGCTTATTATAGAAAAGTACCAACATTCATGCTTGAAATTTAGCCCGTAAGCAGTTGCTACTGGAAACAGCCTGATATAAGTACTAATGCAAGCTTCATTTTAGAACTTAACATTGTTTTACTGATTACCACTGTCCCTACATTATTTAGCTTTTAATTATAAAATCAAAAGCTAAACCGCCAAAATTTTGTTTGTTGCTATATTGTTATGCTACTAATAATCTCTTTTATTGTTCTTTTCCAGACAATTAAATATCTTGAAGAAACACCTTGTCTGAATCAAACACCAGAACATATACAAAATTTCTTAGCAGAAATTAGTGAATTTGCATTAACAAAGTAAGTGGACATGTTTTCTTTTTTTCACTTAAAAAAGGGAGAATTATTATTTTTTATCTGTATACTCTCAGTTTTTAAATGTTTGCAGGAAAAAAATTCTTAAGTGATAGTTAAGAAAATGTCTTGGATTGAAAAAAAGGTACTGGTACTTGTGTATTATCACAATTAAATGTCAAACAGTGAATAATTATCTTCTTTTATAGTAGAAGTTAGAAGTACAAAAGATAACATTATAGTTATAAATACCTTCATCTGTAAAAATGGTGTTTCCTGGCCTTCATCATGTTCACAACTGCCAAGTCTTACCCCTGGCAAAATGCCTCTCAAGATTCTTCCAGATGCACATTAGGGTGGTCACAAGTTATATAGGGAAAAAATTTTTTAATGTTATTTTTTCGGGCACCCTCCTAAAAGTTGCCAATTGACTAGAAAATGAGATCGACCAATTGACTAGAAAATGAGAGAAGTTTTAGCTCAATTGCATAATATTAACCTGTGCCGCATCGAGGTTGAATTCTCGAAGAATTACGATATTTGCCAAAAATCTGAAGTTTTTCCTTCATTTAGTATAAACCATTTGCTCTGCAAACCTGGTTCATGTTTTATTTCATAAAAAACGTTGTTGTTTCGAACTTTTACTCTCAATGAAACCAATATTTAATGGCATTCAGTGTTTTTTGGTGAGTTTGTGAGTCGTAGCACCAAAATCTACATTTTTGTAAAATTAGTGAAAAAAGATAAATTAAGAATTTTAAATATTTTTGACCGTTTCTTGTATTATTTGCATCAATAAACAAAAAATAAATCAAGAATTTTCATAACTTAAACTACAATTCATGAAAGTTTCAGCAGTTGAAGAATGGGAGGCAGTTGGTAAAATTCAGGCAATGTGTTTTGATACCACTGGTTGCCTTAGGGGGACGTGCATTTTTTGCTGCAGCAATTACAGGATTGAAATCATCTATATTTACCTTGTCTCCACCATATTTCAGAAATCATCTTAAAATCTGTTTTGATTGAAAAGTGGGCAAAGCTACTTTTCTTCATCCAGATAATTTTTTTAAAAATTTCAGATTGGGTGGTCTAAGTTAGACAAGACAAAGTACAAAACTGCTATCGAAGATGAAACTTTTACATAAAGAATACAGAATTTGGAAGAAATTTCAAATTTTCTTGAAGAACATTTAAGAAATCAACAGCTCAGGGATATCTATGGAATAATAACTAACTATAGAATAATAACAGGGATAACTATAGAATCAATCCAACATTATTTAATTTTTATAGGAGTCTCCTCAAATTGACATTTCTTTCAGATTATCTGGTGCTGTTCATTATACCAGGTGGATGTCTAAGGCAATTTAATGTCTCAAAATACTTTTCAGACATCAGGTCTCATTAACAGATTTAGAAAAAGAGCTATTAAAAATATTTGTTTATTTATAATAAATATTTATGTAAAGGCATGGTTCAACACTCCCACTCAGACTTTAGCCCCAATCAAGACTTAAAATTATTAGAATCGCTTGTTCAATACTAAAAATTTGATAAAGAGTCTGCAAACAAAGATCTATAAAATGATAAGCCATCTTTGGTATCTTAACTTGGAGCAAGTTGCATTTTCATTTTTTGAAGACAATATGGCAAACAAACAAAAAAAAAAAAAAAGTCAAAATAAGCATGGCTGTAAAATTAATTGCACTTGAAAAAGAAACTGATGATGATGATAAAGATGTAAGAGCAACAATGTTTCAACGAAGTGGGTCATTTATTGGACAAAGAAGTTGATTTTTTTATTTCATCTTGAACAGTAATTTTTTTTTAAAGAGATTTAATTTTAATATGCAATTTTTGAATACTGATCCCGATGTATGGTAGGAAAATCAGTATTATTTGAAAGAAAAAGAAAAAACTGAAAGCTTTTAAGGTTTTTAATGACTCAGTTGAAAGGAAAGTAAAATTAGCCCAAGGATTCAATTCCTGTTTCACCGAGGATGAAGAACAAAAGCAGTTTTTACTATAGGTAGTATCCGAATGTAGAAAAACTTTTCCAGACTCTTTGAACGCCACATTATCTAAGTCTTGCCACTTTAACAAAAAATTGTAAACATTAATAATTTTTTTTTTTTTTTATAATGTGCTTGTTTTTAGATACGTAATTTTAATAATCAAATATATCTGAACGTTAGTCGTTCTCAATTTCATGCCTTCTTTGACCTTATTTTCTGTTAATTCTTTTACTTAAATTTCATTTTCTTTTTAAATTTCAGATTTTTTCAAAAATAAAACCTTTATTTTGAAGAAATAATTACAAAAAATAAAGAAAAACAAAAGGAGGAAAGACGAAATAGAATTTTTTGAATTATCATAAAAAAGCCAACTTTTAGGATTCCGATCATATCAAGTCCTGAAAAAAGCATAGATATATGCTTTTTTCATTACTCGATATGTTTATTAATTTTTATTTTTTTTTACGTTGGTGCGTATGCATTAGTGATAAAAGACTACATATAGAACTCAGGCAGAGTGGGAGAAGCCTAGCCACGTCAAATTCTCGGTAACTCGGATTGTTGGCAAGCCCTGTGTTCATTTTTTTTTTCTCTTTGCAGCGGGAAATCCCATGTCTTTTTTTATCATTGTAGCAGTAGAATTCACATTCAAGCCTAGCCACGTCCAATTCTCTGTACACTATCAGGTGCCTACTTCATTTTTTTTTTTTTTTTTTTTTCGTTGCAGCGGGAAGTTCCATGTCCTTCTTTTTATCATTGCAGCGGGAGGACTCACATTCCTTCCCTTTAAAATCTATATTTAAGGTCAATGCGCATTTCTCTTCCATTGCACAGGCAACGCCGGGCCATGCTGCTAGTTAAATTATAAAAAAATAAAAATTTTAATAGGAAGATTTGCAATTATTTAAAAAAAAGACTCCTAAACTATATACAAGCTTTAATATCAAACATATTTATGATATCACAGTGTTATAAATGATTAATATTATATATGAATTGCATTGAAAACTGGAATAAAGTGGATGGAATTTGACATCACAACCGCTTGGAGAGTTAAATCTGTAAGTTTTTACATAAAAGTGATGTGTAGCTCATCAAGGCATTGAATTTTCTTATGAAACGAGACCAACATTATGTTCCTAGACTCAATTTTATCCATTTTATGATGGAAAAACTGCTTTTTTTGCGAACAAACACTGTTTTTCAAAACTTTAGCCTCAATGCGGCACGGGTTAATATTATGCAAATGAGCTGAAACTTTACCAATCTCATTTTTAAAGCCTATTGGCAACTTTTTGGGGGGTGCCCCCCAAAAAATTCGAAAGTTGATTTCTTGTGACCACCCTAATGCACATGCTTCATGTCATTTATTGTTTCATCCAAATCTGTTATGCCCAATGCTTTGCAATAAAAACCATGACTTTTAATTTTTAAATCTGCCTTTTTTTTTTTTTATATGTTGTTCAAATCTATTGCAATTGGGCGAATTACTCTGGATTGGTACTCTGGTACTCTGGATTGTTTTGTACATTTAATATTTTTTATATGTTCTTTTATTCTTTATTCAATTCTTCTTTTTGTTACTTAACTTCTATATAATTTCTCTGGCTATTTTTGTTTATGAAAGCAAGGCTGAATCTATAAATCCCCAGTATTTCTAGTTGATCAAGCTGGTCTCTGTCAGTTTGCTTTTTTTTTTTTTAAATGCTTTGAGTTGTCCTTATTGAATTCTTTAATTTTTCTTATATACAAAATTAGCTATTTTTGTAACGATGCACCTGCAGTATGGTATTGCGTTACTAAATTACTAACGTGGTTTCTTTGCATTTTCAACTGAATTCAGTTTTCTGTTGTTTTCTATTTCTTTATGTAATTTATCAATGATATTTTTAATATTCTGCTGCTTTACATTGCTTTAAAATAAACTTCAATTCTCAGAATAGTAATTTATTTGAATATTATGTTAATTGCACTATTAGCATATGAATGAAATCCTGCTATTTTCAATTTATAAAGGATGTTGAATTTAGAATTTTTAATGACATCAGTATTTGTAGGCTCTCCATAGATAACAGTAGTGGTGATTTCATTTGATTTATTTCTAATAATTTTTACATCAAGGTAGTTTAGGACTGCATTTTCTTTTTTAAAAAGTGAATTGGATATTTTTATCGAAAATATTGATTCCAGAAATTGGCAAGCCTACAACTGGCATTGTCACAGACTGGAAGACGAGAATTTTAAAGGGAAATATTTTAACTTATCTTAAAACCAAAATAAAAATATTGTGATGTTATGTTGATGATATTTTTGCTGTTGTTCAATCCGGAAACCTCCAGAATTCTTAAAATTCAACTGAAAAAAGTTGGGATTTATAAAATTAGCTTTACTTTGAAAAACAACAATAGCTGAGAACGCTATGCAGGGTTAACGAAAGAATAAAAAAACATATCTATGATATTAAAGTTGCCAAACAATACAGAACCCTTTCATAGCTGAGAAAGCTATGCAGGATTGACGAAAGAATAAAAAAACATATCTATGATATTAAAGTTGCCAAACAATGCAGAGCCCTTTCATGTCTCGCCCTTACTGAACCAATAGCAATAGATTTCAACGTCATAGAAAGATTAGATGATTTAAAAAATAAAAATCATGGTTTGTATCAGGATTCATTGGAGATCGTAGATACAGATGACACAACAAATTCATGTGCATTTGTAGGAATGTCGAGAAAATCTTCTTGACAGGAGGAAGACTCAACAGTTGAGAACCTGATGAAGTTCCGGAAACACTGTGACAATAAATCTGGGAAAAATACTCCAAAATCAGGGAATGGTGGGTCATTTTTATATTCCTCCTGTGAAGGTTTCATCTCAAAACTGGCAAACTGTTGCAAGGAGTGGATGCCATCATTTTGCTTGGAAGCAGAATTTGACCAAATGGACATTCATAGCAACCTTTTTCAGAGATCAATCCAGACAAAGCTTGGGTCCGTTTTACGACCCCGTCACAAATTTGGAATCAATTAAAATGGTCCTTTACAAAAATACAATCTATTAAAACAACCTTATATATTAGCATTTTAACATTTATTTTAATTTGTTTTGTAAAAAATTTAAAGAAAAGAAGTGACTTTTACAAAAATTGATAGGGAAACTCACAAAAATAGATGTTGAAATTCACAAAAAGTAGTACTAATTCATAAACATACAGTTTTCATCAAAATGGGACCCTGGAAAAATTTCCTGGATCAACCCCTGTTTTTGCAGAAAAGACTTGCACTTGTCAGTCTTGCTTCCCCCCCCCCCTTGCTCACCAATGTCAACTAAATTTTGTGTTTATGAAATGGCAAACCAGTATTCTTAGTGGATTTTTTTTTTTTTAATTTTTACTTTAGTAAGCATATTACTCAAGGGCAATACATTCATAGAAGAATATCATATGTATGTAATTAGTTATGAAAATTTGACATACAGTCATGGAAATAAATAAAAAAAATTCGCAATTTCTATAGCCAGCTTATTATTATTTAAATTTTTAGATTAGTATTCTGCTTATAATTGTTAACAAGTGTCATATTTACAGTAAATAACCAACAAAACAAATTAGGAACTTGCATTCAGTCACAATATATCAAAAGAATGTTGTTAATGTGACACTGTAAAAATCACCAAATGGTCTCTTACATTTCCAATTTGAATTATAGAAAGCAAAAATATAAATATCACTTTACTCACTATGCTCATCAATGTACCTTTTCAGACATTGAAGAAGCTTTCTGAGCTGAAAACAGTCCCTAAAAATATGTGGGCAAGTCAATTTCAGAATTTTAAAGTTGCCTAAAGATTTGTATTCTAGCCAAAGAAAGAAAAGAACTTTCCCATCTATTTACTTATATAATACGCTAATGTATGCTGTACCAATATCGACAATATTTCCATGCTGCAGACAGCAACAGCTAGATGTAAACATTAATGCAATAACAATAACGCATGTGCAAAATTGTTAGTGAAGTGAATTCACTATTAATATTTATCTTTTCTGTGAGTGGCATCACTCAAGAGTTACAACTAAACTCTTCTCTTGTGTTGTTGATCCAAGTGTATACCTTGTTGGTTGTGATTATACAGGGATCACTCTAGAGCGTTTCAGGAGGGCGGCCCGCCCCAGTGCCCTTTTTCCGGTAAAATGCCACCCTCTTTGTTTTTGTTTTTTTCAATCAAAATGCCGCTCTCCTTTTCTCCGCCCTTCCTTGTTTCCCCTTTTCTTTGATTCTCATTTCGATTTCTGGCGCTCCTCTAGACCGCGGCCACATGGTCCCGTCTAGACCCCAAAAGAGGCTCTCTCCAACAACAACAAGGAAGTTAATTTGTTTATTCTCGAATCAATGATGTGTGGGGAGCAGGGGGAGCATCTGCTCTGTCTGCGCTCTTCTCCCTCCCGAGCTGAAAAGGAGAGGGTTAAAACGGGGCCATCGAAGGCCCCGGTTAAAACCGTTCGCTGTAGCTTCAGGTCATAAAATATCTCATTAGAGAGAAACAATCTGTCATCTAGAAGAGTAGTCATAACAATAAATTATTTCCTACTGTAAATGGCGCTTTGTGGTTTTTATAAATGCTGTAAGTAATTAATAAACGCCACTTGCTTATTGTTTATTTTTTCAGATTTTCAAAACACATTCATCCAAACTTAAGGCTGGCTGCACAGAAGGGCAATTCCGGAAGTGTGGGGGTAACCCCCCCCCCCTCCCTCCCTCCGTCGATGTACTAAAAAGGGTAGGTAAAAATTGATTCATTGACAGGGTGTGGAGCAGTCAGGAAATACTACTTGAAAATATCGAATTTCCAGTCAGCATCGAAGCCAAATTGATGACACCTCTGCTATAGGACTATTTTAGGTGGAGATAGGGGTGGGAACTGTCAATAGAAAATTTGTGTCTATTTTGCAGCCGCTCCCAAAAAAATGAAATCGTCGACGCTTGCAAGAATGAAAGTCTCGTCGACTGCACAGGCACGCGCCCCTGGGATGTTCATTTTTACTGTACTACGCACTCAGCAAAAGCCTAATGGACAGCCCGAAAATGCACTGTGGGGAGAGCCGTTGAGACTATTTTGAATTCATTGGGAAATTAAAAATTTGTGCAAGAGGGTCAAATTCTTTCCGATCCCTGAAGGGGCGGGAGTTACTTTATAATTATGTAATTACGAATATTACACAACAATAATTATTAAGACTTCTTGCCTGTTTAGAAAATCCTTTGCCCCTGCCCACGACATGAAATACTATTGTTCCACCCCCCTCTTTTTTTTATTATGTTGCGCACTTGCAATTTATTTTTTACTCTGACACGGCTTAGCTAAACTGGCGTTCTTATTACAGAATATTTCCAAATGTAATGCATATACAGGGTTTTCCTTACAGAAAAAAACTGGGTGAGAATTTCTCACCCTTTCCGCCAAACTGAGTGAGATTTTTATAAAATGGGTGAGAATTTTTTGCTAATAGATTTGGGTTGGGTAAAGTATTTATAAATGAGTATTTATTCCTCTGTAAGGTAAGAACCCAAAATCAAGGTATTTTATGATTTTTAGTTATTTTTATTGAGTGTAACTGGACCTCCAAGTCTAAATCAAGCACAGGTACATGCAATAAAAATAACCCAGTTAAGATCCCCCCAGGATCAGAATGTTCCCAGGAACCCCCAGACCCCCCCTTTTTTTTTTCATAGACTTTAGTTCCTGAGAATCCACTTTTGCACTCTGTCGTCTTTATTTATTTATTTTTTTTCCTTTGAGAAACCGATTTGTAGGGTGCGCGAATTTCTCGCAGTAATAATTTTTTAATGCGAGAAAAAGAAAAAAAAATGAGAGATTCTCGCACTCTAGTGAAAACACTGATATAGTGCTGCAACTAGAGGTCAAGTTACCCGGGACAAACCCTTGTTTTGGCACTCCCTTCTTTCCATTTCCATTTTGACGTAAAAGCACTATGCCTGGGGCAAGTGTCCCGTTTCCCCTCCCCAGACTAGCATATATACAGAGAGAAAAGTTGCAGTGACGCTGAATACGATAAAATTTAAATCTAAAACGGAATGCTTTCGGTCATTTTCGGGTCCGAAAATTGGCGTGATTATGAAAATTTGTCGGCAAAACCGGATTCCCATTATTTACGATTGCAAAATTTAATTTTTTTATGCTTCTTTTGTTCTGTTGTTGTTGAAATAAAGCATAATGGCCGCCTTACACAATTTTTGTAAAAGTCAATAAGTGAAAAAAGTGCTGCAAGATAGTGCAAAGGTCATTAAGTGAAAAAATTTGGTTTCAAAATTTGTTTAATCATTTGCTTAAAAAATTGCTATTAAGAAAACACATTTTTGGACATAAAAGTATGTTTATAAAAGCTACCCTTATGTGTTTGTAGACAAAAATTACAAAAGTTGCCCTTTTTGTGTGATATGATATGCCCTTTTCCCAAACACTGCCCATTTTCTGTAATGTGCACCCTGCCCCTTTTCATTTCTAGAGTGATCCCTGGATTATACAGGGTATATGTAAATAATAAATACAGTTTCAATGCTTGGTACGTAAAAGGCCTCATGATTAATTATCTTCAGGTTATGGAACCAGATCACACAGTATTTATAAGCAAAATTTATAAATATAACTATTGTTAAAGTTTTAAATTTCTTTACGATTTAGCGAGGCCTAACGTTATACATGTGTATTGAAACCATGCCGGGTGACAATATTTCAGCTGTTTTGCCAAGCTCTGTACCTGCAAATTTTGACAAATTAACAGGAAGATTGAACTATACTATACTGAATGGAAATTTACGCTACGATATCACTTAGAAGACAGAGACCTGTATAAAGCGCGCACAGAAGAGAATGTTGAAGCAGCCATTGACCATCAGGCAAGGTCCGCAATTGTTAACAGTGTTTCGAGTAACATTCATAGAAATACTAAAAAGTGAGACTGCAAAATCGATGTGGGACTGCCTGGCATCACTATATGAGGACAATAATCCTAACAGATTTATCTCTCTCAACCAGGAAATGTTCGCTACGAAATATGAGGACTATTTTACCAGAATACCCTGATGAAGCTGTTGCTTTCAACATTTTGACAAATTTACAGCGTATTTTCGGCCGTTGACTATGGCTCTAGAAAATACTGTACAACAGTTAACAACAGACGTTGTTTGTGAGAAGCTAATGACAGAGCATGCCAAAATGGACAACCAAACACAAAATGCATTCTCCGTAAAAGTTGTGAACGATAGAGAAAAATTTTAAGATAAATGCAATTTCTGTGGGAAGTTTGGGCACAAGTCCAAATTTTGCAGATCTAAAAAGAAATTTAACCCGCCTGTGGCTAGAGCAGAGATCAGAAGAGATCTGAAAAATGAAAGATCTAAAGATAATCACTGCACAAAAGTACGAGAAGCTTGGATCCTCACTTCAGAATACAAGATAAATGATGATTATCCATGGATTATGAACTCGGGAACTGATCAACACATGATTCCCATAAAGAGTGGCTAACTGAATATTGTGAAACTACACCCTGCCTAGTAAGAACTGGTGGAGCTACACCTCATAGTATTGGTAAGGGTGAAATTGTAGAAATTTGTCTACAGAAAGAACTTTATGTACCTGGGTTTACAGCCAATCTCATTTCTGTTAAATATCTTGCCAACAGACTAAATATCCAGACAATATTTGATGATGATTGTTGTCAACTAGTGGAAAAACAAAGTGGGAAAGTTCTTGCTACTGAACGTCCAAGGGAAATAACCTATATTATCTAGATACTATGCAGAGTACTGCTATGATAAGCAAAAGCAGTGAATCCATAAATATGTGGCACAGGCGAATGGCACACCTGAGCTTTCCTGGTCAACAGAGGTTGAAAGCCATGGCTTCTGGTATACATTTTGATGACGATGAAGAAGAAAGCTGTGTTCCATACATACAAGGAAAAATTCACTGATCTCAATTTCCAAAACAAAAGGCCACACGAGCAAAACAAATACTTGAATTACTTCATTCAGATGTATGTGAAGTCAATAGGAGGGGCCAAATATTTTCTTACGTTAATCGATGATAAAACAAGAATGTCTTTTTAAAGTTTACATTAAATGGCAAAGCAATCTATATAAATAAAGCAATGTGTAAACTGTCCGTTAGTTTGTCTGTCTGTCTGTGTCTCGCGTAGTTCCGAAACGTGTGATCGTAGACCTACCAAATTTTGTACGGAAATTCTCCGAGGCGGGTCTCGACACACCTCGAAGCGATTTTTTCAAAATTCGAATTATTTTAGGAGATATCATTAAAAAACGTGTCGTAAAATGATCATTTTTGTTCTCGCCATTTCGCAATTGTAACCCTGCAGTGGAAAGAGGGAGAGTTTAGCTATCTAGGTTGCCATGTTTGGCGAGTTTATTAAATTATTCAGACTCTTGAAGTAAAAATAAAAGAATAACAATTTTTTTTACATTATTTGTAAGGTTATTTTTTAATGAAAATATCGTGTGCATGTGAAATCAGAGCAGGAATGAAATGTTTTATACTCAAAAGAAAAATATGACTTGGAAATTTTCGGAGACTAAAACGTGCAACTTTTTAATTTGGAAACAAATAAAATGGTTGATATACGATTTTGAGGAGATGTGATTCTAGCTCCAAGCGCTATTTATCGTCTGCTTCTGCTACTTGAATTATGAATACACCTGAATGAGCTTTTAAACTTTATTTCAGTTCGAATTGTGCATTTTTCTGCACAGCTTTTCCCGTCTATTTGTAATGTATTACATCCAGAAAAAGGATAGAAATATCAATTTTAGTTGTGTTTAATCACACTCATGAATAATGATATACTTTCCAACTTAATGGAATAAGGAAAGAAAATAGGGAAGACCCATAGATTATAATACGCTTTTAATACATAGCGCTTTAGTGCGTATTTAAAATCTGAAAATGTTTCATATTTTCCTTCCCATTTTTGATAAAGCCCAATACATCCAGAAGCTCTTCAGAATTAATATAAGACGAAAATAATTTGTTCCTTTTTGCAGGTTTTTATCATTTAACCATCTTATTTTTGTAATCAGGGGCGGCCCGACACAGTAAGCAACGCATCTGGGCACCGGCTTCGAAGGGGCGTCATTTCGAGCTCAAAAACTAAGTAGCATAAAAAGGGGCGTCTTTTTTACATTAGCAGGGACGACACTTACGGTAGGGCCGTCCCTGTTTGTAACTATCTTAATTTTAAATTCCATTCAGAATCTGAAAGATTTGAGTGCCAAGGAAGCCGGTGAAGAACAGGAGTCTCTCCGAACAAGATTTATTGAGATGGCGAACCAACTGGTCGCCGGAGGCGGCTAGTAAGAAAATAAAAGTCATTCGAAGTGACAGAGGAAATGAATACATGAATCCTAGAGTAGAAGAATTTCTTCGAAAAGAAGGTATTCACCATCAGAAGAGTATTGTTTATACCCCAGAACAAAATGGAGTCGTCGAGTGATGTAATCGTACCCTTGTTGAGAGAGCTCGTGCAATGTTGTCACAGGCTAATCTGCCAGCTTGCTTCTGGGTTGAGGCCATTTGCACTTCAAACTATTGTAAAAACCGAAGTCCTACAGTTTAAGTTAATAATAAGACTCCAATTGAAGCTTGGACTGGTGAGAAGCCTGACTTGAATCATCTGAAGGTTTTTGGTTGTAAAGCCTTCAGCCACATTCCCAAATGTCAACGCAAGAAATGGGACAACCAAGCCAAAGAAATGATATTTGTTGGCTATAGTTTGGAAAGTAAAGGCTACAGATTAGTGGACCCTACCAGAAATAAAAAGCATGAAGCCAGAGATGTCACCTTCATTGAATCAGAAAACTGTGTCCTGCCAGATGGAGAACTTCCTGAGTCCAGCAGAGTGACTTCTAAATTCTGCAATGAAGACCTCTTGTTTTCCATACAAGTGCAACTTAAAAAAGTCTTAGCTACAAATATAGGTACCGCTGATAATGATGTGAGTGATTCATCTATGAACTGTACTGATGACTCTACTGCTAAGGTTCCCGACAACTTAGTTCAACGCAGATCAGCTTGAGGAAGTAAATTACCAAATTATCTCAAAGATTATGAACTATGCTTCGATACACATCAATGTCATATGATGACCACAAGTCTGCCTGACAACTTTGAAAATGAAGTTGGTATACCCCAAACATACAGCGAAGCTCAAAATCATGAAGATGCCTCCAAATGGAAAGGGGCAATTGCAGAAGAACTAGAAGCTCACAAACGTAACCAGACATGGACAATTGTTCCTCTTCCTCCACAGCATACGCCTATAAAAAGAAATAGGATATTTAAAATTAAACAAAATGCTGATGGATCACCACAAAGATACAAAGCCAGATTAGTGGCAAAAGGGTGCTCCCAAAAAACATGCACTGACTATTCAGAAACTTTCTTGCCTGTTGTTAGATATGAAACACTGAGGGTGCTATTAGCTACAGCTACTATATATAATCTCAGGGTTCCCACTAGAGTGCGAGAATCTCGCATAAATTTCTTAAATCTTGCTCAAATATTACAGTGCGAGGCATTCTTGAGCTGCAAAATATTCGCCACCTGCTCAAGATTCTTGCACGCTGTTTAAAACAAATGCCAGCAAATTCCTTCAACCAATGCTGTTACAAATGCCAGTTTACAAATACAAAAATTTGTTTTCACTCTACTACAGTCGAAATCAAGGAAAGTATCTGCAGCCACTAAGAAGCGTCCCCATGTTGATTTTTCTCTCCTGCTCCGGCAGCTGTAAAATGTTTTGTTTTTGTAATGCTTGTCCGTCGTGTATGAGTATTGAGAGCATTTCATCTGTTTGTTTTTTTATATACCACCACGATTCATAGAATTATTGATAACCTCTGGCAGTTTGAAATTTGCATCCCACCTCTCTTCCGTTCTAAGTTTAGTTGTAGTTCACAGTAAGAGTTAATATTTTAAGACAAAAAAAAAAAAAAGGGGGGGGGGGAAGCTAAAATTTTCCGGTTAAATGCCGGATAATCTAACTACAATAATAGTAAGAAGTTGAATTAAATATATCCCTTTTAACTTTGTCACACATATTTGTATCTTACCAACTCTGTAGTATAATATAATTTAATATTAACATAAATAAATTTTATAAATATTAAGTTATATTATATAATTTTATTATTCTAGATAAAATATTATAGTTACAAGGATGCCACTTTTCCGCCGATCGGCGAATTTCCACTTTTTATATTTTATTTATTTATTAATCACTTTGCATCATCAGCAGAATTTTTCTAAAAATTCCATGGTGTTTATGTTTTTTCCCTTTCTTCCCAGCAGTAATTAAGTATTAATTTTCAGCATCTCTCAATTTCAACCATTTTCCATCTGTATTGAAAATTAGTATTTTTCCTTTAGCATTCCTTTATTTAAATCTTCATGCTGTAAGAATAAAAGTTAACTCCTATTTCAAAATTAAATTATTTATTTCAAAGAAACCAGTAAAGGAAAAACTTTGCAAAATAGAGCAGGTTCAGACATAAATTAAAATGATGTGAGATAGTTAAAGTTGAAACAAAAAATATTTTGACGTTGAGAAATAAAATATTTATGAAAGCAGCTCCACGTATTTGCTTTATTTGCATGGGATTTCTTCTTTTTCCACTATTTTTGTTTATTCAAGTACAGTTTCCTCTTTTTTGCTATTTTATGAGTGGCATCTATGTAGTTAATTCTGCTGCTTAGTTAAACTGGATGTGATTCTTTGAGACTTTGAATATTCATTAACAATTCAAGTACAAATTTCAGTGCACTTTCAAGTGCAAATTTAAGCAATCTTATTAGAATAGCTGATGGAAATATCAATTTAGAAAGTTTTCCATATGATCAAGCTGCTAAAAGTTTTAATGAATGGAAAAGTTGGAGTTATTGAAATTGTACTGTGAATAAATAAAATGATGTTAAACAATATTTATGTTCTCACTTAACTTTCAGAAATCTCACTCAAAATTTTTGGATGGGTGAGAAATCTCACCCAATTTTTTTTTTTTTTCCCCCTAATGGGAACCCTGAATCTTGAAATAAATCACTTAGATGCTGTTGTTGCATTCCTTCAAGAGCACATTGAAGAAGAATTATATATGGAAGTACCAGAAGGTTTGGAGCTTTCCAAAGAAAGGAAGAAGAAACTATGGTTTGTAAACTCAAAAAAGGAATTTATGGATTGAAGCAGTCTGGCAGAGCATGGTACACAAAACTTAATGAAAATCTCCAAGTCCTGGGACTGAAAAGTGCTGATTTTGACTGTTGTGTTTACTACTTGAACAACACTCAAGGTATTCTGCTCGTTGCAATCTATGTATATGACATAAATATTTTCAAACAGTGCTGAACCAACATTTTGGATAAAAGATGAACTTTTTAAAAGATTTGATATGAAGGACCTGGGCGAGTTAAAATATTTCCTGGGTATACAGATTGAGAGAGACAGACAAAAGGGAATAATTGCCATAAATCAAAGTTCCTACATTGAGTCCATCCTTCGAAGATTTGGCATGCATGAAGCAAGATCAGTATCCACTCCAGCTGATATTAACCAAAAACTGTCAAAATTGAACCATGATGAAGGAAAAAGTTTGTGTTCTGTGTATAAGTCATGAGTTGGATGTTTGTTATATGCAGCAAAAGATACACGTTGTGATATTGCATATGTGGTTAGTCTACTTTGCCAATTTTGTTTAAATGCTTCAAAGGAATACTGAATTGCTGTAAAACATATAATGAGATATCTTCGTGGAACTACAAATGCAAAACTAAAATATTCATGTTCTGACAATAATGAAATTACTGGGTTTTGTGACTCAGATTTTTGCAGGATGTCCCGATGATAGAAAATCAACATCAGGATTTGTTTTCAAATTAGCTGGTGCTGCCATTAGCTGACAAAGTAAAAAGCAATCTACAGTTGCCAGTTCAACCGTTGAAGCTGAATATATATCATTAGCAGCTGCAACAAAAGAAGCTCTGTGGTTGCGTAAATTTATGATGGAATTAAACTTGCCATCAAAAGAAAAACCTCTCATAATTTATTGTGATAACAAAGGTACGATAGATCTTAGTAAGAACAGTATATTTAATGCTCGCACTACACACATTGATGTTGTTCATCACATAATGCGACATGCTGTAAAAATGAAACAAATCTGCATTGAAAAGTTATGAATGGATATCATGATAGCAGATTCCCTTACGAAATCTGTTCCAAAAGACAAACATGAGTCGTGTATGAAAAATATGGGATTCATAAACTGTGAAATCAAGGGGGGTGTTAGTGAAGTAATTTCACTATTAATATTAATCTTTTCTCTGAGTGGCATCACTCAAGAGTTACAACTAAACTTATGTTGTTGATCTAATCTTGCCAAGTGTATGCCATGTTGGTTGTGATTATACAAAGTATATGTAAGTAATAAATACATTTTCAATGCTTGGTACATAAAAGGTCTCATGATTAATTATCTTCAAAAATCCAAATTAACAGTTCAATGATGTCAAATGGAGCAATCATATGTCACGCAATAGCTAGATTACAAAATAACAACAATGGATACACAAAAATGCAAGATCTTTCAGACTTTTTTACAGCTTTAAATATTGGATTTTACAATACTTGGTGCATTAATCGGCCATCTAAAAAAATGGCATGCATTGGGCTAAAGCACATTTTATCCATTTGCTATTTCAACATCGGCTTTTATGATGACACCCAAAATGTGTAGCAACCCTAACCCAAATAAATTTAATGACAAAAAGCTGTTAAAAAAAAGGAAGCATGATTTTCATTGAAATGAGTCCATAAATTTAGTCAACACTGCACTGAGTATAAAGAACAGTAAGATATGGGGCAGCGAAGCTGGCCGCCCTGGTGGCTAGTATATTACATTCTCTTCTTTTTATCAACAGTAATGTTTCAAAATTAATTTTCTAATTGTTTTTCCAGTTTTAACATTAGAATTTTGATTCAGTTAGGTTAATAGCTTTTTTTTTTTCTTTTTTCCTATTCACATCAACAATAATGTTTGAAAAATAAAGAATTTTAATTAAAAATGTGCATTAATAATATAATCAACATAAAATCTTTATTTGTAAAATGAAGTGAGATTTTGGCACATGTGCATTTTGCAGATCTCAACTTGTTACTCTTTGTTTTATTGCATAGTAAATGCAATGTTTTAATCCTGTCAGTGCTGGTAAAACTATAAGAGTTCTCATGTTCTCAAATTTTGCTTTCTTTTCTCTCTAATGTAGAGCGAGTTCTTTGTGTTTCATGGCTCAAAGATATTGTATTTATATCAGTATATCAGTAACTTTGTCTGTGTGGAGTGTTACTTCATTAATTTTATCCAGTTCTAATCATACGAATCTGTTGAGATTTTGTGTGAACTGTTGTTATAATATGAACTACAATGAAATACATTTAGCATAAAAACGCTTAAGATGGAAAATCGGGTAACACAGAATGATGTAACAGTCCACACAGAAACTATGCAATTTATTACGAATCTTTTAACATGAAAAATATTTCAGTCCCCTCAGTTTCGTGTTAAATGTTTTTCACTCCATTTTAATCATGACTAGCCTTTTGGGGAACTTCTCTTGCTTTTGATATTGCAATTTTTGGGAACTTCTAATGCTTTTGGTATTGCCTGTTTATTTATTTATTTATTTTTTTTTTTTTTCCAGAGGGGAAAAATTGCAGATTTTAAATCTAAGACCAACAAGCCTTGTACAAATTCAACTTGTAAGTATGCTTCTGATTGCAAATGTATTTGTATTTTTGGTACTAACCCACTAATCACAGTCAATTCTTGAAATCAGCTAATTCCTTTTGGTTGCTAAAATTTTTTTATCAAAATTTGTGTAACAATTTTCCCATCATGGAGAACGACAGTTCTACGAGTGACACAACCAACACCAACCAACCAGCAGTCCAAATTACTGCGACATTTATATTTTGACAGTTTTGAGGATTTCAGTTTGTGCCATTTGGATCTCTGAATCCGCTCTAACAATTTAAAAAAAATTAATACATGATTTTAATCAGTGCTAAGTTCGATGACTAACGTCACCCATTTATTTAGGAAAACTGGTTTTATTTATATAATCCAGTTTAAAGAGGAGACTATTTAACTCCTGCATATAAATACATAACCCATCTTTGTTGACATGGTAACAAGACAGGGAGTATGAATACAGTGCTATTGGCAGACGAGAAAGTGAGATAGTACGATGGCCTGAGAGTTACATATTTTTTAAGGAAAAGTAGACTCTTAATTTTTTTTTTTTTGGTTCAATTACTCATCAATTTTCATCACAGTATTCCAATTGTTATAAATCTGCTCTGGACAAAATTGATGAAATCATTATTCATTGACCTAAAAAAACTAAAGGAAATGACTCGACGCTCGATCTCAGTCCATGATTTCATACACACATAACAATAATTCCATCATCCTTCCTTTTGAATATGTTATCCCTTATGTTTTAATTAGTCACTCTTTTAATAAGATTTCTTATTTCTTTTTGCTATTGGTTCTCAGCTATTCGAAATGTCGCGTAGATCTGTGATAAGATTTGTACAACTTAACTTATAATGTAAACCAGCTTGTGTTTAGCTTGGCTAGTACATTCCACATTTGATTTTTGTCCTGACGTCTTGGGTTCGATTCCCATCGTCGCTCTTTTGTGAGGATGGGCTTTGTTTTACTGTCATTTTTGTTGATTGTGAGACACTTCGGCAAACGGGCCTGCCCCTTTGACAGCTCAATAGCTTCCCCTTCCGTGTCAGACAGATTAGACAATAGAGCCAGTGGTTACCAACCGGCCATTCCCAACTTGAAGTTGGGTGGTCAGCTTGAAATATTGCCTCAAAAAGATCCCGAAAAGGGAATTTCAGGTTACTGTAATGGAATGAAAATGTATCATCTTGTATCAAACAAACTGATTTTTAAAAACTGTTTCCACTGCTTTTTTTTTTTTTACTTTCTTTGTGTGTTTTTATAGTAGCAATTTTTCAGCTCACTAAAAGCAAGGCTGTTTAGATTTAACAGAATTTTTTTATTGAGCTCAAGAAGAGAAAAATAGTTTCATTACTTGAAATTTCTTTCAAGTACAAGTTTGTATATTTCACGAATTTTGAAACTGAAACAGCAGAAAAATAATTCTTGTGTAATAATTTCGAACTAGTATGTATTCCAGGAATTTTCAGAAAAAAAATTTCAGGGAATAGCACTAAGTATTATTTAAAATATTATTGTAGCATTTCCAGAGAAAGTATGTGACTTTTTCAAAATCAATAGCAAAAGTGAGCTAATACAACTGATTTTCGAGCTAAACAGAGACGTGAGCACTCACTATTAATTCACAAATTAAACTATACAAATAAGTCATTAATTAATATCTCCTGACTGAATTGTTTTAATTAATTAGTACGTGCGAAACTGTGTGAGTGGAAAAAACTCTGCCCAATAAATAAAAGTCATCTAAATAATATTTATATTTTACATTTTTAATAACGTTCAAAGCAAAATATTCATTTATATACACTTTTTTCTACATATATAGTGCTGCAAAATTGCTGCATTATTTGGTAGATTTTTAATAGTACTCTACTTTTGATAATTTTATGATGTAACCTGGTCGTTATATGCTAGTCGATGAGGCAAGGGTTGTAGCCAGAAAAGTTTTTCCGGGGTGATATGAGATATAATTTTGTATTAATAAACTTAATTTCTCATCGGCAACAAAAATCTGAAAGCTCTTTATAACTAATTTTAAAAGTTTCGCAGGGGATATATCCTGATATCCCACACCTTGGCTGCGCCTCTGCAGTGGCGTAGGAAAGGGGTGCTTTGGGGCTTGAACCCCCCCACCTCCAATATCTTTGGAAGATGATAGAAAACAACCATATATCAGTGTCCAGAATCGATGAAAACATACTGAGCCCCCTCCCCCAAACCTACCGAATTGCTGCGTCCCTGCAATGAAGAGTCGGATTGAGGGGAGACCTAGCGTTGAATTCAAGCCAATAGAAGACCAATTTTGTATATATGGCAAATGTGCACATTAAATCTGAAGGGCCAGATATCATTAATCTGGGTTTGGTCATTCGGTTTTAAATACTGCTTAAACTAAGCAGCCTATTTATGTAGGATCATAAGTAGATAGCATTTGTATAATAGCAGAGAATATATTAATTGTGTCACTATTTAAATACATGAACTTCTGTTGTATTTTTATGGAAAAAAAATATAACTATGAAAGTAATAAATCCTTGGAATTTTCGTTTACCTTTGAACAAGTGGTTTTGCTAATGGTGGAAGGGGTAGTTCTTAAAAAACACTTAATGAAAAGTCATAAAGTGTCCCCACAAACACACTCCTATGTGTTAATTAAAATTCCAGTTTAATAGGATTTTATTTCTTTGAAATGTTAACACTTCTATGTCATCAGGTACATTCGTCAGGTAAGCTACAGTGATCTAGTATTGGAGCAGTACCCACTTCAGCTGATCTGTAAAATGTTCTTCTGATTTTTTTGTAGGATGGCAGTCCATTTTCTACTTCAGATTGCATATAATCTGGCATGTGCGTAATTTTTTCGCACATTTGAGTGTAGGCTTCCAGAGGTCTTTTATTGCCTTTCTTTAGATCAATTTTAATTTGCTGCAAAATTTCGGATATTTCTATGCTTGAATCCAAAAATGGATTGCAATCACGGTGATGTCCCACATCACGATCAGTTAGGATAATATCTAATTTTCCAGAATCATGCAGAAGTTGCAAAAACCTTGCGTCTTTGCTGAAACAACCATCTGCTTCTTTTAATTTTCTGCACTGTAAACAGCACCAATAGGATTTTATTTCATTACCTGTTTGTTTCGGAGGTGAGCACCGTGTGAACAAATATGATCGTCCTGGATAATATTTTGACTGATATTGTATTAAATTATGACATTTTTTGCTTAAAACGTACTCGGGTGGACCAAACACCATTTTAGCAGAGAAATGAAGTTTACCCCTTGAAAATTTTAGCAGGAATGAAATTTCCCTTTGCAAAATCCAAGGGAATCTTTCTTTCCTCCACAAGTAATCCGGAGACTTATCAGTAAAATGACTGATTGGCCTAGAGTGGGGTTGGGATAGTGCAAGAATGGGCATCAAGTAACAAAGAGAAGCCGAAATGACACACTCCCTTTTTGTTTTATTTCAGTTTTAAATAATAATAACAGATTGTTATATACTTTACTTATTTTTTCTGTAATTTATTTTCCTATAATTAATAATTAAAAATAATTAAGACTTTGAATTAAAAAATAATTAAAAGTATTTTTTGTTAAAGTTCCTTCCTAACTTTTTCTTTAAGTATTTTGTGTCATATTCTGATGATCTCTAGTATTTTGATAGCTATTTCTAATTAAATTTAAGTCTTTATTTTTCTAATATTATTAACTCTGTTTGGAAAATTCCATATGTAATTAATATTTCAATGAATTTTTTCTCTTCAGAAAGCTCACATAATTAATTAATAATAATTCTTTTACTCTTCATGTATAAATAAAATTTATTGTAATTATTGAATTTTAATTTTAAGACCAATATTTTTTCCAAATCTTAGGTTTTCTCACTTTTATTTTGTATTCCTTTAAATACCAGATTTAAAATTTTGTTCAATACTTTTCAAATAGAAATTTGATTAATTAATCTAAATTTATATATGCACTATCTTTTGTATTAGACATTTAAAGGCCGGATATGGCATCTAAAACAAGATGTTACGCCCACCTGAGCCAAGTTGATAAGATACTGAAGTATAAAGGTCCAGGGTTCTGGTCTACCGGATGGCTTATAATCTAAAAATTCAGAGTTTTGGACGGTTTTTCTCCTGATGTAACGTAAATACACTTCAGAAGCACCAAGAATGTCATCCGCGCAAGGCAGCCCCACCCCTTCCATAGGCAATATAAAATACTCCTCGTGTAGGTTTACTATAACACAATACCATACAACATTTTCAGAAATACTTATATGCTTTTAGTGTATGTTAGAGAAAACTGAAATTAAATTAATAACATAATGCATTTCTTAAATTTATAAAACACACAAAAAGCATATATCAATATTCTATTAATTACCTATTTAGTGAAAGACAGCCAGCAGTATGTAAATTTATCGAAAATGTGGCTGCCTTTTAAATCTATCAAAACAGCTCAATTAACTTAGTATTTTAAAGCCTCTAATTTATGGGAATCATTGATACCCAGTTTTTTTTTTTTTTAATCATTCTAAAATAAGTATCATATGTGCTAACTAAAAAAGTACCTTAAACAAATATAGTAGAATTTTTTTAATTCAAAATCGACGGGACTTTACCGATACTGCATAACACAAATTTCTAGATTATAAAAGTAGTATTATTTTTTTTTTTTAAAAATCGTTATAACCAGGTAAAGTTTGAAAAAAAGACTTACTTTTCTTTAATAGAAAAAGTATTAAAAATAAAATACATTTACTGAGAAATTGCTCATTAAATAGGTGCTATTCTTTTAAATATTTTTAATAAAATCTAAAACATTTTTGTTCGAATACTGATTTATTGTTATTTTAAGGTCTAATTTTGTCTTGATAATTGAAATTCTGTAAATTGGAAATCCAAGTTTAAGAAATTCTTCTGCATTTAAAAATAACAAAAGGGGATATATATATATACATACCTGCCAACTTTTACGGATTATCCGTAAAATATACGGATTTTAGTGTTAATTTACTGATGTACGGATATGACGAGTCATTTTACGGATTGTTTGGCGATTTTCGAAGTTCTCAATTTTTTTCAGTGCAATCTTTTTCCATCCGTCCAGAGAATATATACTTTCCCTTCAACACTCGTTTATTTAAATGTCCAATACCGTAAGAATAAAAATTGATTCCTATTTTGATTTTAAATGTAATTTTTTACCTCCCCTCCTCCTCATCTCTCGAAGAAACCAATAAAGGGGAAAAAAGCAGCATTGAATAGGGCAGGATCTTTTTCCATCCCTCTTGAGAGTAAATATTTTTCCTTTAGTACTCTTTCATTTAAAGCTCCAATTCCGTAAGAATAAAAAGTTATTCCTATTTTAAATTTAAATTTTTAACCCCCCCCCCCCCCACCGGAAATCAGTCAGGAAGGAAAGAAAAACTTAATTAAGTAGAGCAGGTTCAGTTGTAAATGAAAATGATATTAAAAATTAAATTTCATTTATGTCAAAAAGAGCATTTTGACAATAAATAAACTTAGTTTAACAAGTGGTAACAAGAGCACTAGTTATTAACAAAAAATGAACTTAGTTTTACTGATGTGAGATGGGAATTTACTGAAATGAGCACAAGATTTTACTGATGTTAATTTTCCCAGGTTGGCAGGTATGTATATATTTTTTTTTTTTTTAATGAGAAACAAATAAAAGTTAAACACACATGCACAAAATTGCTAATAGCCGTTGGAGGAAGTGTACTATTCTAAAAGAGATAACAAAGCTAGTGGAAACTGAATTCTGCTTTAGCGTTACGACATTTGAGTCAGTAAAGACATGAGTAGAAATGGAGCTTTACACGCCTGGCTTATGCCAACACACAGAGTCTCTTTTCCACCTACAGTATGCACATTACCGATCTCTTGGACATACGAAAATTCTGACACTGGAGAAAACGTATATGTATTTAATTACAACTGCTTTCTTCTGACACTGGTCTTTTTTTTTTTTTAGGGGAGGGGATAAACCTTTATTAAATTGGTTTATTTTAGTTTCTACTCAAGGGATGTGAAGTAGGTTTCGATTTTTAAACCAACAGCCTTAAGGAAATTTTATTTTAATCTTTTTTTTTTTTTTTTCAGGGGGGTTCGAGAGTAATTCCAATTTAATTCATATTACATAACTTTTTTTTAAATAAATAATTTTTTGCGCAGATTCTTAAACAGGTAGTTCATCTAAACTTTCTTTAAAAAATGAATTTATCAATTGATAAATAAACAAATAAACATAGTATGAAGTTAGTTTTCTAAAAAGTGACATAAATAATAATTTTTTGGGTAATTTTCTATTTTATTAATGATTATAATCATTCATTAATTTAATTTACAACTTTGAGATGTATCATTAACTTAGTTAAAAACTTATAGTTAAAAATTTAACTTACAGATAGCTTTAAACTAAAAGCAAATTAACAGATTACATTGCATCAAAATAATAGAGCAAGTAATTAGATTATCATTAATTAAGAAAGAGATTATTTAATTAATAATTTTAATGAAACTTAACTTATGGTTAGCATTAAACTGAATGCAAATTAATGAATCACAATACATTAAAACAATAGAACCAATAGTTATATATTATTGTTGTTCTGGAATTACAGCGAATTAACTACACTTACGCTCTAAGCCGAGAGGTGGGGGTGCCCTCCATGGGGCTCTTTCTAAGGGTCCTAACCTGTATTTAACCACGGGAGACTCTGAACGATTAGGTCGGCGGATGCAACCTGGTTTTGAACCAAGCATCTTCTGTCTCCCAGTTCAGAGCGCTATGTGCTCGGCCACTGGTGGTGCCCAATAGTTATATAATTATAGTAAAAAGTTAACTTATGTTTAGCATTAAATTGAATGCAAATTAATTAAATAAAATCAAAGAAGGTGGCCGCGATACTAATCTGTACTCTACCCAAATTATAAATAGAAAATTGCTCAAAATTTTTTGATTGTATCAGATTATGCCTCTTATTATAAAATTCTAACAAAACATGTCAATTTTCTGTTACATGTTACGAAAGAACTTGTTGTGACTTTTTTAATCAAATACTCTGATACTGCAGGAAAACAGATTTGTATATTTACATAACTTAGAGTAAAGCAAACTTCTGAAATTCGCCCGTGAAACTAATTTATTATCTTCTGACCATACCCCTAAAAAGTAATGATATCCCCTTGCAAGAATCCTTACCGGGTTAAAAATTTGTGATGCAGCATTTTACTTTATAGCTATAGACCCATATTTAACGAATTTTAAATATGGGTCTTAAAAATAATGATATCAAATTTTGAGTGACACTCTGCTCTGACTTTTAACGATTTGTTTTTAAATTCCATTACATTACTTTCATTTTATTTTCTAAGAAGATTTATGCATTTTAGCAATGCTTTTAATTATGAAATACACTCTCAAATATATCACACTTCCACCAAGGGCGGATTAAAGGAGGGCAGAGGGGGGGGAACACCCCCCCCCCCAATTGAGAAAAAAGAACTCTGTGACTGCCCCACCTGCTACCGCCCCAATTGTGAAAAAAGAAATCAATGTAAAAGATCCTTTTTTACTTCCATAGAATGGAAGTATATGTCAATGTTCTAACTTACCCCCCCCCCCTTTGTTATTACTTTTGTTTTGGTAGATTAATGGGTGGAATGCAGAAGTGGTGCCCATGCCAAATGACTGTGATAAACGCACCATTTCTAGCAACCGTTAGCATTTTTCTTCGTAATGAAGAGAAACATCATAGCTGTTGAGTATTGTAATTTGCGAAAAAACTTCGGTGAAGAGGTGATATTCTAGGAGTTACGAAGTGGTCGTTTTTGTACATTTAGCATTAGTTTACCAGTGAAATTCGCACTTAGTGCAAGGCCAACGCACATATGAAGTATGACGTCATTGCAGGTTTCATGTGTTCCGCTTTGCAAGTGAAATCGCTCGTGAATGTAGAACCGCTCACTAGATAGGTGCAAGAGTTTTGCTTGTTGGGATTGATTTCGTTACCCAAGAATCCGGCCAGCTTGTTAAAAATATTTACTTTGTGCTGAAGTGAAGTCAGTTAGACTTTCGAAAAATATTTTCTCGATCTGTCATCTAAGCTTCCTAATGCAATACAACTAAAAGAAGAACCTTATAGACAGTGAACTGAATGATTTCTTTACATAATTACAAAAACGATAAAATAAAATGCCTAGGCGGCGAACACTGGAAAATCAAGCAGAAAGACGTCAAAGTAAGTCGGTCCGTAATATTAATCCCTTTAGATCCTACTATTCCATTTAAACTATAAAGAAAACAATTACCTATTAAACTTGCATTTGCTATTACCATCAACAAATCCCAAAGTCAAACATTGGAGCGAGTGGGAATTTTTCTTCCGTCACCAATATTCACTCATAGACAGTTATACATTGCACTTTCCAGAGTTCGAGATTCCAAAAATTTGACTATTTCAATTATAGAAAGTGACAAACAAATTGTGACAGATGACTTTATCTATACTTCAAATGTTGTTTATAAAGTTTTGAAATAAAGAATAAATAAAATAAATAATTTTTGTAATTTTGCAATGTGATATCACACTTGTTTAGTGCAAATTATTCGCACAGGTACCTCTAGTATATATTAATATGCTAAGGTTAAGATGTTTTCCTCCCTTTTTAGAAAAAACCTCACAATTACTCCACATAAATTTTATAGAGAATTGCTTGCTCTACCGGCATCAACAACTAAAAAATTTGTTATTGCTTTTGTTTTTGTAAATTAATGGATGGAATGCAGAAGTGGTGCCCATGCCAAATGACGGCGATAACGCACCATTTCTAGCAATCGTTATTGTTTTTCTTCGTAATGAAGAGAAATGTCATAACTGTTGAGTATTGCGATTTTCAAAAAAAACTTGCGTGAAGAGTTGATATTCTAGGAGTTACAAAGTAGTGGTTTTTGTACATTTAGCATTAGTTTACCAGTGAAATTCGCATTTAGTGCAAGGCCAAAGTGCATATAAAATATGATGTCATTGCAGGATTCGTGTATTACACTTTGCAAGTGAAATCGCTCGTGAGTGTAGAACCACTCGCTATATGGGTGCAAGGGTTTTGTTTGTTGCGATTTGCAGTTGATTTCGTTACACAAGAATCCGGCCACCTTGTAAAGAATAAATAAAGTAAATAATTTTTGTAATTTTGCTAAGTGATATCACACTTATTTAGTGCGAATTATTCGCACGTGTACTGCTAGTTTAAGTAAATCTTACTTGCCCTTTTGGATAGCGTAGCATAAAAGATAAATTAAATTATTGAAATAAATTCATTTGAATACATTATATAGACTCAGTGAAAGTGGGATATATTTGACAGTGTATTTCATAATTAAAAGCATTGCTTAAAAGCGTAAATCTTCTTTAGAAAATAAAAAGCAAGTAACTGTAATGGAATTTAAAAACCAGTCTTTAAATTCACAGCAGAGCATCACTCAAAATTTGACATCATTATTTTTAAGACCCATATTTAAAATTATATAGTGATAAAGTAAAATGCTGCATCACAATTTTTTAACCTGTTAAAGGTTTTTGCATTACATTTAATAGCACAGCAATTTTTATTTCTTTATTTGCAAATTAATTTAAAAGTATTTATGTTATAGAATACATATTAGATGTGAAGTATGCAACTATTCTGCTTCTTTATTTATACTCACTTTATATTGAGATATATCAATTTTCTTTTTTATCTATCACTAGCTGCGTGCCCGTTGTCCGCATGGTAGGGAGCGAAACCTTTTCTTACATGTATAGTTCGAATTGATTCCAGTGGTTTGGAATCTAAAAAGAAACAAAATGTTTTGACTCTGGGCGTAAAGTTACTCATTAGTTATTTGTAAATTTAGTATAAGTAGTGACCTGCGACCCTTGTTAATATTATGATGCAAAAAACTATGCCGTGTCATTCGCGATTAGAAAAGAAAAGCGTGACGGTTTGCAGTGAAAATTCCTAATTTTCAAAATTTCTCATTTCTACATCATACTCTTTTTTAGATTTATGTTATGCCATTAATACCTTAGATACTACATGATGTGGAGAACCGTTTTATTTTATAATTAAATAGTTGTGTACCCGCTCTTCGCAAGGCAGGAAGAGAACATTTTCTTAAAATGTGATCATAACTACTTGTGAAAAAAACATAATCTCCAAGGAAAAAGAAAGTTCTGTTAGTCTTTTCTGTTGAAACTACCACGGGATATATTAACACGACGTAGAATTACATAATGTTTAGTTGGCTGTGATGTAATACGGCTGTTGAAAAATGTGTAGAAGACTTAGTTTCATGAAATATTTATTAATGCTGTTTATTGTGCTTTTATCAATATTACCTTAGCATATCTACTTACAATTACTTATACTATCTTTTACTGATACCAATACAATATATTTTCATTTTGCAACCGTAAATGCTTAATTTAAAGAAACGGTTTAGATATTTGCCACGAATGTAGTCTTTTACTCTTTAATTCTTTGCAATTTACGCATTAGCATAAACGATAATCATTTCACTTTATGGTCCACTAAATCAGCTCTCCATTAATTTTTACGTATAATTCTTGTCAGATTGGCGTATTTAGCACCAGGGCTCTATTTTCGCACGGGCAAATCGAGACTTTTCTCAGGTCCCCCGTCTCTAAATGGCCCCATTTCAAATGTTTTTTTATAACAAAATTTTATGAAAAATAAAACAAATTTCACAGATGGCAGTGATGTCGCTAGACTTTGGAAGAGACGGGTCCTTGGGACCCAGGACTCCAAAATTTACGGGTCCTTTTTTCCAAAAAGTGGGTCCTTATCGATATAAAAGCATTTGGTTAATTTCACGACTGATGTTATCATGTCTCACCCATTTTGGTGTGCTGATGCGTATGAATATCTTATTTATAAATAACCTAAAACTTATATTTCAAGAAATAAATAAATAAAATGAATTATAATTAATCAAGAAAAATTTGTTGTGACATGCATGTCATTTACTTTGCCTTCACGGCAAAGCCTTCCTGATGACGCCCTGAATCCTAATAATAAAATCCCCTTTTGTATGTACAGTAAAAACCGGGAGAAAGGCTGCATCGGTAGAAATGTTTAAGAAAGTAAAATGTACTCGCAGAACAGCCGCAACATCTTAAATTATTAAAACTACAATAAAATACCGTTCAAGCGCCCCTCCATCTTATATTAATTAAAAAAAATAATTACTATGTATTAATAAATTTATCACAAGGAAAATCGGAATATATTTGAGGAAGGAAAGGATATACAACAGTAAAATGTGGAACACCCCCCCTCCCTTTTCTCTTCTAGATTGTTTAAAATATTTACCGCTTCTATAGCTTATAGATTTCATTTCTAAATAATAATTGTCAGATTTAATATAAAACAAATCATTGTTTACATTTACACAAGCGAATATTAAAAATAAATAATGAAAAAACTTTATTCAATTCCGATAGTCCACCATCTCTAACGGAACAACCTCTAACATGAAAACGGAAGTGTGGGGGAGGGAGAAAGGAGAAGAACGTCAAAGTAATCCCCTTTTTTCTTGAGCTTAACCACGTGTCCGCACAGCACGATATATATCCCGAGTAAAAGCAGAGTATAGAGGAAAACTCGCAATGCATCATGGGAAAGCGAACACTCCTATGCCTCCTTTCGACTAGGGATCTTTCTACCCTGCATTTTCCCCCCCATGTAGGGGAAGCGTTACTCCGCATTTGTGTGCATGTAAACGGGCCCACAAAGCCGTTCACGATGTCAATCTCCCCGAGTAAAACACGAGCAGTTTGTGTTTTACTAGAGATTTACCCAAAATTGGTAGGCTGAACGCACCCTCTCTCACCTTTTTTTTTTTTTTTCAAAATGATGGAAATTACGCGTCCCGGGGGATGCGTTGTAACTTTTCTTTTGCGTCCCATCATCGATTTTTTGTGTATTTGACGCGTTATAGCGCGTAAGCGGCATCACTGGATGGGGGGCCCCCAAATTCATCAATGACCGGGGCCCCTGTTGGTCATAATCAGATGCTGTTTAACACTGCAAGATATTTCCTGCGATTCGAAAATGTGTCCCGTTTAAAATCTCAATTGAAAATAATGGTGGATAATTCACTGGTGAAAAAACAGCATTCAATTCTTTTTCTGGCAACGTAAAATAAAATATAGAATTATTTCATGCTTGGTGTATGTTTTGCTTGTGATTCCGTTATTCTGATTGAGTTTCAAAAGGGGTTTTAAACTTGTGACGTCAAAATGACACACATTTCACATGCGAAAACTCAGTTATTTTAAAATAATTTTATTTATTTATTTCAACTGGCAATTTTAATCATTGTTACTGTCTCCAAGACAACCAAACCGCAAGATATCATAGCGAAATTTTAAGCTGCTGCGATTGAAATGAAAATCCTTCTTTACTTAAAAATTCGTAAAAAATCTCCTAATTTATATTTTCCACTGGTTTCTCTTTTAAAAGAGGGCGAAATGTATGCTCCATCATTTGACAAAATATAAAAAAGTTATGACGGATAGAATTCCAGATGCAACAGTTTTTAAAATATTTTACGAAGGTCAGCATCAAATTTAATTTTATTTGGAAAATTCCCAAAAATCTGCAAATTATGTTACACAGTCCGAACAAACAGTTTTTAAAAGAAAATTTTCTCTTCTATGCGATGATGTAAATATTATTTTCTTGCGAGTGTAATTACCGGCGATATTACGTATTAAGTGAAAAAAATCGCTTCGAGGTGTGTTAGGATCTGCCCTAGTGAAGCCGTATACAAAATTCGGTAGGTCTGCGACCAACCGTTTCGGCGCATGCTCACGAATGTGCTGAAATCAGACATTTGAGTAGCTTTCTACCCTGAAAATTGTAAATATTGGGGAACGGGTGGAGTTCCAGAATTTTAAAGCAGCCTACGGTCTATTCTATGTCGTTTTACGCGATTGTGCAAAATTTCAAGCCGTTCGGTCGAACATTGTGGGAGGAGTTCCCGGACGAACAAACAAACAAACTTTCGCATTTATATAATAGATATGTATAGTCCATATTCATGCATGATTGGTTTCATTCTTTGTAGTACATGGTCCATAGGTACATTATTAGAATAATTTTTTCTACATATATATACATCAGTAGCATATGCTAACTGGGATACATCACTCAAGTGTGAAAAATATATGTGAATGTATAATGAAGAGGGAAAGGATACCTTTTTCTTTGTCAGTGAAAAGTTTGCCAAATTTTTAAGTTAAAAAAATATTCCTTGTGGCTAAATATGAACAATGTGTACCAAAAACTCTCAGTTGATAATGTTGTGAAATGGTGCTATGCATTAGCGTAAAGTTTACAGAATTATTGGGTGCCAAAAGCCACACGTGGAATAAATAAAGTTGTATATTGTGTAGACTATTGAAGAGTTTAATTTTTTTTGGGGGGGGGCTCCTCAATGCCCATGGGCCCATGTAACTCTGCAGCCTCTACGCCTATGGTGATTTGTATGGTGAAAATGTTTTTAAATATTTTATTGAATCTTTGGAACATACTTTGTTTCATTTTTAAGAAATTGTGGGGAGTGTAAATCAGTGTTAGGTGTGGTAGAACCATCTGTATTTGTCCGGAAAAATACCTTCTCCACCCTTGTGGCCAATTCATATTCAATAAAGAAACTTTCCATGGATACTTTTTGTACTTTGAACACTTACAAAACTAACAATTGATTTTTCTTGAACTGCAATAGTAATCTAGTGTAATATCGATTAACTAATACTTGAAATTTAATGTTTTTATGAGAAGGTGGAACCAATAACTCAGTGTTTGGCTCAGACTTATTGTGAGTTGATTGTACTTTAGCCATTATTGGTATTATATAAACCCTCACTCAGCGTCTTGATTTAAACACATCTCTTATTTTTTATGATGAAATCTTGAAGAACACCTAATTAATGTATGGGTATATATGGGGGGAGGGGGGGAATTCATCTAAATCTTACTTATTTTGCACAGGTGCCTTGTGAAAATTTTATTTTGTATTTATTCAAATTTAATCCCCTGAAGATTTTAATTGATTTAATAAAATTCTGTGCCTTTATTTTTACAACTTTGTTATGTATGTCTGATCAATATTTAAGGAATAAAAGCTGAAATCAATGTTTTGGTGGCATCATGCATATACATATATATTGTATGATAAACTTTGTTTGATTTCAGCTTATTGAAGAAAGTGAAGAACGTTTCACTGAAGACCAGCTTAACAGAATACTTGAAATTGTTGCCGAAACTTTGCCTCCAGGTCCTGAAACAGATGATAATATGGGTGCATCTGAGGCTGATTATGATGAAAGTTGATAATTTAATTTTGGCTGTACATTTTTATTAAAATATATTTTTGTTCTTAATAAACTAGTTTGTATTTCATTGACATGATGATGAACAATGATCTATTGTATGGGTTGTGCAAATTATAGAATTACGTGAATTACAGATCATTTCTTTGTTGTCATCCAAATAATGAATACTTTACTGGAAAGTATGGTCAGTAGATTATACTATCCACACAATGGTACAAATAGAACATAACTTTTTTTTTATTAAGGCTTATTTTGTAATATTATTAGAAAAAAGATTTTTTTTTCTTCACCATGCATTAATTATGACATTTTAAAAAAGTAAGATTTAATGAATTTAAGTGTTTCTGCTGCTGATGGGTTAGCTAATGTAGAATTGTATATTGTAATAAATGTCTAACCATCAAAATTATCTCAAAAATTATTTTTGTATATTTTAGTCCAACTTAAGTAAAAAGCTTGAACTTATGTTTTTTCATTAACTTATATAGATATTTTATTTATATTTATGATGTTTGTATTATTACCCCCATAAAGTACACTTATTAATTCCCTCAATATCAGCCCTCTCAGCAAGAATGCAAACACAACAGAAAGAAAAAAAAAGAGGAAGTTGTGACCTGAGACTCTCTCTTTGACCTCTGCTCCCTATTCCCTCTCCAGAGAAAATCTTCACACCTACTCTTTTGCAAAAATTTAGCTGAAACTTTTGGCGACGGTTATGAAAAATATTGTAACCACGCCTGACAAGGAAACCTACCCGAAGCTCACTCACCAAATGTAACAATTTAATGCAGTCATAAGTACATACTAAAAGAAACTTAATGTGTAAAAATTAGCTGCTATCTCCTCAAATTAAAACTAATTAATAAAAAATGAGTATGAGTTGACAGAATAGAGCCTTTATTGCCACTTGGCACTTTCTATTTTCTTTTATGAAAATTTTTACAAAAAGATGGTTACTAAATAAGCACTGTCAGGATTCATCTACAACAGTCATTCACTGGATATCCTGCAGAACATAAGGCGGAAAAATATGAAGCTCGTAACTAGTTCCGTTTTGTGGAGGGAGTTGGGATAAAAGTATTTTTTAAACATAAATTCTATGCATGCATAAGAGGTTAAATGTAGCTTTTTAGCAAAATAAGAGTTGAGATAAACAATGGTATTAAAAAATAATTTTTAAAAATTGTACGGTAATTTTTTTTTTTTTGGGGGGGGGGGGAGGTTCACCTTATAATCGTTTGATTCTACCCCAAAAGAAATATATTATTAAATCCCTGATTATAAAAACTAAAAATCGTAAGAATAAAATGTGACATAAATTATTTTTTTAAGCAAGTAGAATTGTGACGTTTTACAAAAATTGTCATATGAATTGTTTTTTAAAGTATGTAAGCATAACATAAATGAGGGATGATGAAAAAATGTACAAAACAAGTATGTGCTTTGCACCAACTACAAACAGCAAATGGATCAGTTGAACTGCAATTAGAGGACGTGCAAGTTGCTGGCCCTTTTGTATGAAAAGCAAACTGTACTGGATTGTCAAAATGTCCTGGATGCAAGTGAGTGTAGGAACAAGCATACCATGAATATTTCTATAACATGGCAAACTTAATTGGTTATATATTACAGCTTGCAATTTTAAAATGTTATCACGCTTAAATAAATTTACTTGAAATTGTTTCATTAACACAATGTCAGAAAACTGTCGCGCGTAATTTTTCCATGCGCGGAAACCATATCTATCTAAAGGTTTGGTAAAAGGGGTAGTATTTGGTAACATATAAGATACAGTGCAGCATCCATAATCCGGCACTAGTCTCTGGGGTTTTTTTTTTTTTTTTCTCCCTAAAGGGATCCAGAACTTTTAACGCTGATTTTAATTGATGTATGGCTATCTCAGGGCTCCCACTTGGTCCCTTTTTTCCCTAAAAGTCTGTTTTTTGGTGCCAGTTCCGTTTTAGGCTATTTTGGTCTGTAGTGGTCCGTTTTTTTTTTGTTTTTTTTTTTAATTTTAATGAAGAATAATTGTGTATCGTCGGCGTCGGCCAAGAGATCTGAAGTCAGCAGAATGACCGTTTTTTCATTGTTGATTAAACCATTATCCTTAGTTCATCTTCACTTTGAAGCGGCGCACGGCTAGAGCTTACCGGGTTGCTACGATGTGACGTAGGTCGACCGACCTACGCCACATCGTAGCAACCAGTCCGGCAACACTTTTTTCCAGAACACACAAACGTTCATCTGAGGACGGTGATTGGCGGAATATGTGGCTTTGTCCCGGTACCAATATTGGATCCGTGCACGCTACATCTAGCCTTCCTTGAATTAACATGTAAGTACTACCTTGCGTTTGTCAAAAGTATTTCTTTGTAGTGCCCCCCTACTATGACTCTTTAAAAAGCACGGCGCCCGACAACCTTTCAGCAATTGGCATCCCTTTTTACCCCCTTTGCCCTGGTATGTCCAAGTTTTCACTCGAAAACTTGCCATTCCCCCTGCCCCTTCCGTTACATGGATCATCGCAGTCACGAGTATCGATCGTTTTACGGGCCCCTTTACGAAACACTTTCTATTAAAATGATACCGTAACAAAAATATGATCGATTGAAATGACCCTTAACTAAACACGATGTATAACTGTTCCTTCACAAAATTCCAAGCAACGCAATCAGACATTTATCGTAAATGAAACCCGATAAAATTTCCTTTTAAAAATAAGTTACTTTTTTCCTAATTGAATGCTTATCAGAATCATCAGAGTGACAGTCATCGCTTATTCATTTCATCTGTTTTCTTTCGTTCGAGTAACTCAAAAAGAGGCACCTCTGGGGTGTTTATTTTCACCTAATGTAGCAACAAAAAACTAACATAACTTTCAGTTGGGGGTAAGAAAGGGATTCAAAATAACTTCACCGCCTATCCTACAATGTGGGTGTTATATTTGATAATTATTTCACAATCATAATTCTAGACTTCAGCTTTTTGGTGAAAACTGTCAGTATAAATAATGGCAGCTTCTGTAGTTTATAACTGGCTGTTTTACGCACTTGCAAGTTTTTGTTTTTAATGATTGCTTAGTATAATCATTATCTGGCCTTCCTAATTCAAATTATCTATAGTTATTAAAGATATTTACAAACCATTATGGAATTACGGATTCATTTAGAAATGAAAAGCGCCTTTTTGAGAGTTAAATTGCGCGACTTCTTGACGTCCATTGATCTGAACGTATGTGTCTGACTATAAAAAATGAACGCTTAGGAATAAACTTTAACGATTTTCAGATTGCACCAAACCAGTTCTGAATATTTTCTATATGGTACACAAAATTGCCTTTTTGCGAGAACGGAGTATCCCTATTTTTAAATCCCCCGCGGCTGCATTTGCATACTCCATTGGTCTTTGTTCATGACGAACATTGTTAATTTTCCACGACGGACAGCTGTCATCAACTTTATGCTGTCCTTATTATGCCGGAATAAATCTTGAAATATTTATTTATTTTATTTTATTTTTTGGTATTAATAGATCACAAGAAAAGAATTTATGAATGAATACTCGCCACTCTTCGGATTTTTGTTCTCAAAAAGAGAGCCCTTGCAAAAACAAACAAGTGCAGGTGCCTGCTTCAAACCGTAATCTTACGCATTGTCGTAATCCCCGTTTGAAAATTTCCATAACAGATGATTACTTTTGTTAATTGGTCAAGTGGTCAAGTGGTACTAATACCCTTTATCAATGATCCAGCTCTCCCCTCCCCGCCATGCCGACATCGATCTTGGAGTTTAGTTGACTCCTGTCAACAACATCTGTTTTAATGCCACGTTTCTGTTTTACTTTCAATTAATATAAACTTAGTGTAAAAAAAGGAAAGAGAGTGGGGAAATAAACTGTGGTGACTGGTACATAAATTTGCAGTCTCCACTTTCAAAAATACAGTCCGCGAGTGGCGACCGTTAATTTTGAGCTTTAATAATAAGGCCTGTGCAAAGCGGAAGTTTTTTTTTTTTTTTTTTTGAGGGGAGGGGTCGCCGATCCGCGGATTTCAGTTTTTTTTTTTTTTTTTTTTTTATTCTGCATATTCAGCAAATTGTGTTTGAGTTTTGTATGAGTCTACAAGAATGTAGTTTAAGCTTTGTTTAGTTATTATAAGAGCCAGGATTTCATCTAATTATGTGTGTTAGTAATCATTTCTAGAAGAATGTTACACATTTGATTAATGAAATCTTTCAATATTTTATTTCTTTGTGAACAATAAGTGTGTATTAGGGAACTCAATAAATTATGCAGTGGAACTCTCAATTTTGTATCTTTCAAAATATTCAATTCAAAAATAATGTATGAAAACTTAAAAGTGGTTTAGTGAAGTTTTATATTATTCATCTGAGATTATTTTCATTGTGTTTACTTCAGTGTAAAGGACATAAGAAGTAGGAGATGTAAAATTGAAGTTGTATTTCAGAGGAAATTTTTTATTCCTTTAAAAATGACCGTTTATTAAATAGTTCCTTTCTGGTCCCTTTTTCTTAAAGGGATGGTCCCTTTTCCCCCTTTTTTTGATAGCAGGGCTCCCACCAAATTTTCTATCTTAATTTTTTTTTTCTTTTTCAATACATAGTTTTTCACCGAATATTTTTGTTTCGTATTTCGGCCCTAACATGTCTTTGCCGATTACTGCCGCAATACTATAAATAGTAGTCTCTGCCGAGTACTACCATTACTGCCGCAAATATTTGAATCAATGCATTTTCTAATACACAGATAAAAACAAAAGTAAATGCAGCTTGGTTCGCTTATTACATTTAAATTAATTGCAGTCAAAGGTGCAGTGTAGTTGAATGAAGAATTCAAAGATAATGCGAGTGCTTTCATAGAACATTAATATGTATGAGTTTTTAAAACGAGACAGCATGTTTACGCATCATCGTAAACACGTGGCTTCGGCTCCTTCCAGACACATTGCCTTGTTTCTAGACATCCTGTTACCATGCGAAATTGTCAACTATCGCGGGAAGGAATTTGCCAGCAAGAGGGAAAGGAGGGGGGAATTGGTATGTTTCGGCGTAATTAAGAAGCTATGAAGAGAGTAAAATTGGAAATAATTCCGCTTGCAAAATAAAACTCTAGGGTACAAACTAAATTCGGAGAGCTTTAATAAATTCAATTTTATATCTGAGACTCAACTGATGAATGTGCATATGTTAATTAACGAATTAAATACCGAAAAAAATAATGAAGCAAGTCAAATTTACCGATGTATTTAATGTAAATACAAAAGCTAATTAGATTCTAATAATAATTTAATACACTTATTTTAAATTAGTATTTAAATAAATTCCAGCTACTATTTGTGTTATATTTTATGAAAATGTTCCAAAATCAACTATCTATTCTGCTTTATAGTTTTTAGTTTGAATTAAACACTAAATTACATTTGTTCCAGTGTAGTTTTTTTTTTTTTTTTTTTTTTTTTTTTTTTTTTTTTGGTTTATACAGCGATCGTGTGCATATTTTAAGACTACTTTTCATTGATAAATAATATACTGGTCAATAGCACGTGATCGACGATGGTTTTAATGGAAATTTTCAACACATCTGTAATCCGGCACCGCGTCATTCCCGCCAATGCCGGTGCTGCACTGTATATGCATGTTTTTATCCGGAGGAGTGATTGCTTGTATGAGTTCTGAATTCTTATCGGTTTCCCATGAGTCGAGAAGAAGTGTTTAGTCAGGTGTTTCTTTTAAATATACTTCAGAAAACCATTCGGCGAATTCTTTTTTACGTATCTTTCCAGATTTAGAATCCATGGTATAAATGTTACTTGATTGAAACATTTTATTCTTGACATTTAAACCGAATTTCCCAGTTTTTTTGGGATGTACTATAAGTAATGGCGTTAGCAATCTAGCGCTTTTACTTATAATTGGCATTATTGTGTAGGAATGTGTTGTTGCATTTTGTGATTGAATCTCACTTTCAACTTGCTCTCCTCTATGTCTCAACTTGCCTCCTCCAGATCCTCTAGGTTCCAGGGTTCATCTGGAATGAATTTCTAAATTAAAACCAGACTGATCAGCATTAAAAATTTGATGGTCTTTTAACAACGAATCTTTTAAAAAAACATTTACATCATTTATACAAACGTGGGTGCTGATTTTTCAATGATTTCCTTTGGCCGAGAGTTTTCCTGCAAAACAAATTTTGTAACTTTCCTGCTCACAATCTGATACTTTTTTTTAAATCTGTACTACCAATCCTTTAGATGTGCTGAATTTCAGTCCTAATTTCAATGCCTTATCTGTAGCCCAAATTTTTAAATCGCAATCATGTACATTTTTCTGTAATTTTCTTGCGTTTTGGAACTGTTCAAACATATATTTTTAATTTGATTTAGTTTATATTTATTATCGCCATTCTTCTGAACTTGCTTTTCCAATAGATATAATTGTCTTTTATTTGTAACAAATTTAAAATAATTTTGAACACTCTGCAAACTACGGGATTTTGCCACTTTTCTATCCAGTATTTTACTGCAGCCTCCTCATCTTCCCAAGAGATAAATTGCATATTTTGCGCGATATCCTCACCGGGCATAAAGTCTATGCTTTCGTCCTCTAAACTAGAAAAATCGGATCTTCAGGGGTATCAAGTAATAAGCATTGCTCATTTGCTACTAAATCTGTTCGTCTGGAATGAATTTCTAAATTAAAACCTGACTGATCAGCATAAAAAAATTTGATGGTCTTTTAACAACGAATCTTTTATAAAAACATTCACATCATTTATACAAATGCAATACTTCGAGTACATAATCCCGTGAGCATTTACTTTCTGATAATTTTGCAAACTTTCAACAATTTGATTTTTCAGACTTATTTCTGTGTGTGTGTATGGAGACAATGTCATATTTTTCAAAGAAAATTCCTCGTAAAGCATAAAAAAAAACATTAAATATATTTATTGTTTGCTCCATAGTATCACGTGGATAAAAAGAATAGAATTTAAAATAAATGTCTTTCTTATGCGTAAACTGAATTTGCAGCTTGCAGTGTGTTAACACAAATAAAAGGAAATTACTTTCTGCTGCAACTTTCAGAATTAAAATAAAAAGGTTAAAGAACTTCAGTTTAACTAATAGAAAACAAGATTAAGCTACTTAAAATCCAGTACGTTCAAATCTAACACAGTACCATAAAACGGGGTGAATCGGAACAGCGGGGTGAACCAGAACGAAACTTCTCTGTTACACAAAGAAATTCCCCATAAATATACATTAGGGATTTTTTAGTTGCCAATTTTTTTTTTTTTAGGAAGGTAATATCAAGAATTGAGAAATTAAGTTTTGTCGTGTTGGCAACGCTGCTGGCTTAGGAACAAGACTGCAAGTGGAAACCCAAACATTTTCCCGTTTTCATCGTCTGCAAAGCTTTGCATGTAAGTACAAACCTTTTTGAATTCTAAAAGTAGTATTAGTGTTTTTTGATTAGGCATATATCTATACATTAATGTGTTATATTAGAATTTTCGTACTTCTGAAATTGCGTAGTAAAAGACGAAGAATTTCTTGTGACTTCATAGGTTTAAGATTTACAGGGTGTATCGGAACACATCTTTTGTTGTTGTTCCGATTCACCCCGCAAATTACTGCCATGGTTTATTCGTCTATACAGTAATATTTTCATGTCATACCTGAAAAAATATGTATAAATAAGTATTTTAACAATATTTCATTTGTTTCAGGTTCTGTACGAAGTTAAGATGCCAAGAAATTACGCAAGTAAACAAAAACAGCCAAGCCCCAATCCAAGTGCAATGGAAAAGGCTTTAGAAGAAGTGAAACAAGGTAAATCCCTGAGGAAATGTGCAGAGAACAGGCAAACCAAAGTCTTCATTAAATTTGTTAAAAGGACAAAAAAGAAAAGAAACTAGTCACAATATCATCATCTGAAGATTCCAACTCCAATTCTTCTATTCGAGACAGTGACAAAGACACATTTTCTGCAAATTCTGAAGAGAACAAAGATTTTGGAATACCAGAAAGTCCCCAACTTTCGAACACATTTGCTCCGGGTGACTTCCTTATCGTTAAAGTTGATGGGAAAATGTCATACAGACTGTATGTAGCAAAAGTCCTCTACCCAGAAGACGACAGATATGTGGGACAATTTTACAAAAGGGTCCCCCAAACCTGGAGATTTCAAGAAACGGAGGAGGAGGCAGCGTTCCTTCTGGAAGATGTGATAAAAAAAACTACAGCCAAATAAGAACATCCAAACATCTGCTCGTTTCAGGACATAACTTTTGTGAACGACATGAGTCAATTGAATGTGTATTAAATCTATCTTTCTCAATTTAAATGCATTTTCTTACAATGAAATTTAATCTTTCTCGAGTTCAAAATTGTTATCAAATTTTTAAAAAGTTACACATTTACGTTTATAGAAGATAAAGTATTTATTTAATAGTAACTACGTATTCCTATTCGCCCCTCATCATTATTCCTTGTTTTTATTAACCCTATTAAACACTGAATCGAAACAAATACAGATTTCAACATGTGTTCCGATTCACACCTTTCTGCGGGGTGAATCGGAACACCACTTAAAAAAAAAAATTTTTTTTATATAAAAATAGTTTTAAATGTTTAGCTTTCCCTCTCAAATAGAACAACAAAACAAGACCAAAGTTTCTAATCAAACAGTCAAATTTTTAAAAAATTGTTAGTTACTTTTTTTATGTTTAAAGTTGAAAACTGTTCCGATTCACCCCGTTTTACGGTATAGAAAACACTGGTTTATAAATACAGTCAACTCCCGCTAATCCGCGACTCTATAATCCACGAACGCCTGTAATCCGCGATATAATTCAAATGTAAACAAACTTGTTTGTTTACATTTTGAGCGGCATTTGACTGGTAGTATTACTGTTATAGAAGTTATTTGATTGGCTGAATGTTATAAAAACATTTATTAATGGTTTTCGACAGGTATTTGAAGTAAATAATTTCATATATTTGAGCATATTATCATGTAATTAAACATACAAAAACTTATATGCTAAGTTGCATGTGTTCAGGCAGTGAATGGATGTAAATAACGAATTCCAAAGCAATGCACCGTCTAATCACATGGCTTTACTCTTTTCCTGAATGAAAGAAACAATCAACGAAAACGTTTGCTCTATGAGAGAGAGAAAAACTCTCGAGACGATCGTAAAGATTGACCGTTGCAATTAAAATTGGGTGAAAATATGTAACATGTTTAACTTTAAACGCAAACCGCGATTTGGCAGACGACACAACAGTTGCGCAATTTTCCGATTCTCCCCCTACCTCACCCTTTTGATCTTCTGTCTAGCGATTTATTATGCAACAAAAACTTTCTCCACATAACTGTAGTTCTGTAGGAAGGAAGAAAGAAAGAAAAGCATAAACAGACCACAAGGCCTTTCTCTTTTTATATTTAGCTGCCGGAGGAGCACATGCAAAAATAATGAATCATCAGCACTTGAAATGTAATGCACATGTGTGTGTGTGAAAAGGATAACATTCTTTTCCTCTTTAGAGCTTATGTAATAGCATAGAATATTTTTACATTAGGAGAAACCGAAAATTACCTCACAAGATCTGAAATTAATGTAATTCTGAGATATCAAATATACAAATGATGCACCGCATGTCCCCCCCCTTCGTGAGCGACCAATGAAATTCCTCCCTTTCTGATTGAGCTTGTTTATTTTATAATAGATATATATTTAGTTAAAAACGGTCTTTTAAAGAAATTAAAAACAACAACAACTGCCCTTAAAAAAAGAATGTTTGTTTGTTGAAAAACTTCCAGATTTGGGGTCTCTTTAAACATTTTGCAAAAGCAATCATTTGTCAGTGACCAAGAGTTACTGACAATTAGAAGGCTTCAGGACAAAATTTCTGAAGAAAAATTAAAATCTCTTAAACAAATTACAATCACTGCAATGTTTGAAAAAATGAAAAATAAATAAAAATTTAGAGAGAATTTATTCTTTTAATTTTGTATTAGTAATTGTATTTAATATTGAAAAAAATAGTGTTTTAGTTCAGCAGTATAAATATTTTCTTTCATCTGTCCTTTAGTAAATTCTCTAAATTTAATTGTATTATTTATTGTATTTATATTGACATTTAATTGTGTTTTTATTCAATAGCATATGCATTTTCTTTCATCATTTCCTATTTGTTTACAGTAAATTGACTATAATTTAAAGGGAAATTCTAAATGTAAAAATGTAAACAAAAAAAAAATGACCTATAATCCGCAAAATCCTGTAATCCGCACAACCCTTGGTCCCAGCGAGTGCGGATTAGAGGGAGTTGACTGTACTTTGAGTACGTAATCCCGTGAGCATTTTAAATTTGACCAATTAGCTCTGTCGCCAAAGGGTTATAATCGGCACGATTTAACTAATTTTTAACCTTTAATTTCTCAAATTCTATATGGAGATTGTAGCTAATTTTCACACAATAGGTTCCTTTTAGTGTGTACATGTGATTGTGTTAAATTCATTCCATTTGGTGAGTGACCTTCGGGGAGGTTTCCTTGTGAGAGACAAATTTCAAAGTTCCACCTGTCACCCAATAAAGGATAATTGGTTATCATTTGTCATTCTGCGGTTTTCAAAGCGGTGTGCACAAAAGATTATCCGCAGCAGTACAGAAAGTTGATGTGGTAAAAATACATTGACTTGCTGGATCCCGTAAACGTACTATGTACACCAGCCTTCAGGGGCATAGCCAGAAATTTTTTATGGGGGGGGTTACGACTACTGCAACTCACATATATGCCTACATATGTCTAATAAGGGAGTGAAGAATATACATTTTGTATGGCAAAAAATTCCTCAAGGGGGGGGTTATGGCCCCCCCTAACCCCCCCCCCTTGGCTACGCCCCTGCCAGCCTTAATGCACAAAAATGTATACAGTGTCCCAAAAAGGTTATAACAGGCTTTAATTCTTAAATTTGTATGCGATCCCTAGGGATGGACGCGAGATGAGACAGAGATTTACATCTTTTTTGCGAGACGAGACACACATTTTTAACATTACGATATAGGGATTTTTGAGAGACGAGACGAGAGTTTTAGGCTGTTTTGCGAGACGTGAGACTCCTATTTTTCGTCTCGCGTCCATCCCTAGCGATCCCCCCCCCCCCACATGCAAAAAGAATTCCTAATTAGTAAAATGTGTGCTATACACTAATGAAGTGGTGTACAAAATTTGAGAATTATATTCCAAAAAGTGTCAGATAAATGAAAATAAATATATGCTGACTTAAACCACTTTTCAAAATCCCTCAAAGAGAAAAAAATCATGTTAGATGATCGCTTCTCAGGGGTCGAACAGAAATTAAAAAAGAAATTTTTTTTCATAGTCTGATATGCACGGAATTCATGAGTGGTAAGCAAACAAAGATTGCAAAGGGAAATGCAGATTAATTGTTTGATGAGCGATCTTGACAGAAAAGACAAGAGTTACTTTCTGAACTAAACTGTAATTAATAAGTTGAATTTCATCATGAAATCTGACTTTTCTTCGTTTGCCTTGACTTTTTTTCTATCCCCCTGACCACAATGCATTTCCTTTGACATTCCAGGTCTGTAGGAACCTGGGAGGTGCACATCAGGGTATAGTTGTGGTTCCGTAGGCATCCTAAAACATTTTTCCAGGAAGTCATTGACTGTCTTGTTTCACAATGGCATTAGTGAGTTAACAGTCACAGCAATTATTTTTGAAATAATTAATGGTTTATTAGCACTAGGGTGCTATTTCGCTCAGTACAAGAATTTTGTCTACATATTTTTATCTATGCGATGTTGTCGACAAGTTTTGTATATATGAAATGTGAACAAATTAGCAATAAACGCACCAGTTAAGGAATTTGAAGAGACTTAATTATTAATACTGCATTAATTGGCAACCCAAAATAAATAAAAATGGAATGGAATGCTGTACTTACATGTTGTTCTAAATGTAAGGTGACCAGACATCCTGCATTTTGCAGGACAGTTCTTTTTTATTACATCTTGTCCTGCAAACTGCATTATATACTAAAAAACTTAAGAATGTCCTTATTTTTGCCTTTGCCCCGCAAAGTGTCTTGCGTTCTGCACCACTCGTCAGAAATTAGAGAAAGTGAACAGAATTCATTATATGGGTACCAATATTTTAAGATAAATAATTTCAATGTTTTGACATATTGACTCTTGATTTTTATCAGAACTTTAATAATTTGTTATATTCAATATTCTTTGTAAAGTGTTGCCTGGTCATCTTTTTTGAAATACATTTATAGTAACACTCATAGATATATGGGAAAAACTAGATAGAGCATAACGGGAGAAAACTTGATGATGGCCATTGTAGTGGCACACATATGCGCAAAATGGTATTTGCTTAAATGATAAAGATTATTTCTTGTTATCAGCCAATGGAAAGTTAGCTATGCCCCTCCTTCCTGACTGCTAGCAATGATGTCCTGCATTTTTACTTCCTTATATAGAGTCAGAGGCGGATCTACGGGTGGGGGGGGCTATAGGGGCTATAGCCCCCCCCATTGAAACTGAATTTAGACTAGATAGAATAGAGTTCTGATTCTTAGTTAAAAACTACGTGTCTAAAATCGGTTATTTTGAAATTTTAATTTACTTTTTTGATTTATTACTTAGCTTTTTAGACTTGACCTCAATCAATGGTTTTTAACCCTTTCGTTCCCAGGCTACAGGTATTTTCAAAACGAGTATCAAATTTCGGGCTAAGGAATCGCCAGAAATTTCGTCTTCTCCTTGAAACATTTCGGTTTCTTTTAAGGATGATCAGTAACCTAGTTTTACCATATATACGTGATAGCGCAGGACAGCTAATTGTTTGAACGGGTTATGGCAAGTGCAAAGAACAGTGTTTGAGCGATGATGTCCATTCACCCCCTGAAAAGTCATAAAAAGGGGGAGCTAAAAATACATATAATTCGCTGTTAATATAAACAGTCTTTGCGCGCGCCTTGTGCGGTGCGCGTCTCGGGATTCTGTACTGATGTGGAATACCTTATGATAGATGTACACACAGACCTCAAAATACACATAGACTAGACACCGCTATGATTTCTCTGTGACTAAAGTGATCAGAAGCAGTGAGAGGGGCTGAGAACTACCAGACGGTCCCGAAGACTGTTTACAAGTTCATGAACAAAAGATCGGTACTCTTTCGCTTTGTAGAAAGGGGAAAGCGCCGCACCCCACCCCCCTAAGGAAGAGGATTGAATTCGCTAATCGTCATCTTTGGGACCTCCTTGGCAGCTGACAGCTCCTCCTACAGCTCCCGATTTTAGTCACAACGAAAGCATAGGGACCCTAGTAGCAAACGGTCATCGGTTCCTGAAATGCCGATGATCGGACAGGGAGGAAGCGCAGCGTGCCATGCAAGGTTCTTCATCGCGTCGGGGCTCTTATCTCGGAATGTGCTCGGGCATGTCCTCTCCCGAATAGTAGGGTTGGATCATCGGCAAGGGGGGGGGAAATTGGGCGTAGAGCCGTTGTAAAGCCGATGCGATTGGGGTTATATTCATCTCGGAAGAGCAAACACCTTGCAACTTAGGATGTGAAGCCTATGACCTTTGATAAAATTTTAAACTGAACAATCGATAAAAATTGGGGTATATCCCAGCTAGATAAAATTTTTTAAGAGTAAAAAAAGCAAATTCGAACTTTTTCCTCTTCGAATTTTAATGCTGACATCTGAACTTCATTTTTCAAGCTTCCGAGACTTGGTTTCGAACTGGGGAGCTAACGCTTGGTAGCCGGGCATTCTAACCACTAGACAGGGGGGGGGTCTGACTCGTTATTGGCGAGACTAAAATTTGAAGTGATTGTTGTTTCAAGTTCGGAATTGGAATATTTAAGTTTCTAATTAAATAAAACTAGACTTTTCCTGTACACTACTCAAAATTAAAAAGATTTTGCAATTTCTATCCGTTTGAAGCATTTGGGACCTGTGTACGGCCGTAAAAAAAAAAAAAAAAGTTTTTCTGTTTTAAAAATATTCATTATAATGAATATTTTAAAAATCTCTCTATAGATTGAGATTTTTCGAAGATTGTTTCAAACTGTGTAAATTTTTGTTCGCACATCAAGTAAAAGTGACTAAAGCTAAAGGAATGAAATTTACTGATATGATAGGCAATCACTCACCTTAAGCTATAATCGTCGGATTTTTTAAAAAAAATTAGATTGAGATTTTTTCTGAAAATCGTTTTAAACTGCGTAAATTTTTGTCGGCGCATCACATACGACTTAAGTGAATAAAGCAAAATTTAGTGACAGGATAGGTGGTCGTACAACTTAAACTATGCCCCTAAAGTTTAAAATTTGGATAAGATTTTGAGATTTTGTGAAAACTGTTCAAACTGCTTAAATCCCAGCTAGAAAATGTTTGCACTTCTTGTGCAGAAAATTTGCATATAAAGTGAATATTTTGAATACTTTGAAAAGTATACACTTTTTGTGCACAATTTTTGACAATATAAAATATTCACTTTTTGGTATGCATAAAAACTGTATATAATTTGCACAAAAAGTGTATGCTTTCAAAATATTAAAAATATCCACTTTTTATGCACAAACTATACACAATCTATACTTTTTTTTGCAAAAAAAGTGAAGACATTTCTAGCTGGGTATATTCATCTCGGAAGAGCAAACGCCTTGCAACTTAGGATGTGAAGCCTATGACCTTTGGTGAAACTTTTAAACTGAGCAATCGATAAAAATTGGCACATATATCGTTGATTTGCATATTAGCTTGTTTATTTCTTTTATTGTATCAATTAATTCATGTACTTTCATATGCATATATAATTTTATAACTAAATATCCTTTTCTTCAAGGCTGTTCTAGGGAAGAATGCAAGTTTTTGAATGAAATGTTATTTAAAATTTACACAAAGGAAAATTTCTTATATATATATTAATTTCGCACTTTTTCAGGAAACTTCCAGAATTTTTAGTCGCTGACAAATTTTGTTTTAAAAATATTCCTTGTCACCCCTCTTTGACAGAGATTGACTAAGGCAAGGTACCCTTTTAGCTAGCACAAGATAGATACATACAGGAGAACACGACAAAGCTAAGAGCAGGAAGAGGACAACATGATTCAGCATTTTGTCGCCTGTCTTGTCTTCCCGCGTAATAGCTTAGCCAATCAGCAACCTTAAAACAAACATATGGTGTGCATATGATGCTCTTTGCACATTAATGAAGGAACGGAGATATCCAGCCGTTCAGCTACTTGGTAGAAAGACCGATATAAACCTGTTTGCTCGCTTTGCCCTTCGCAATCTTGAAAGCGCCTATCAGATCTCAGTGTAAAGATTCGATCATCGGGAAAAGATGAACATACGAAAAATTAAGGATGATCAGAAATGATCAGGCGATGAATAGCCGATGCACCGATCATAGGCCTGGTAAAGCCCGAGAAAAGATTGCTGCTAGGGGGTTGTCTGGTCTACGGGTATTTTCAGATCTGTGGATGTACATAGTGAGGGGATGGGGAGTGTAACATAGACATCAAGTGACTAGGAATCCCAAGTGGCTATCTTCTGTATCGTTGTGAAAGGTTCTTTTGTTCCGCCATTTGGATTTTCAGGGATATTTTGAAAGAATAATATTATTATAGCTAATTTTCCTTACCTGGTTTTCGCACATTTACTGTTTATACAAAAGTACATCCGTTTTGAATGTTTAGGAATGCTGGAAGAATTTATTGGAAGTACTGTAGTCCTATCTAAGCAGGCTTCAAAGTCTTAGCCCATTGAAATTGCTTTCGCCGCTTGGTCGTTCTTTTCGGGTGAAGCGCTAGTGTGATTCATTTGTTCTCTATTTAGCTCCGTTCGCGTGTAGAATTTAATTTAAATGCAAATATTATGGCCTCAAGAAAGCGGTCATTGAATCGTAATGTAGGTGATTATTTTATGAAAATTCCAAAAACTGATAATTTGTCTAGTGAGAGTGAAAGCGGAAATCATCAGGAAGAAATCATAAATGCCCAGCCCCAGAACAAGCTATTTCAAGGAGAACAGCACTCACAAAATACAGGGTGAATCTAAACTCTTGGGCAAAACGTTAAGGGGTGATAGGGCCCACAATGAGGAATCGTAATCACATAGCAATCTGGGGTGAAACGCAGTTTTAACTTACCCGGTAATAATCACTTTTGGAAAAGCATTGAAGAGTCCGTATAATTTCTTAACCAAGTTTCATAAGCAATAGGCTCGTCTCCAAAAATTTCATCCATGAAATAAAATAAACTTTTTAAACTATCCACTTTAGTCTTCTGTTTTGAGAAAAATACATTAGTTTCTGACGAACAATGGTCGGCAAGTGACTGTTGTTTCAGCACTTTTTCCGAAGGGATTATTAACAGCTATACGAAGACGACGTTGCCGACCCCACATTTCTATGTGATTCTGATTCCTTAATATGTGCCCTATCACCCTTTAAAGTTTTGCCCAAGAGTTTAGATTCACCCTGTATACATGCATCACTAACAGGCAGTTTGTAAAGAGGTGCATTATTAGAAAGAATACAATGATATCGCTATGGAAAAAAGAGGTATGATTTAAATTAATTTTTTCAGACATTGTTTTTCCTATGAAGTGCAAGTCCTAGCAGGTTCGAGTATTTTATTTTATCGGAAATTCTCACATCTTTCTCGAAATTCGATTACGTAATACTATATGTAGGTTGAAAAATGAAATATACAGGCGACATGTAAAAAATCGTGCCAAATGTCGCCAAGCTTCGATAACCAGGGCCTCTGAGAGAAATTTTATAAGGCGGGACGAAAGTCTTCCCGGCCCCTTTCGTAAAGCACAAAAGTTTCGAAAAAACAGGAGGGACGGAAGGGATTTTTTTTTAATTTTTTTTTTGTAAAACTGCTCTTTTAATGATTTTCATACAAAATGCTAAAAGGAAAGAGAGTGGGAGGGAAGTTTGTCTGATATGTAATGATACTTTTAATTCCTGTTCGAAGATTGAAAAAAATACTAATATTTAAATGGTAGAATTAAGATTTCTGCCATCTAAATCATTCTAGAATTATCCCAGATAGCACAGTTGTCCATTTTATATCCATTTCTGATCCATCTCGCCCATATAACGTCCATGTCTATAGATAGACATCCAGAAGACAATGGACATAATCTGGAAAATCCAGAAACTGTCCATGAATAGACCAAAATTAGACATTTAATTTCCAGAGTAAGTCTTTTTTATAGACGTGTCCCAGATAATCCATAGTACCTTAGTTAAATGGCAAGAAGCATGGATGGAGATGTCCAAGACTTGACCTAAGTAGGTCCATATATAGACGTTGATGTCCAAGACTTGCCCATACTAAGTCCATACGTGGACTTAGTATGGGCAAGTCTTGTATACGTAAGCACGTCCATAATTATGTCTATATAGACAAGTCTTGTATACGTAAGCACGTCCATAATTATGTCTATATAGATGTCTATAAGACTTCATATGGGCGACCTATAGTGCCATATTGATGTAAAAGAGACGAGAATCCGACGAATCGTGGATGTTTAATGGACATGTCAACTTGTCTAAATGACGTCTTCTGGGAGGGTTCTGGACAAGTTTGTGCTTTCTGGGATGTATTCGAAATTTAGTCTATTTAAAAAAAAGATTTTAATTAAAGAACTATAAATGAAATTCTTAACACATTCTGAAAAATTTACGGACGCACTTTAGCTGAACACGGGCCCCGGGGCGGCGCCCCCCCCTCTCGTAGGGCCTGTGGATAACTGTGCCCAAATTATTGAATACCCAGTAAGTTAGCCCCCCCCCCTTTACCCAATCCTAGATCCGCCACTGTATAGAGTATAAGGAAGTAATGTGATCCCAGAACATTTTGGGGGCCAAATTTTGGCAAATAACCGATTTTGACTACCTCTAAATTTACTTTTAAGAATTTTTTCGATGCATCTCATCGTGCGCCAGCATGCACGTTCATATAAATATCTGCAACCCTTTTTGACCGACGGCGAGTCTATTTTGACCAGTTTTTCGATGTTGTCTGTACGTACTTACATATGTATGTAATGCGCATATCTCAAAAACTATTGAATGTTGAAACTTTATATTTAGGATTGTTGTAACATCCAGTTGTGTACCTCCCCTTTTGGTCCTGAACGACTAGAAAGTTTATCTACAGGACCGCCCAAAAGATTCGAAATATATTATGCTCTATGGGCCGAAATTCATTAAACTCTCATATCTCAAAAACTATTAGACGTAGAATGTTGAAACTTTGTATTTAGGATTGTTGCAACATCTAATTGTGCACCTCCCCTTTCGGTCCCATTCGACTGGAAAATTTATTTACAGGGCATCCCATAAAATTTTAAATACATTACGCTCTATGGGCAGAAATTAATTAAAGCATATTTTACAGGTATTGGGCTACTTCAAACGACTCAGAAGTGATATGTGCTTTAAGGGTTACAAAATGAATTCCTCCATCGAAAAAAGTGTCTTTATCATTTATAGTTCTGCTACAGGAACACTCAAAAGATTTCCAATACATTACGGTCAGAGGCAATTTTAGGGACATTCATCCATTTCAAGAACAATACCGTTCTACCTTATAGTTAGGTAATGGTCCGACCACAGTCACGTGCCTCCCTCAAGAAGCCGCCAAGCTTGGCTACTTTTGGTGTACGTATGTATGTATTAACTCTCAAATCTCAAAAACTATTATTCGTGGAATGTTGAAATTTCATATATAAGATTGTTGTACATCTTGATTTTTGGTTCCAATCTACTGGAGAGTTAATTTACAGGACCACCGAAAAGAACTTCACATCATTAATGTCTATGGACATCTTCAATATATTAAATCTGTAGTAGTCATTGTTTGGTCCATGTGCAAAATCTTGTCATTTGTCGTCAACCTTGGTGAGTTTTGCCGAAATATCGCCAAATTTGGGGATAGTCAGTCATTTGTTCCATGGCCAAAATATCGTCCTTGGGGAGTTTTGGTGAAATATCACCCATTTTGGTGATAGTCAGCCATTGTTTGGTCCATGCCCAAAATATGGCCATTTGTCATCGACCTTGGCGAGTTTTGCCGAAATATCACCAAATTTGGCACCAAAAATTATTTTGCATTTTGCATAACTTTGAAACTTTTAACCGTAGAATTTTGAAATTTTGTATTTAGAACTATTGTAACATCTAACTGTGCATTGCTTTTTTGATTGCAATCAACTGGGTAATTTATTTACAGGATCTCTTAAATGACTTTAAATACATTCAGATCTATTGATACATTAATTCATTGAAAATCTTTAGTCAATTACTACTTTGGCTATCTCCAAAATCGTGCCAAACTATTTCAAGCTTGTCGCTTTTGGGGAAATATCACCCAATTAACTGTCAGAAGGAAATCTTTCAAATTGAACCCAGCTTGGCATTATCGGAAATATTTGGCTAGAAATCGCTAAACCTTAGTATTACTACAGTATTTTATCTCTTTGAAACAAAATAAGTTTATATTAAGTACAGCGAAAATATTTTTGATTTAATAGACATGCAAGGAAGTCATGTGCTGTCCACATCAGATTTTTTACCTCAGAATCTGGTCACCCTATCCAAATCACCATTTTAATTCTAAATTACGATTGCCACATAAATACGAAAAATCCTCATGGTAACTGAGTGTATTTAATTATCCCCACTTTGGCAAGAGTCGGGTCTTTAAAGTAGGAATCAACCCAAGAAAGAAAAACGAGACACACTCATGGATTATGATGCACATTCGAAACAATATTTAAAACGGTGAAGTATAGTTGTAATATACTTGGAGAAGATTGTAAAACAGTATTAGCCGTCAATTTTAAGATAGATTTTAATTCCAAAGATGGGTCTTATGATGCAAGGAAGAAAAATAGGGATGGCGCATAAATTACGATACGCTTTTAATATATAGCACTTTAGTGCATATTTAAAATCTGAAAGTGTTTCTAATTTTCTTCCTTGTTTGCTTTTACAAATTAGTTCAATTTCCATTGACTGCCTCTTGTACATTAAAAATATTTTTTTTCTATATATTTTAAACAAAACAAAATTAATACCATTTTTTAAATTTAGCAAAAAATAATTTTAACTTGTGTATGTAACTTTTTTTCTAACACAGGTGCACAAGAAAATAGAAGTACATTGATTTTTGAACAGTCATTTATTAAGTTCAGTTTGAAGATGTTCATTTACAGTACACAAAATAAAATTAGTATACATTAAAAATGATGGATATGTAACATTTGTTTTACAAAGATTCAAAATATCATAAAAATAGCGTACATTCTATGGATGAAGATTAAAATATGTACATAATTCATTGAGGTCATTTTATTTGCTTTAATAAAATATTCAATCATTCTGATACAATGATCAATACTTATTCAATCATTCTGAGCATTAACCGTACAAGGCAGTTTTGTAGAACAAGCTCTTTAATTATTCCTCCACTTATAGAACACTAGTTTAGATAGGCATCTATAGGTGTTTTTATGAGTAATTATACATAGATAGCAATGATATAAATTCAGGCCTTTTCATGTAGATGCCATCACTGTTCCTTTGCTGTGAAAATTGATTGAAATTTAAACCTTAATCTTGTGTATGTCATTTGTTCATGTTAGAAAATGAAAAAAATAGCAAGTAAGGAATTTTGACCCAAAAAAAAATGATCATTTCATTAACCTTTAACTATACGCGCTGGTGTATAAACACATCAGTTTTTTTACGGGAGATCAATTCAAAAATCACTGTGTTATATTCAGGCTAGTACGGTAAAAGATAAGGGGAAAAACTTTGTCATTTAATGTATATAAAAATATTCTTAAAAATCATCAAGAGACTTTTTTTCTTCAGATGTTTTTCCAGATGCTTTATTTATTCAAATCCAACATGTATTTTCCTATTTAAGCATTATATTCGTAAAATACATCTTTAAAAGAAAGTTAAAATCAATATTTTTCTGTTTTCTAATTTTTGTTTCCTTCATATATTTCCAATATTACGTCTTTAAAAAGTAAGAAGTGTCATCTAGGGATGATTTCTCGAATCATTTTAAATCCTCATATAAAGTTTTAAGTGCGAAGAAAATTAAAGATGTAAAAAATATTATATTTTGCATGCATATATGCATATTGACGAAATTCAAGCATATTGTAATATTTTTTTTTTAAGTAATCTTTGTTGATGTGTTTAAGAATATTGGGGAGAAGGGAGGATGTAGTCAGTTTTCTTTCAGCCCCTGAATAGTTATTAATCCACAACTATGGTAACAACTTCTGTTCAAAAATTTCAGTGAAACATATATTTTGCGGAGGGTATAAGTACGTATGTCTGCTATTAAGGTTTATTGTTTTGCTCAAAGGAATTACTTTCCGACTTTGGGCACATGAGGAAACATGTGTAGAGAACATTAAAACTGCGCGATAAAGCATATTTGTGGGATGATCCACTTCAGTCCAGCAGCCACGTTTTGATAAATCGTGAAAATTTTTGTTAAGTCCTTAAGAATACAAATATAAGTCCTTATCATGGGCATCGGCAGGAAATTTTACAGGGTGGAGGCAATGATTACTTTAGCATATGGTTACCATAATGGAAATTAAAAAAAAAAAAAAAACGCAGGGAAAAAAACGACTTACAAAAATTCAGGGGAAGGCAAGTGGTCTCCTTTACCTTATGCCTCATTCAAGGCTCTCTCTCCAGCTATGGAAACAAGATTTGATTCATGGGTACCAGATAGACATAGACGTGGGACAAAAAATTAGTGTACTTTGCCTTGCAAAAGAGCTGCAAAGCTTTTTCTTATCTCGTGAAATTCCTATATAGTCATGATAAAAATGTCTTTCTTGTCTCACACCTATCCCTAGTGCCAGATGAGGAGGGGGGTGGGTTAAAGTGAGACAGTATTCAGCAGTTGATCCAGGAATTTTTTCCAGGGTCCTATTTTTGTGAATTTCATCGTCTCTTTTTGTAAATTTTCATAACAATTTTTGTCAAAGTCACTTTTTCTTTGAAAGTAATTTACAAAACAAATTAAAATGTAAGGTAAAATGCCGCTGAAAGGTTGTTTTAATCGATTATATTTTTGTGAAGGGGCCGTAAAATGAACCCAAATTTTGTCTGCATCATTCCCTGGTATTACATGAGCATTACCAGATTTTAAAGTGTAGAGGTCCTGGGCAACAAGAGTGGCAGTGCTTAATTATTTTTCTTTATACTTTAATTTTTGTCGATTTGTTTGGCAAATTGTGTTCACCTTTAACCCATAGCCTAGAAGTTCTGGATTTGATTCTTGGTAGAGATAGCTTTTACTTAAACAAAATAGTGTGTCCTCTGGTTATGCACTCTTTAATGTAACATCGATATGGCCACAACTGTCCACATTGAGTGCAAGTAGTATGTGAAATGTGTGTGAAAAAGCAATTTTTAAAGCCTTGGGATATTCAAAACAAAACAGAGAACTACTTTTCCATTGCTGGGATTTCACTTAAAAAAAATTCTCAACATTCGTATTTGTTAAGAAATTATTGTAAAAATGTCCACTGTCGGGTACTCTCTCTCGTCTAGGCCCGAAGGCTGCAGACACGGTTGCTCCCTCTTGAATTTAGCCCTGTACTTAAAGAACAGGGCTGGATTTTTTTTTTTTTTTTTTTTTTTTTTTTTTGTGTGTGTGTGTGGGGGGGGGGGAAGCAGCCGGGGTTATATATAGTAAATATTTTTATGCAAAATGTGCTTCAGAAAAATGAATAATAAAAAATAACACTGCTACCTTTATTCCCAAAGGGACCGGATGCAACAGGACTGTTTTTTTGCACACATTTCTCACACTACTGGCACTCAACGTGATCGGTTGTTAACCATATCGACATTACAGTAAGAGTGCAAAACTAGACAAGAAGTAGACTTTATGTATGTAAATAAAATCTATACTTTCACCTGGAATGGAGCCCGGGACTGCTAAGCTACGAGGTAACGCTGATCCCACTTCACCACATACGCCACCGAAAAAATTACTTGTTTAAAAAATTATGAGGAGGGGTTCCATTTCTTTGTTGCCCCAGTGCATCTAACCTTTAAATCAGGCAGTGATGAAGATGAAGATCTTCAACAATTGAGGAGATTCAGCAAACATGGCATCCGAACTGAAGAACATCATCCTAAAAGACACTTTCTCTGTTGCTTCACTGCCTTGTACACAAGATGTTAAAATTTAAATTACATTGGAAATGGTACTAACCCGGACTAATTTTCTTCGATATTTTCATTTAAATCAATAGTTTCTGCTCCTATTTTCTTGAAAAACTCTCTAAATCTAACATATATAAAATGATTATAGAACTGAAAAATGTTAAAACTTTCAGTAGAGAGATCATTCAGTAATGTATCGTTTCTTAACTGTCCCGAAAATATTCAGCAACCATCCACATCTGCAATGGGATGTACATTAATTGTGCAGTTATAATCACCAATAGATTTAAGGATAAAATTCAGTACTCGATTGATTAAAGTTTGCTTGTATGGTTCGTCTCTGTGAGGATTAAAATCTTTTACCCAAAATTTCTTCAAAAACTCCGTTTCATCTTTTTGAAAGAAAGGCTTAAAAGTATACACAATTATTGAAAACTCATTCTCGAGCATATTTTCCTAAGATGTAATCTTGTGGATATAAACACTCTTTCAACTTCTGTATTTTGTAGTAACACCTTGAGTAAGCGTATGATCTCTTTCTGACCTCGACCTGAAATTTCATCAAAACCATCTATCAGGAATACCACCTCGCCAGATTCTCTAAGACGTGATTCCAGTATTTTTTTTTTGTAAGTTGGGAAGCATTTTTATCACCCTGGGGGCAGATCTGAATTTGTTTGGTACCGTATGCCCGTTGACGGACAGGTGCGTGCTGTGTCGGCATGCAGGTGTCTGCCCAAAACTTATCCCATAGGACTGTGTTTGCTGGGCAGTTTTTCTTTTTTTCAAAGGGGGTCCCATGTCTTTATTTTTTGGCACAGATTTTTTTGAACGACTTGTCTGATCGGAATGGGATGTTTTCGAGCTAGAAGGTGTAACAGGATTGTCAGATATTTTAGGCTGTTTTCCAAAATATGATTTTAGAGAAATACCAATCTGTTCATAATCTTTAGGTGTTTTGTTCAATTCATCTTTATTTTCACTATTGTCATCTTTATTTTCAAAATTTTCGAGCTTCTTAATATAACCAGAGGGATCTGCTAGAGCTAAGTAATGTTGGGCATTTCTGCCAAGGGCATCTTTTTTTAAAATTCTTTGTTTGTCGGAAGACAGTATCTTGTGAAAATCATCCCACTTTCTTTCTAATATAGCTAACAAAAGATCATCATCTTTAGCTAAACGGTAATCAAGGAAAATCCTTATCACATAATTCTCTTGTTTAAATAATTCTTTCTTCAAGAATTTTACCATTTGCATATAATTGGGGCTAGCTTCTGTTTTACTTCTTTTATTGTACTTCATGTTAGTTTTACTTAATCTGTGAGCCATGATACTAGCGACATAATATTCTGCAAATGTTTTGTGAATAAAAATTGGTTCATCATTAATAATCTGAACAATACCTATCCTATTAATCTGCTGTTTATCGTCTTCAGAGAAATTTACATCACCGATTACCCTCTTAGTATCGTTAGGGAATATTACTTTAAATGCTAAGACACTGTGTGCTTTTGTCAGAGATCTTGTCAATAAATTTTCTTCGATATTTTCATTTAAATCAATAGTTTCTGCTCCTATTTTCTTAAAAAATTCTCTAAATTTAACATATATAAAATGATTATATAACTTAAAAATGTTAAAACTTTCAGTAGAGAGATCATTCAGTAATGTATCATTCCTTATACTATCCCGAAAATATTCAGCAACCATCCACATCTGCAATGGTATGTACATTAATTGTGCAGTTATATCACCTATAGATTTAGGGATAAAATCCAGTACTCGATTGATTAAAGTTTGCTTGTATGGTTCGTCTCTGTGAGGATTAAAATCTTTTATCCAAAATTTCTTCAAAAACTCTGTTTGATCTTTTCGAAAGAAAGGCTTAAAAGTATATGCAATTGTTGAAAACTCATTCTCCAATTTTTTCCTAAGATGTAATCTTGTGGATATAAATACTCTTTCAACTTCTGTATTTCGTAGTAACAGTTTGAGAAAGCGTATGATCTCTTTCCGACCTAGACCTGAAATTTCATCAAAACCATCTATCAGAAATATTACCTCGCCAGATTCTATAATCCGTGATTCCAGTACTTTTTTCGTTAGTTGGGAAGCATTTTTATCAAAGAAAAAATTAATAAAATCAAGTATGTTTTTAAATCGTTTTTCTTTTAGCTGCTGTTTATACTGTTCAAGGTTTATTCGAACAAGCCACTGGGAGTCATTGGTGTTGTTTGCAAGCCACATCATTCCCAATTGCGTGAATGCTGTGGTTTTACCCATTCCTGGTTCAGCAGCAATAATGATGATCTTTTCTTGAACATCATTAAAATCATTGTTAACATCTTTAAAATCTACTAGTCTAATAGAAGAGTTTTCGTCTGAATATTCTGTTTCAGATAAACTACGTTCATAATTCTCTAAGTAATCTCGAAGTAGAACTAAGGATGTTCCATGAGATTTTTTCCAAATTAACTCATCGTTCTTTTTCTCAAGCCAATGGACATTTTTACAGTTAGAGCAAATTTTTTCAAAATCACTTTCTTCATCTCCTTTGTTCAATATGTCAATTGAATTTTTTTTATAACTGCTTATATTATTCATCATATTGGAAATCTCCCGTTCAGATGAATTGCTTATTGCAATTTTTGTCTGCTTTGGACTTAATCTCTTATCACATAAGATATCCTTTCGTACTTTAGCATTTTGAACAAGTTTTCGGTCAATGTAATAATGTCCTGCGTCACCTAAATGAGGAAGTGGCGTTCCAATTTCAATCAATTTACTTTGAAAAAGTGCAGCAATTATTTCTGGATGCATAATATCCTTTAAACGAGTGCAACCCTTTACTACTTCACTAAAAGGAACCTTCCTGCCATAGAAGAGCACTTTCTTTTTCAAAAGCTTTCTGTGAGATTTTAAAGTCAGATTCTCAAAAAGGACTTCTTTATCGTCTTCTTGATAATTGGACTTATCCTCCAAGAAGTAATTTCTTACAAAATTGCTTATGTCACTTTCTTTCTTTGTAATTAAAATCAATTTCAGGTTACGTTCCTGAACTGTGTCAAGTAACTCCTTAAGAAAACTTTCTATTTTTTGACTAAGCAAGATATCTTCTTTGTAATGATTAAGTAAGCTATCGCATTCAACACATAGAAGACATCTGGAAGATTGTTTTCTGAGATAATTAATAAAGACATCGTCCCCTACAATTCGGTATAAATTTAAAAAGATAGCCTGCTTTTCATAAGCACAAATGTCCATGCATACAGTTTTGAAAGTCTTACGTGTCTGTTCCACCTCAATTGCAGTACAGGATTTAGTTAAATGCAAAATTTTCTTACTTGCATCATTGAGGAAAGCATTCAAACCCAAGGTGTCTCCATTGAAATCCAAGGTCCTTTCAAAACGTTTTTCGAGGACATCCAAGTAATCCTGTGAAAGTCCTTGATAATACATTTTAGGTATATCACTAGGAAGAAGTTGATAATGTTCTTTAACTTTTACTTTTACCATAGGAAAAAGGTGAAGCATGCTTTTTATAAATACTATTATTTCTTGTACATTTGTAGATTGTATAACTTCATTATGTATTTTACAATGTCTCAACACTTCTTTTACATTTCTCCGAAAATTTTCATCTTTGAAAGAATCAAAAACTTCTTTTAAATCAACTAATGAAAGCATGTCTTTTTCGTAACTCTCTAAAACCTTATAATCTTGTAAGAATTTTAATTCATAACTGTTAAATACAGTTTGTTTATGAGTATTTTTGTAATTTCTATTTAGATGTTCTGTTTTGTAACGAATTTCACGACCAATGACTTCAGAGTTAAAAACTGGCTCAGGCTCGTAGTTGTTATTTTCATTTGCAGTGCTTAAGAAACTTTTTAGCTCATGAATAACATCGTTGTAATAAATTGCTGAATCGCACACCTTGGAAATGATCTGTAGAAAATTTGGAAAGTAAAAGAATTTCACACATTGGAATGTCGTTACAGCCAATTTCGCTAAACTCTGAGCTGTACTTCTTTCTTCTACACTTGGTATAAGTTGAGGCCAATCCTTTACTCTTTTAACTCTTAAATTTCCATTGTCCTCCAAAACACTGCCAGTTTCAGGATTAAAGACTGCCTTGATGCGTTCAATTTCGTGCATAGTAAGTGTAAGAGCTATTATATGCGTTACTTCAAAAAAGTCGTTTCTGCATTCCATAAGTCGACGTCTCTCCTCCTCTGTTAAATCAATGAATAATCGATACACATCGCCTACTTGATGGTTGTACGCATTTATTAAGTGCGGTGCTGATAAATAATTTTTTATGTCCAAAGAAGCGATGAAGGAAGGACCATAGCGATCCATCACACGATTTTGTATGCGCTCTAGCATTTCTTTACACCCTGGACCGTCAAAAATGACTGTACTTGAGTGGTATCCTCTGCCTTCTGAATGTAAATTTGAAATGAAGCAATCTTGTTCATTTTTCTGCAGAAATTTGGCAGAAAAAGCAGTAATGCAAGCAAGCCATGCACCAAGGGAATGTCCGGTGAAAAATAGCAATATGTTGGATCCTTTCTCTTCATTTATCTGTCGTAAGACGCTGATTACTTCTTCGGTAAATGTCACAGCAGAATCGATTTGAGGAACATGCTCATTCCGGATAACACCAAAAAAATCACTGTACAATGAACCCAATTTTTCAAAAGTTGTGCCACGATGAGCAATTATGACTTGCTGTGTGTCTGGGTTCCAATAGGCTGCTCCACAGTATCCGTTCTTACTTTGCCAGTGAGGATCGTGTCCGACCGTGAGCAACCTCCAGTTGCCTATCTCTGGATATACCTCTTGTCCATGGAAGTCACGACCACTTTCAGGTTTGCACAGCTCTTCAACTTTATAGACACGGCTTGAAATAGTCGCGAGCACATAGTTATTTGGGAAAGAAATAGGTGCTTCTAACAAAGACTTCAATTTATCCAGTTTCTGTTGTGGAGTGATGATTGATTCTATGGAATCTGCTATTATTTTTTTGAAATCGTGCTTGGAGTTACTTAATATCAATTCCTTATCCACTATTATTTCTTTTGATAAGATGGATCGATTGTCTTCAACGTCTGCCATTCTCACATGTAATCACTGGTTAAAAGCAGACATATAAATGAATATAATTATGTCTATTTACGTACTAACTTGCGAAGAGTGTTTATTTGGGAAGTACTGTAATATTTTCGGTGAACCAAACTTATAGATTAGTTAGCCAAAATATATGATGCTTAGAAGAAGCAATTTGTAAAGTCTGAATATGGCTGACAAATGATCGTTCGTTTTAAGACAAGATTGTTTAAATGTTCCTTGAGTGTGGTGCAGAGTACACTAGAAAAATGCATGAAAAGGTGTAACCGAAATTCTTGTAAGCTTAGTGAATAAGGCATATGCATGTGGCGTAACATAATCTGTAAGGTAATATATCTGCCTGTTAATAAAATTTAAACTGATCTTTAAATCATTTTATGTTGCTTGTTGTATGTTGGAAGCATCATCTTTCGAAGTATTCCTTCTGTTATTGCTTGCATGTCCTTAAGCATATGACATGGGTGAGGTTTTACCTTGTATTATCAGTCTGGAAAAAAAAAAAAAAAAAGATTAATATCACCCAAGTTACATGGGCATTACAAAGCTTTAGAAATGTTCTAAAAAATATATAATGAACACATAATTAAGTTGTTAATGACTCATAATATTTATTAATTACTAATTACTCTAGTCTACAGAAAATTTTTTCCCTAACACAACTGAAATTAGTTATTTACAACTAATTTCACAGTGTATAATTAAAAAATAATTATAAGAAATGACTATTTCTATGCTGGAAATTCAAGTGGGGAGTTATTTTACACTTGAGATACTTTGTTTATGTCGCAATATTGTGTAGTAGCTAAGATGTGAGGAACTCTATGCCAACAAACAGTAAAGTGACAATTTTTATTGGCATTTTCAGTAGTGGAAACTAGCAGGCTGTATTGCAGTAGCTTATAAAATAGCATAAACAATAGTGAACCACTTGGGCAGAGACAAAAGCGTTGAGCAAGTGAAAAAGGTCTGAGAATACAGATAGCCAACCCTACGATAGAACGGAGAGCTAGAAGGAACTATTGCCAAATAAATTGCTAGATTGAAAAAAATGAAAAGATCATTAAGCGTTAACGCAAGTTAGCCAAAACTTAAATCGGTTGAGCGAGCACCTCTCGGAACGATCGATTTTTCACTGAATGGAGAGTGGTTGCTCCCTAGAAGTTCCACTGTATACAGTTTGAGAAAGTAATACTACTTCCTGAGCTCAAAAATTTCCTTTGGATTTTATTTCATACGAGCCTTTACAAATGTGCAATGAAAATTAGTATTCATGAAATTTCTGAATGTTTAGTCCTTATTTCACACATGTGAAAAGCGAAAGTTGTTCCTAACCGAAACTTAAAAAATTTCCGACTGTTTTTATGTGTATACGATTTTTGAAAGTAGTACACCTGAAGCTCTAAATTGTTCGACTAACTATATTCCGTGCGTTTACATTTTGTACTAATAAGTATTTTGAAAATTCAAAAATTTCGAGCTGCTTTTATTCATTTTATGTATTTATAGTAAAAGTAATGAAGGTCAAAAACTTCCGACTAAGTTTTGTTGTGAAGTAGGGGCCTCTGCAGCCTTTTGGGATTTAAGTCATTGAATAAAACTCTTAAAAACTGCTTTACTACAATTTTGGTTGTTGTAAGACAATTTGGATTATTGTAAGCACAGGGGCATAGCCAAGGGGGGGTTAGGGGGCTCATAACCACCCCCATGAGGAATTTTTTGCTTACAAAATGTACATTCTTCACTCCCTTATCACACACATATATGCGAGTTGCAGTAGTCATAACCCCTCCCCCCCCATGAAAAATGTTTTCTTATTACTTTCAATTTAGAGAAGGTTTAAACACCTTATTATAAAGAAAAAGTAAGAAAGTTTTAAAATATTTTTCCTTCTATTTGTTTCAGTGAGGTGGAATAAAATGAGTATAGCAAGCATTGTACTATTCTTGCTTCCATATATCATTCCTGCTATAGAAAAACGTAGGAATAAAAATATGAGATAGCAAGAATAGATGTATGAATGTTGTCAAAATCTAAAAGTGAAATACCAGTTTTGCCAGAGTATGAGAGGGTAATAGTAAAATTAAGATTATAAAAGTGAAGCCAGATTCAGAATTGGAAAATTATTTGACATAATTAACAAACAGAAATATTATTGAAATGAAGATTAATAAAATGAATAATAATTAATTGGTATTTGGTATAGCTAATTAAAATTAAATAAAGTTATAAATGATAGTACATATTTAAAACTTTAATGATAATATGCATTAGCTAAATATATACAAAAAATTTATTTGCTAGAAAATTGAAACTAATAATGAAATTGAATATTGAAAAACTAAAAACAAATGTATTCTATGCAATTTTCACTTAATAGGAACACTTTTTTTTTCCCTTCCAGCTATTATATGCATGCATAAACATATTCAGAACTTTTTCGTTTTAATCCTTTTTTTCTAAAAATATTTCCCTAAATATGTATGCAGATACACACATTCAGAACAATATCTTATGTTTTACTATATTTTTTAATTATATAATGAGAAAAAGCTTCCTCCTCCCAACCTGTCCATGCAATTACAACCTTAAAATCAAACCCCTCCCAACCCCCAGTAATTCAAAAAAGACAATAGGCACCTTATCAGCTATGATTGTATACAACAGATTTTAGAAACTTAGAAGGATAGCTATATTGTCTAGCAAACTAAAACGAGATTTAAGATTGTAGACTTTAAATATCCAGAACATAGAAACTTAATTCTACAGCAATGATTATAGATTACATTGCAGAATACTGATTTATGTAAACAATATGAAAAATAAGTTAAGCTATTTAAAGTTAAAATCATTTCTCTTATCATAGGCTATTGCCAGGAGTGATAGAAATACTTAAATCTAAAAAGCAGGGCATGAAATTCATTTTTTCATAGGAGGGGTCTCCCTACCAACATTTATGAATGGAGGGGAGTTGAAATTTTTGGGAGGGAGGGAAAAAAAAACCAAAAACCACTCTAAATCATTAAGAGCACAAACATGATAAAATAATACTGAAGGAATACAAGTCAAACATTCAAGATAACTATGAGAATATTTATTTTCATCGAAAGAAAGCAAAAGATCGTTTACATACGCCTCTTTTTCATATTTAGCCAAATTTTGTGGCAACTTAACAATTGAGTTTCATTTAGTTTTTCTGGTCCCAATTCTGCAATTCTCATTAAAATGTCTAGCTTTTTATTGTTCAGTGAGTTTCGGAACTTTGATTTAATTCTGTTTTGGGTACTAAAGCCCCTTTCACAAGAAACACTTGTAACGGGCAGCACAAGAGCAATTTTTATAATCATTGCAATTATTAGAAATTTTTCACAATATTCCCTTAAGAAGTTTTCTGAAAACTTTCCAAAATCTGACGAGTTTTCATTTTTTGCCACCTTTTTGTATAAGGTATACTCTGCCATTGCAGTGTCAATTTCCACTTCTGGACAAAATTGTTTGACTATATCTTGAATTAAAGTATTGCTAAAATCTGTTTTTGCTCCATTTGCATTGATTGCAGCAGGTTCAATGCACTGAAATTTCAAACACATATTGAGAGTTTCAGGAGGAAATCTTCGATCCATTTCTTCTATTGAGTTTCCGATATAAGTGGACTTCAAGTTATCTATTCCTAATTTTTGATTATTGCAGGAATCAGCGAGTTTATTTTTACGAAATATATTTCCCTGTAGTTCAGAAAAAAAATTTTCCTTGTTTGGACCACGTGTCACTTGCAGCTCTTCTAAGCTTTCTTTCGTATATTTAATCATATAGGTGACACTAGAAAGCACCAAATTTTCACCTTGTAAAAATTTGGATAGTATTGTAAATGGTTGGAGTATATCCATCATGATGTGAATGAGAGCTGCAAAAGAAAATTCAGAAACTAACTTGAGAATTCCTTTTGCTTTTGCAGCATCCCCTGTGTTTAGACTAGCATCATGTTCCAGTGCAGCTCTCAATGAGTCAAGGGTTCTGAAAACGACTGATACACAAGGCCCCACTTATAAGCCTTTTGTATTTAGATTTCTTAAGCTACATTCAGAGTTTTAGAAGCAACAAGTTCATCCAAAAATCGGGGAAATTATCAGAAACGGGAAATGTCATTGCAAAAAGTAAATTTTCTGGAAATTTTGAGAATTTTTCAGGGCGGGAGGCTCCCGCATCGGCAATCGTTTTCGGCGGGATTTTTAAATTTTGGGCACGAATCCCGCCATCCCGCCCTGAAATTCAAGCCCTGAAAAGGTAACAGAATTATTAGGCATATGACTTTTAATTAATTCTAGAGCAGGATATTTAATTGGGAAGATAACATTATTATTGAGTCCCGCAGTGGTCTGGGCGCTAAACTCCATTCCCATAAGAACACGGCAAGTGAAGCAGCACCTGGCTTGGCCAGTGCTTGGGAGGGATTCCCCCTCTCGGCCCGTCCGCTGTGGAACCGTGTACGCTAATGGGAACTGGTGCACGTAAAATCCGTCGTGGCTCCAAAGTCCTCCAAGTTGTTAAACGATACCTCTAGGGGTGCCGATTTCAGGGGGTTGGTCCCTCCTCTGGAATTGGTTCAAAATTACGGGACCCCGAGCTAAGACGGACTTCCTCCCACTGGGGCTCATTAAAATGGAAGCCGCTCCTTCGGCCCATCGCCTGCCTATATATAGGGGGATCTGTCACCGCAATGCGGTTGCCAGAGGGCATTAGTAACAACAACATTATTATTGATATTAGTATTTATAAGTATGATATCATCTATATACCTTTTAATAATATATGTTCATTATTGCAATATTTTTATTGTAATATAAGTACACATCTGCCAAGTAACTTGATGCGGAAGCACCCTGAGGTATACCATGATTTTGTAAATATATTTTTTTATGTGCATAAATATTATAAGTACTAAATTTAGATAGACATTTGAAATAATTCAGATCAACATAGGAAGGTATCATTATATTATTAGCAGTATTTTCAAATAATTCAGTTGTAACATTGTAAAAGTCGTCTAGAGGAATATTATTGAATAAGTCTTTAAAATCATTATATAAAGAGGTAATGTTACTAATACTACATATGGTGTTATTAAGTTCATAACTATTTCCTATTGAGACAGAATTATCCTTACTTTTTATATAATACTCACGCATAACAGACCATATCTTATGCATAAAAGATAATATCTTAGAAAGTTAACAATAGCCGAAGTTGAAGAATGTTTTCATGTGAAATAAGGAAATAAGCATAGATAATTTTCACATAATAAACATACAGAAAGGAGTTTTAGATGGAGTTTTTGGATTTAAACCATAATTCATATTACCATTTTATTCAAAAATTGTAATAATAATAAACTATATTTTGACAGTTTGGCTTTAAAAGTCTGAATAAAAATCATCTTTTTAATATCAATGTTAATGAGATATGAATTAAAGTATGAAAATATATTTTAATATAGAGAGAAATTTTGGAAGCCCATATCTCATTCATTTTTAGTTAAAATGTGTTGAAAATGGGTATGCAGGATTAAACTAAGCTAAATTTTTGAAATATGAAGTGAAATTTAAGTGTTGCTATTGGAAAAAATAAAGTTATGCGCATTTATATATGAAGATGGCCCATGCAAATTTTATGTATGGTAAATTGAAGTGTATTTTATCGTAAACGAATGGTATAAGTAGCTTTGCTGTCAACCTTGGAGGATGAATATCTGTAGCATCTGCAGATATTAAAACTTAAAGGGTTTTTCTTTTTTTTTTTTTTGGCGACATAGCTTTACGAAATGCAGAGCAGTTGGCAGCCAGCCTATCATTAACCCTTTAACAGTCATATTATTTTCAAGAAAATGGTCAAAAAAGTGTATTTTTTTCTTATTCCAGAAAATTGTATTCAGATATGTGCATGTACAATATATATAATCATTTTAAGATTGTGGACATTTTTTAGAGTGAAAGAAAAAAAAAAGTTGAATTTCTAAGAAAGGCCAACATTCAGGTTTATTGCTACTGAATGTGTGTTTTGTATTAAGCAGGGAATCTTTAAAAATATATGTTTAAAACAGTAAAGGCGAATTTTATTAAACTTATATTGTAAAGTTAATAAATATCTGTAAAGTTTATTTTAAAAATAAGTAAAAAAAAAAAAAAAAAATGAGCTAAGATTTAGTGATGCAAGGAAATATCAATTTGGTCGGATACCAAATATCCGGCCAAACTTTCAGCCGGATATCCGGCAGCAGTATGTTTTCTTTTTTATTCAGTTTTATTTTCACTAGATTTTTTAGATTATTCACCTATTACTTTATTATATATATTTTCTCATTAATTTCAAATCATTTAATTAAAAAATCAGAAATCTTTTTGGCATTGTTTCCATGAAATTAGTACCAATTCTATTGCAATTAAAGTTGATGCAAATAACAATGTCATTGAATCAACTCTCCTTCAAGAGTTGGATAAATATCTTACAAAATCAGTTACCCATTGAAAGAAAAACACCTCCATTCAACTGTTGTAAAATGAAAGTAACAAATTTTGATACTTTATCAAAATTAGGTGGTGGTGGAAATTTTTTTTTCACCAACTGCCAATATTACAGCAAATAGATTTTTCTTTTGAGCAGGGTCAATTTATGGAGGGGGGAAGGGGAGGTAACTGAATTCTTACAAAGATTTCAAAACAGTGAGTGGTTTTGTACCATAAATTTACTGATCTTAAAAAACCATAGAAATGCTTTTTTTTTTTTTCAGTTTTCCATACGTGATAAAAAAATATATTCTAAAAAGTATGTAAAACAAAATATTTTCACAAAACTTTGTTTTTTGTCATTTTTTATTATTTCAGTTTTTAGAATTTATTCATTTATTCTGTTTATTAATGTTATTTCTAAGTATTTAATTTTAGGCTGGATGTACTGCCGGATATTTTTAATATCCGGCATATTGGCCGGAATGTTTGCCGGATATCCGTTGCATCCTTACTAAGATTGCACAATGCATATCACAAATATGTGCATTTGAGTACTGCTACCATCTATTTCAAAATAAACTATCTCAAATTAAGTTAAAAACAGTCTAATATTGTCATCTGCTGTGTAAAATATGATATTAAAAAAAATCTGTGCATGAGAATTGAGAATGCTCTTATCTTTCTGGCACATAATGTTTGAACACTATTGCCCTGAAATATGACGGCCACGGGAAATAGAGGGAGAAAGCTTAGCCTGTGATTCTGAAGGAACGAAGCTTAAGGAGTTAATGATAATTACATTAATACTACAATTGAAGAAAATGTGAAATCTAATAATCGGAAATAAAATTATGAATAAAATTTTGAATGTTAAAAAACAATGCCAAATTTTAAAATCTGCCAAATATCTCAAAATACTATAAAGAGAAAAATAAACTACTGAAAAGACTAATGCTGAAAACAACAATTTTCTTTTCTTTTCATAAATGTCTACCAAGGGAACAAAAGGTTCTCTTTCACAAATTACAGTTTAAAGTCATCTGTTCAGAGACTTTAGACTGTACCTTTTTTTTTAAAAAAAAAAAAATCATTTTATATTAAACCATCTGATATTTCTAAAAGCTGTAAATTTCCCGATAATTCTAGGTCAGTGGGAACCCTGTTATAAATTTTAGTCAGGGAATTTTGATTCATCACTTGATATTCTGTTTCATACATGTATAAAACTCCGAGGAAAAGCATTAAAGTGATTTACTTTTATAAAACTCTAAAAGTACTTTAACTTAAGATAAAACTATCTGTGACTAAGTAAAACAATATTAAATAATTAAAACAGAAAACAAACCAAGACCAATGTTTGGAGAAAATAACTTTTCAACCACAGGTACATTAATGGGTAGATATATTATTATTTTTCTTTTTTTAGTATATATTTATTTGCAAAAGTATTCTAAAATGTGAGGTATATTAATAAACATGTTATTGTTAACATGTGTTTACTTCAGCCAGTATTGTACAAATAAACAGAATATTTTAATGTTTAAACTACATTTTTTATGCAACATTATTAACATACATACATTTAAGGAGATGCAATTTCTGTAAATTATATTTTGATATATTTAAAATGTTTTAATGATGTGTGAAACATGTTATTTATTGTTCTGAGATAGAATTATATAAAATGAATAAAAATACACCATTAAAAGAATTTCTAACTGGGTTGTCAGATTTGCTGTCCGGGTACCTTCCCATTTTCTCCACCAAGGTGGGGTTTTTTACGTGAAAAACACAAGGTTTTTTGGAGTAAAATGGGGTTTTTTAAAGATAAATTAGAATTGCACAATTTTTAAAGAAATATATTAATAATAATTTAATTTATTGTAGAAATATTTAATTTTTTACAAATTTTAAAAGTTGTTTCAATTCAATACTATTTTGATCATTAATGAAAGTATAAATCCTAATTCCATTCTGTTGCTGTTTTGAAAAATGGGAATCTTTGTTTACTACCAGTCCTAACAGTGTTTAAAAGTTACTTTAAGTAATATTTGATGACTGACATTTATGTCATAAAATGTTCTATGGCCAAACAAACAGTATTCTATAGAATGGAAATTGCTTAAAGATAATATGTAATCAAAATTTCACTACGATTTATAAAGGATATAAGGCTATACAAATGAATCGGTTAAATTTTACTGAAAGAAAAAGATATTTATGCAAACATAACTAATATTAGAATATTTACAAGTATTACAACCATTCAAATATGTGATCATAATTTCTTGCCTATGGGTCATTCCATATCAAATCAACACAGCTTACAACCCGACCCCCTCTGACTTTTTTGAAAATTGGCACAGTTGTTGTCTACTATAAGCTGTAGACAAATATCAAATTCTACCTCATTTTTTTCAAAAGTTACAAGTTTTTAAACTTTTTTAAAAAGTGAAAAAAAAAAATGTGATACTTTACCTCATAAAACAGCACATAACTATTGGTGCTACTGAAATAAATGAGGTCTCGTTTTAAAACTCTTGGTACATGCTTTTCAGGGATATATATCATGATGTCAAAACTCGAATAAAAAATCTAGGTCACCTGACCTTTGTCCTTGAATATCTCTAAACATGCCCCTTTTGTTTTCCTTGAATTTTTTATATTTTAATCGCCTATTATTGTTTTATAAGACTGCTGATTTTCAAGCTGTGACTGGCAAGACTTTTTAAGTTATAAATTTATTTATTTTTTTTTGGGGGGGGGGGAGGGGTACCCAATGCCATTGATTCAGTGACTTTTGTTGAAAATGTACAAGTTCTTCCTGTAACAGTATTTATATCAACTTCTTTTAATATGTTGCTTCTAGGTACAGTCAAAATATCTTCCTTTACAGGATATGCATTAGATGGTGAATTTCGATGTGGATGCAATAGCATAATTTTAACTCCTTCAGTTAAAGATGTTCTAAACACAGCCAACCAACCAATTCCTCTTATATACACACACATTACAAACCCACAAATATCCATCAATGGTAGTTCAGTGTTGCTGGAGATAGATACGGTTTTAAGCATTGGGGCTTAAAACCATTCATTTTAGTGTGAATGTTGTTTTCATTTAGTGGAATCAAGCAATGCAGCTGTTGAGTGTTACAAATAGTTTTAGCAATTTCAACCTTCACCATCTGTCACAGGAAGCATAGGAGCACCCACAGAGGGGTCTATGGGGGCTCAAGCCACCCCCTAAAGGGGGAAAGTTAGAAGTGAAAAGCATTAAAAATTGTCCCTAATGAATTAAATTTTTTCTTTTTAAAAAATGTTTTTAAATTATTTCTAAAGTACTTTTTACAAAAAAAAAAAAAAAAAAAAAAAAAGTTTTATAAATAAATACCTACAGTTAGTGTGCGTAACACAATTAAACTCGGTTTCAATGATACTGAAAGGATCAGATAATTATTTGACTATAACGAGTTGCATTGCTTATACATGTTGTTCTATGGGTAAGTCAAGTGGCACAGAATATTTTGACGTTATAAGAGAGTTATAACTATAATCAAAGTCACTATAACAGAGTTCAGCAGAATTTGTAGCCCAGCCCCCTTAACTAAAATCCTGGGTGTGCCACTGACAGAAAGAACTTATACAGTTTCAGCAAAGGACATTAAATCTACGACATTGGCTATTCCCCCCCACCCTCCAAAAAAAAAGCAAATAGTAAACAAAACTAATTTATGCAATGAATGAATAACTTAACAGGCCTAAAAATATGAACACTATGTATACATATCATAAACAAATGGTTGAGTGAGAATGCCTGTTTTACATGACTTTTATGCAGATAAATAAGAAGGAAAATTTGGACATTGTTTTCATAATTAGAACTAATAATGACAATAAACAGATAGTACTGCATTGCACATAGATGTGAATGTTATATCTTTAAAAATTCATATCTTGAAAAGTCTTGCCAGTCACAGCTTGAAAATCTGCAATCTTATAAAACAATAATAGGTTATTAAATATAAAAAATTCAAGGAAAACACAAGGGGCATGTTTTGAGATATTCAAGGTCAAAGGTCAAGGTCAAGTGACCTAGATTTTTTATTTTTGACATTGTGTTATATATCCCTGAAAAGCTTGTACCAAGAGCTTTAAAATGAGCTTTCATTTATTTCAGTAGCACAAATAGAACAGAGGTTACCTGCTGTTTTATGAGGTAAAGTATCCCATTTTTTTCACTTTTTACAAAAGTTTAAGAATTTGTAACTTTTGAAAAAAAATGAGAGAGGAATTTAAAATTTGACATCTGGCTACAGGCCATAGTGGACAATAACTGTGCCAATTTTTAAAAAAAGGAGGGGGGTTGGGTTGTAAACTGCCATTTTCTGTGTTGATTTGACATGGAATGACCCCTATGTAGTAAATTCCTGCAAATGCAACTCTGGCTCCACTGTGTTGGCCAACTGTTGAAAATGGATTATATCACCTAATTAATAGATCAATACCAAAAAATAAAGAGGTACATACATTATGAAATGAAATATAAATTAACTCATAAATATTTAATATATTTAAAAGAAACGTTGAACGGGTTATATCACATGATTAAAACAAATACCACAAAATACTAACAGTACATACATATGGAATAAAATGAACTATAACTTCTCGCTCTGTGTTATTGATAAAATACTTAAATTTTAAAGAAACATACAGATAGGTGTTGACATCCATTTTTTCAGGATTGGCACGATATTGAGGCATGATGGTTTTTACCTTCAAAATGTTTAAAAACCCAGATCTTTGGTTGCATTTCATTTTCATTTTATTTTAGCTCATTATAATTTAAATAAAAAGTGTATCTTAAGACATTAAATTTTAAAAAGTTTTAGAAGTATTTGCCAAAAAGTAACTTACGATTAAGGTTAAAAAATATAATTAGAAAATTTATGTTTTTCCAATATGATCACTGCATAATTTATGTATTTTAAGCATCTGAAGCAGAAGAAAAGTCATTCCTGTCTTCTTGTTTTAAGGCAATCAATCCAAATTTAAATGCTCATGTCTGATGGAAAGGCACATAAAATGTGAATCTTTAAATGCAATCAGCAAAAGATAGCAATGAAACTTAATTTTGTATGGTGATTTTAAATTTTAGACATATCTTCTCTAAACTTCGAAATTGGCTAGTTAATAAAAAGTTTGCAAAACTAGTTACTTGCTTTTGCCTGCTTCAGCAGTGATCCAGACTACTAAAAATGCCATTTTACACTGAATTTTTAATTAAATAAAATTTTAAATTATATAAAATAGCAGTTCTTCACTTAGTTTATCTTTAGGGTAGTTATAAATATTTTCAAGATTATACAGGCATCTAGGTGTATCCCCATGGAAAATATTCTGCTGGCGCACATGGAGCCTGTAAGAAATGAAGGTTTAGGGATAAACTTTATGTTTTGAGGCTGTACCAAACCAGTTCTGAATATTTTCTACATAGTACACTAAAGTGCCTTCTTTCAAGAACAAAGTATCCCTAATTTTAAATCCCGTGGCAGCATTTACGTACTCCCTTCATCTTTTTTAAGAATGCTGTTAATTTTTTGCGACTGACAGCTGTTATCTACTTGTTACAGCTGTTATTTTGTGCTTTCTGCTGTCCATAAGCCGTATTATACCAGAATAAATCTAGAAGTGTTTATTTTATTATTTATTTATTTTTTATATTAATAGATCACAAGAAAAGAATGCATAAATGAATGCTTGCCACTTATCAGATTTTTGTGTTCAGAAAGAGAAGCTCGCACATTTTATGTACAGGAAACTACAAGCAAGTGTAGATGTCTGCTTCAAACTGCAATCATAGGTATTGTTGTAATCCCCATTTGTGAATTTCCAGAGCAGATTATCAGTTTTGCTAATTATTGATCAAATGGTACTAACACTCTTTATCAATGATCCAGCCCTACCCCCGGCATGCCGAAATCGATCTTGGAGTTTTGTTGCCTTCTGTCAAGAACATCCGTTTGAATGTCTTGTTTCAGTTTTATTTTCAATTCATAAAAACTTTGATAACCCCAGCAATAATCAGGACCTGGATGTGTGTCGAGTGGCGACTGTTAATTTTTACCTTTAGTTGCCACACTGCATAGATTCTTTTTATTGGACTTTTAAGGGGGAATTACAAAAGTCAAGTAGAATTTAACTAAACAGTGGTCCATTGTCCATTCAATGGGCCATGAAAAAAATTTGTATTTGAAAATCTTGATTGATACATTTAAATTTATGTACAAATAAACTTATAAAAATTAAATGCTTACACATGTGAAGAGTTACCGTACCTATCATCTATCCTAAATCCTCTTGAAGCCATCCAGGTATAGGTAAATTATTATACTCCTATTTAAAATATAAAAAAATGCATAGAATAAGTAAAAATAAATACTCACTAACAAAATTAAGACACTCAATTTGAATTATCAACATACATTTTAACAACATACAGTGAAACCTGCATGTAACGAATCTGTAGGGACCTAAAAAAATATATTGTTACAAACAGTTTAGCATTGTATAACAGGATGATATTTTACTTGTTATTTGAACACTGAGAATGATGAATAATACTTCAGTCATCAATAAGCTCAGCTTACTTTGAAGTACCAAATTTGTGCTCAATTGAATGCACTGTTTTGGAGCTATTGGATATTTTAACAGTCTCTCTGCCCATATGTGTAAATATACTAATTTTTAAGGTAGAACGTTTTTGAAGTTGTTGCACTGCATCGCCATGTAGCAGCAAGTCATAGCAAAATGGATAGCGTAACAGTATTCATGCTCAAATATCCAGGTGTACCAATTTTCATTGAAATCAGTTAAACGGTATTTTCATATTAAGTGGTTGAACGGTACAGAAGCCGAGTTATAGTAAAACAGATGCGGCGAAAATATTCTTCCCGTTCAAACATCTACCATATATAAAATCATGTTGCTTCGACCCTTAACAAATAAACAGAGGAAATCATAACAAATATAAAAAAAACAATGCTTATCTCATGCCTTGATTAAAATCGCTAAATAATTGCAATATTGAAATAATAAAATCAAATTATCTAATATTTCACGGTATAAAATATTAATAGCGTAATTATTTGTTGCTTCTACCCTTAACAAATAAACAAAGAACAATGAAAATATTAACCTAAAAAAGTACTATCAAAAGAATGTTAATTCATACTAAACTGTAAATAAACAGTCAGTATGAAACTAAACATCCATTTTAAATTTTAAAAATAATTAAATAATAGAATTTAATTTAAAATAAAGCAATTAAAATAAAATCAAAGCATGTCATCAGCCAGGAGCCATTTTCGGAAATGAATAGCCAGGTTTAGGATTACCATGTCTTAACTTTCGATCGTCAGTAGGCAGGGTTACCATAAAGGCTTCCTTTATCACACCAAGAAAAGTCGCCAAATAAAATCACACCAAAAAGGACTAATATGAAAGCTGTCCCTAAGCAAGATACAGGGGCGGATCCAGAAATTACTCAAGGAGGGGGCGATTTTGTACCTGAAACAGGAGGGAGGTAGAATGCACAGAATAATTTTATAATTAATTAATATAATCAATTACACTAATTAATGTAATTAATTATACTATTGATAAAACCTATATATGAGCGATGATTAAAAAGGACAGGGAGTAGTACCTGCCATACAACCTTTAGAGAAAGGCTACTTAATTTTCACTGGCGTAGCCAGGGGGGGGCCCACCGGGCCCGTCCCCCCCCCGAAATTTTTTCAGTGTTTATATATATATTGCAATTTGTAAAAATGGATCGCCTCAGAATCCTTGTTGTGTTATATTTGTCTAATCTTTCTGATAAACGTTTTCTAGATCCTTTCACATTGAGAACGAAGAAAAAAACAAGTCAATAAAAAGGTTAAAAAGTGCCTTTAATCACTAACCCGAAACCCGAGGTGACTTTCGACACGCCTACACACCAGAAAAATATACATCAGGGTCAGGGAAATATCCTACTCCCGGGATACTAAAAATTTCCCTCACCCTATAACCTCAGCTCGTTACCGTTGTACCCTGTGAAGTAAGTATTCCCAAGTGTTATCAGCTTTCATGGCCACTTGTGGTATTTTTAAACTATGGTGTATACAAAAATATTACTTTCTGCTAAGGATAAAATTTCAAGGAGTGGCACAAGCTGGCCTTTTCCCCACCATTCCCAAGGTCCAGACGCTTGTGTTTTTTAATAGTGCGCTGTTCTGTCCAGTTGGTGGGTTCGAATAGAGATTATGGCCTCAAGAAAGTGCCCGTTGAGTAGGAGAAATTTTTAATAAAATTCCAAAAATTATACATAGTTTGCCTCCTAACAATGAAGACTCAAATCTACAGGAAGCGGAAAAAGCCATAGATGAACAGATATTTCCAGAAAACTTCAGAAAGCACATCAGCAAAAGAAACTAAAGTAAATACTCAATATTTCATTGTGTGTTTTTAAATGATAATATAAACGATGGCATAATACATGCGACATAATATCTTCTTAACCCTTTCACAACCAAAGCGCCCACATCGCCCGTCCATCGTGGGAACCGGGCCACCGCCCGAATGAATGTTAACGAACACCTGCTCTTCACCCCCCCCCTCTCTTGCTAGGGAGGCGGGGGCCATTCCATTATTCTCCCGGTAAGGTGTCAGCTTCCATTTCTAGGGAATTTCACCTGTCGGAAGGGAAATCTTCACTTTACATTACGAGCGTTTCTTTTACATATGTAAACGTATATTTTCATTCGTACGAGATAATGTTTAATATTTAAAGATGCGACGCAAAGGATTGACAACTGAAGAAGCTCTCGCGATTTTTTTCAATGAGGAAACTGATGAATCAGATTTTGCAGATTTCGATGAAGACGACGATGATGAACAGGACGGATGGAATGAGAGTGGAATAAAATGCGTGGATGATCCACATGTAAATATACTAGATGAAAATGAAAACGCGGGGAATGAAAATGCATCATTTGAAGAGGAAAATGATCCGCCGATGGCTGATGTTGAATTTGAGTGGATATCAGAGGTTAATAACCACGTTATTAACACTGACAGATTTTGTGAGTCTGCCGGACCGTGCCATTCGTTACTTCCAGGATCATCTGCTCTGGATTACCTCAGACTTTTATTAGATGACAAAATGGTTGAGAAGATCCTCATTAACACAAACAAGTATGCAGATTTCTGTAAAAAGTCGAACAATTCGGAAGATACAGATTGGGTACCAATAAAGGACGTAAATGAAGTTTGGTGTTTTTTTGGCGCTTTATTGGCAATGAGTATCGTTCATATGCCTCGTGTCTCAGATTACTGGTCGTCGAATCCTATTCTAGGAAATTCGATGATAAAAAAACTGATGAGCCGGAATAGATTTGTGAAAATAAAACATTATTTTCATATCTCCGATCGAGAAAGTGAGCCAAAAAGAACGGAAGACACTTATAGTTACACGCAAAAACTGGAACCTCTTCTAACGAATTTAAAAGAAAATTTCCAGAAACATTTTCGCACTCCCAAGCATTTATCTATTGACGAAGCAATGATTAAGTACAAAGGAAGAGTAGGAATCATCCAATACATGCCACTAAAACCAGCAAAACGAGGTTTAAAGATGTGGATGTTATGTACTGCAGATCACGGATATGTACTGAATTTTGATTTATATGCTGGTAAACGTGATAATATTGACAGAAGTGGAAAAGGTCTCGGATATGATGTTGTTATGCATTTAATGACACCTATCAAAACAAAGGGGCATGAAATTTATTTTGACCGTTTCTTCACGTCAGTCCAGCTGGTGCATGACCTGTACAAATTAGGAATATATTCATGTGGCACGTTAATGCCAAACAGGAAAAATTTACCTCCTGAAATGAAGTCACTAAAGCTCAAGAAAGCGAATGAAAGCAAAACTATGCAGTGCAAAACCTCTCCTAACATCCTTTGCTCTGCATGGCGAGATAAAAAAACCATATTTATGCTGTCTTCAAACGCTCGAAATGATATGGTAAAAGTGAAAAGGAGAAATGGATCCATCACATCATATGTGGATTCTCCAGTCTCATTTGCCAACTACAACAAATACATGGGCGGCGTTGACCTAGCAGATCAACGCCGAAAATATTATACAGTTTCTAGGAAATCTAGTAAATGGTGGATGTACTTATTTTCTTTCCTTTTCGACACTGCCATAAATAATGCATACATAATTCAAATGTGTACGGAACGTCCGAATTTGAAACGTAAAAAGTCCCTTTATGACTTCAAATTGGAAGTAATTAGCGACATCGAAGGATCATTTCTGCAAAGAAAACGTACTCTGTCGATGTTCTTATCTGCCGCTGAGCATACGCATAAAAGAAAAAAAATTGAGGGCAGGAAAAGAACCTGTGTACGATGCCGCCAAATGAAGAAAAAAACCGCTTCCAGTCATAGCATCCAAAGCACATGGGAGTGTGAAATTTGCAGAATGTGCCTTTGCAAATCTTGCTTTGACTCAGAAGAAATGGGATAGGAATTTGTTTCTACGAAAAATAATTTGTGTGATTTGCATAGTAATCTAAGCTTCAAAGGTGTATATACAGAATGTTTCTAAATAAAACCGATATTTTTAAAGCTTTTTCTACGGTTTTCAGCCTCAGTTCTAGGCATATACATATTTATACACACACACATATATTTTTATTATACATATGCATACGTATATATATATATATATACACATATATATGTGTGTGTGTCTGACAATAAAGGACTTCTAACGATTAATAACTTACGAAAACTGCTAAGATTGCCGGAAAGACTATCGAAACAACCCAATTAACACGGAAGTGCACCGAATGTACACAATTTTGATCACTGGTTGGTCGGGATTTGATCTTGCAAGTCCTCGGATTTCAAAAATTCCGTAAGTAAAATGTCCCAAATTAACGATACATCCTCAAATCCAACAGTCGGTGGAAGAAATGGATATTGACCACCCATAAATCAGAAAAATTTATAACTTATAAGATATACTGAGAAACCGATAACTTTTAATAAAATACTTTTTTTAAAAAGAAACTATAATAGAAGTTCGTGTCCTTAAAAATTAAGAATAATTTAAAAATTTTTAATTTTCATTACAAATAAGCTCCATCTGGCAGCAAGCTCTCAAAACTTATTCGTAAATCGTTACTTAAAAAACTAATAAATATCAGTAAATATTAATTTTTAGAAACATTGAATAAATTAATTGAAATACAGAATTGAAACAAAAGATTAAACGGTATAAATATTTATCTAGTTTTTGTAAATGCTATTGCAGGAATGCTCAAAGTCCCTGATCGTAACTAATTCAGAAGGATCCTTATGGAAAATTAAGGGAATACGCGTTAGAACCCCTTAGAAAGTCCTCCTACCAAGGCACCCCCCCCTTTGGCAGATCGCCCTAGTGTAGCGTTGCCATAATCACACAACCAAGCGGATTGGTCGCCGATCGTGCCCGGGGTTCGAACCAAACGCTTTCCGTCTCCCAGTTGAGAGCGTTACGCGCTCAATCACTGGTAGGACTACATGAATTTTATAAATTATATAAATGTCATCTGCCCAAGGCATCCTTCCGAAACCATGTTTTATAAAATGAATATAATGTGACTTTAATCTTCCGCAAATAAAATCTTAAGAACTGCAACTCTTTGGTATTAAAAAAACAAAGTTACTTTCATGCATATATATCTGTCTATCTATTCTATATACATATATTCTCTTGAAACCTGCTATCCATTAAAATGAATGTTTCGTTCTTTTATTAAATTTCCTTGTTGCAAGCTAAAGTGAACTGTAGATGAATTACAAATACACTTCCAGTTATATATTTTATAAGTTTTATAATATCAACTTCCAGTTTTTTTAGGCCGATCATTGTAACTTGATCGATCAAGGCCCAGAGTTAGCTAGTTTACAAAATGACGAGAGAGAAGAGTAAAGTTGGAATTCGGCTTCCTTTGACAGTTAGAAAGTTACTAAAAGTTAAATGTAATTTTTAGTAAAGTAATTTTATGTGGATTTTTGTGCTATTTTGATAATAACATTTTTATATTCTGATGGTTTTAGTAATATTTAAATTATACTACAGTGCCTTCGACCCCAGTATCAACTCTCATGGACGTGTTGCTACAGAAAAATGAAAAATTTTATTGATAAAAAAACCTTATACTTTTATTCAAATTATTATCTTATAATTATTTATTCATTATACCTCATAATTATTTATTTATTTATTAAAAAAAAAACAGTGTTAGTACATTCATATGTCTATATATTATTATGCTCGAGTCTCAGGAGTTTATGTATATATATCAAATATATACACGCACATACATGCATAATATAGTACTTGAAAAATATATCAAATCCTCAAAATTGTAATAACCTTGTTTTATGGCTAGCTTTCAAAAGGATTGTTTATTTCTGGAGTTATCAATAGCTTACATATATCCCAGTGTACAATGCGCACCATCCTTCCCACACTTTCTCTTTATTTATTTTAGGTATAATATTAGTAGCACCTGCTCTTGAAAAATGTTTTTCAGAAATACCTATGTGATAAAGATTTTCTATTATGATCAATATTGCTCTGTCCACTTGCACCTATTTTAAATACTTGCTAATGTTTTGTTCCCGGACAATGATTAGAAGATAAGGATAGAGGAGAATAGTTAATTCCCCGTTTTCCCTTTCAATAGGGATAACATAGAAAGCAAAAGAGGATTATGTTTTACTCACACCCCAGCCACTTCTAAGATTGATTACTGAAACGGTGACACCCCTTGTGGTGAAAGGGGATGAAATTTCCTGGGGTCTCCGGGCGAACCTCGGGCGGTTCGGTATTTTGAGCGTAGTCCAAATATTGGGCTCTGGTATTGAAAGGGTTAAGTATGTTGAAAAATTTGTATTATCATATTTTCATTAATATGTAATTTAAGAAATGTTTCCTTTATACCCACCCTTTCAACTGACAAGAGGGTAAAATCTAATTTGTTTTTCTGTTCTAAAGTTTTATAAAACTTTATAAATACAATTTTCTATGCTCTGGTAAAGAATAAATGAATATTTGAAATATCTAGGGATGCACTTGATATCCGGCTGATTTATCAATATCCGAAATATCATCGGATATCTGAATCACGATCACCGGATATCCGACTTCTCTTTTGGATATCCGGCTCACGACTACGTAAGGTCTATCAACAGTCCACTAAGTCTGTATTTTTTAAATAAAAATTACTCTCAGTAATGTTTTCTTCTTAATATTTTTACTACTTACAGTTTTAAAAAAAATTAAATATTCTTAACTGCTTTTCTTTGTAATTTAAAACCTCAACCAATGAGAACAGCAGTTTTGCTTTGAAATTAATCTGAAAAATCTGAGCTTAATACCTTTATTTTCTGATTCTAAAATAAGACATTAAGTTGTTCATTAAAATGTAACTTTCTATTAAATATATTTTTCTTCTAAGTTAAACAATTAAACAGACCAATTTTCATTTTTGTTTTTTAAATTGTACGTTAAAACTTCGTACTTATGCAGGGTACCGAAGCCCGAGCCCGAAATTTCAGCTAATAGGTATATAAAAGTCAATGACTTCATTGGTAGAATATCATAAATTTTACCGTTTGTGCAAATTAAAGACAAATATAACAGCAAACTATTAATGCACTACCTAATTCGTTATATTAAAGTTTATCAAATAATATTAATTAGTTTATTTCTCCCATGAATAACTTTTTAAAATCTGTTTACAAGGAATACGTTCTATAAAAGAGAAATTTCTCACAAGCCTGAGCCTGGTTTGGGCTGAGTCCATTTCATCTGTAGTGCCCACCCCCCTGACTTATGGCTCACCAACTAGCGATGAGTGCAACCCCACCCCCCTCAATAATTTTAAGAACTTATCCGTTCAGGAAAGTTTTGTGCGCCTGTTTTTTTTCTTTTTTTATTAAGAAATCAAATCCGGTGTATTTTTACTATTTAATCTTCCCAATATTATGTAAGATTTTCTGAAATCTAGATGTTAATTAAATTATAAAGTACAACTCAACACTTATTCAAGTCGAAAATTTGCAATTAATTATATTTTTAAGACTGCTTAAGTAGAAAAATTCTATATATTTTGAACCAACTTTATTCCAAAAACTAGAATTTTCGAACATTTTCTTCTAGTGACATCTGTGTTATTTTAATACGTACTTTGTTAGCAATGTGCAGACAATTTTAATCTTGTGATCAACCTTATTCCAAAGAGCAGAGTTTCGGAATTTTTTTTCAAGTGATGTCTGGGTTATTTCAATATTGTGTCTGCATTGTATACGTATAATATTCTAATCCTGTCACCAACCTTATACAGAAGGGCAAAGTTTTGGAAGATTCTCCTTAAGTCATATCTTTGTTATTTTAATATTGTATTTGAATTGTGTAGGGTATTTTAATCTAGTGATCAACTTTATTCCAGAAACCAGAGTTTTGGATGATTTTCTTCAAGCTATATCTTTCTTATTTTAATATTGTGTCTGCATTATTTAGAATATCTTAAATTTGTGAGCAACATTAAATTAAAAACAAGCATTTTGAAAAAAAAAGATAAATAAAAAATCTAGTCATAAGATTTTCTAAGTTAATTATGTGTTACTGCATAAAACTGTACATTTTGACTTATTAATTGCAATAAGAAACTGAGTTAGTACAGCCTGTGCATTATAATTAAAGCTTTATTTTTTAAAATTAGCGTCACTGTTCTGTGGCTGTTAATTATAAAAATAATGATAGGTTTGTGTTTGTGTGATCTTCATTATAAAATACAGGTTGATTCAAAAAATAACGTGACCAATTTCAGAGCATCATAAAATTTTATTGAATTAAGTTATTTACACAAAATTTTCAATGTGGTTTCCTTTAGCATAGTGCACTTTAAGTAAACGTTTAGGTCAAGACAAAAGAGCTTTTTATACCATTTTTTGGAGGTATTTTTCCAACTTCCTCTTTGATTGCTTTTTAAAGCCCTTAAAGTGTTCTTATCTTACGTCTATTCAATTGTTCTTTTAAGTATCCCATAAAAAAATAATCGCAATTAGCACAGTCAAGGGATGATAGTAGCCATTTTCTGGAGAAATAAAGTTAATTTTTTAAAAAAATCTTTCAGCCATTTGACAGTTGACCTTCCAGTATGACTTGGTACAGAATCTTGGTGTAAAGTTTTCTTGGGGGTAAAGACGTTTACTTAACCTTTGGTTCTACAAAAAATGGTTTTATTAAGCCTTGAGAGGACATTCCCATCCATACCACAGTACCTAACGTCCAACTTGCCTTCTGCAAAACAGCTGCGTCTTTGCGATGCTATTGAACCTCCTTTTGCCAGTTGTGAATTAGACGAAACAACGCTTCATCAGAAGTTCTCCATGTTTTGTATCAACCTTTGCGTAACATTAAATACAGGAGCCAAGAACGTTTTCTTCGTTTTTCTACAGTGTTTGCAGATATTTGATGACAAACTCGTTTCTTCAATTTTTATGGGCAATTTTCTCTATCTGACGACAAATTGTCGATTGGGATACCTGTAGTTTCTTTTCTAAAGTTCTTTGAGGAAGAGGATTTTCTACAACGATAAGTCTTTTCAGCTTCTTTTTTTCTTTTTCACCAAGGACATCCTTTCGTCACCATTTTCCCCCTGGAGCTCTTGATTGCCAGCCATATTTTATTTCTTTTCAAAGTTTAGATAGTTATACATTAGAAAAATGCCTTTTCTGAACTTTAAATGCTTTATTTATAACAGAATTTGAGCAACCATCCTACAAAAGCTTAAAAATTTCGTTTCGAGTTTGAGGATCTAATTTCGGAACCAAATTTACTCCCACTAATAAAAGTTAGTTCGATTGGTAATTTAAACGTTTAATTTTAAAATAAAACAGGCGGTAAATTAAAATTTACCATACATAATTATATGCTTTTAAAATTGGTCACACTAATTTTGAATGAGCCTGTATGTATTAGTTATATGCAGCTGCAAAAGAGCTGATTGAAAATCCGGGATAGATTGATATATTTCCTGTTTATAACAAGAAAATTTTATATAGAAATATTTTTTACTATGGACGTTTATTGAGATTTAAAAATCATTTATTTAGTTTTCTTTTCAGTATCTTTAGATATATTTATTGTAGAATAAGACATTGTAGTAGCAGATACGGGCCTGGATTAAAAAAAAAAAATCTTATCTGGTTGAGATAATCGCCAGCCAAACCGGTACATAAGCATATATCTACAGAGATAATTATATTGAAGAATTATTAATTAACTCGCGAAATTAATACTGAATAGCATCTTTTTCTGAAATTACTAATTAAGTAATATATTATTAATATTATAATATTAGTTAAGTATTATAATTAGAATTAACAATTAGAATCTTATTTTTAGTAATAATTCGTACTTAGAATATTATTTCTAATTATAATTAATAATTATAAAAATTTTAAATAAGATTAATTAATAATTAAATATTTCTAATTTCTAATTAGAATATTAATTAACTAGATTAATAATTAGAATATTAATTAGTTGGACAAAACTCTCTGTGCCCCTCCCGAAACAAAATCCTGGCTACGCCAGTGTTAATTTTCATTCATAATATATTTTAACAGATTTTTGGACTTTGCCCAGAAGGGGGCGATCGCCCCCACCGCCCTCCCCTTGGATCCGCACCTGGCAAGATAAAGGCAATAATATAAACTTTTAAAAATTTATGTTTTGGATTACATTTGGGTACTTACGTATTATCCCGGTGGCCCACCAAGACGAGCAATTTTACGCCAAGATAAACGCCGGACAAATGAAATAATTCATGGTTAGAAAAACGTTTGGCAACAGTTTGCCAGCACATTTGATGCAAAAATCATTTGGCGAAAATGACCGCCGGGATAATACGTAAGTACCAAATTTGTTTTCTTGTTTTTAGTTATCTAAACAAACATATGATTTTAAATGCACAATTAGTGCATTATTGTTTTAATAATTTAAATATACACTGCAAAATGGGTCCTGATAGCGCCAACTACCTGAACAACTACTTTGTAAGGAAATCAGTGCATTTAAGCAGCCACTTCTTTACTTATTGAAGTGGTTTGGAATCCCAGTAGCACACAATTATGTAAAATTCGTTAAGCTAGATAGAAAATGTGGATAGACAACCTTTTTTTTTTAAATGAAGAGAGTGGTTAACATGGGCGCCCATAAGGGGGGGGGGCAAGGTAGGACACTTGCCCCCCCTAGAGTTTTAGGTTAATGTCTCATGATGTATATAAATGGCAAAACCATAACTAAATTTGTTAAAAGTTTGAAATTTGCCCCCCTCTAGAAAACTTTTTTGGAGTTTGCCCCCCCCCCCTAAAAAAATTCCTATGGGCACCCATGGTGGTCGTAAATATCTAGTCATGCTAACTAAACCAAAGTATAAACTAACATCTTTCATGATTTTCATTTAGCTGACATCACAAACGCTATCATGGCCTATAAAAGGGCATTTGGATATTTAAAACTATTACTGAGATCAGCTTTAATGAAGCATCTTCCTCATCGTACAACTTTAAAAGTATATTCCTAACGCTAAAGCATACTCTACTGAACTCCCCGTCAGATTACGCAATTTTAAGTCATGCTAAGGACGGGCAAACATTATTACAATAGAAATATTTACTATATCATCGAATTACTCAATAGTGGAGGTAAAATGCGTAATCAGAGCTTCAATCACAATCCACACCATCAGGCGCATAGCCAGAAATTTTTTTTTTTTTGGGGGGGGGGGGGGGGGATATATGAACTTATATGTGTATGATACCCAGAGACCGTCGTGTTTGAACGTGGATATTTGACGGGGTTTGGAAGCAGCAACACATGGGGTGTCCTCTACCGAACCAGAGGCGTAGCGAGAGCATCATGATTGGGAGGGGAGAGTTGTAAAATATGCCAACTCAAAATTTGGAAATTTTTGAAAAGTAACCAAGAGTCAATTCATTTTTTCCCCATCATTTTAAAAAAATAACCCTCTCAGTGTCTTTTGATAAAGCGCTAAAATAAATCTTTAAATAACCGAAATAAAATATATTAAACTGTGCACTGAACCATGTTTAATGGTTGCCAATACATATTTCTGTCAAAACTTTCTGTTCTGAAAATAACAATATCGTAGCCAGGTGGATTAAAACAAAACCAACGTCATTTTAATAAATCAGAAAGTCTATATTATATCCATTCAAACACATTTTATAGAATAAAAATTCAATAAATGTTACAGAAAATGCAAGTAATAATAATTAAACTAGCAAAACGGCTCCATAATTTGCTTAAATTAGGTGTAACAAATTTAAAAAAAAATAAATAAATTTACATCTACATAATTTTCGATCTATCTCAATGCTCTGATTATTTAAATATATAGATAAACTTTTGCAGTAAATTTGTTTCTGTTTAAAAATCAATCACCGAACTCTCACTTCCTTTTTCTAACCGATTTTTTAACACTGATTTTAGTTCTTAGAGTCTACCAAATTTTAGGTTTTTGCATTTTACACAGAATAATACATAAATATTTTTAAATATATAGATTTAAAAAAGTATTTAAACACAAAGTTTATAAAAGAAATGAAGTTTTAAAAATTTCTAGAACGGCAGTAAATGTGTGGTTGAAATATTTTTTTTTTTTTTTTTTAAATATAAACTTAATATGGAACTCAAAACTTACTACCGATTTTTCAACACTGATTTTAGATTTTACAGTCCATCAAAAAAAAAAATTTTTGGATTTTTTTCAGAATTACTCATAAATATTTTTAAACGTAACTTTCACAGTAATCTTTCATATAGACATGAAATGAAAACATTCTTGGGATGCAAAATTAAATTTTCACAAGTAAACTACAATCAAATTAAAGATGTAGAGTTAAACAAAAAACTAATTCAATAAAAATGTATATATATACACAACTTGGTACAGCTTTAGTATGGTCCCTTTGGCGTGCTTTATTTGACGACTTTTTTTGGCGCAATAAAGGATGCCAATATGGTAACCCCGCCGTCTGATGATCCCGAGCAGTAGATTCATCCGTGATGTCACGGTTTCGCTAACGTTTTCCTCCAGCGAATAGGGAGCGTTTGTTCCTTTATTACACTTTTGGAGACCCCTTTGCCAGTATTTCGCGCGGGTGATAGGTATTATTGGAGGATGTATGGGAGGATACGAGGATGATAAGCATTATTCGTTATGATTTGAATTAGTTCTTTATTTTGCTTACGTAGTCTTTTGTCAGAATGCTAAAATGTATTTTCATTTTTTTGTCTTTTTTATTTGTTATTTTTGTGAGGTACTGCCTTTAGAATATTATTTGTTTGCATTGTTTAATTTAATCTACTAAAAAGAGAAAGGGGGGGGTTGAGGGGGGGCACAGCCCCCCCCTCACACAAAAAGAAAAGTTATTAAATTTTATTAAACCGAATCTATATGTACATGTAAGCTTGTTATCTCTTTAATTTTTTTTCATAAAAATATTTAAAAGCCATTAAAATAAATCATAGCAAAATTAACGGCGACGATCAATTATCTCGGAACCAGCGCCATCCGATCCGCCATATTGTTTACAATTGGCATCGGCAAGGCAAACTTGGGTTGGCGACAAGATTTTGTCGCCAAATCAAATAATCGCCAAAAAGGGACCATACTAAAGCTGTTCCAAATTGATTATAGTTTGCCCTTTTTGAGGTATATTTTCTGCAGCATTTCTTTAAAGTATATGAGAAAGGAAAAAAATTGAACTCATTTCCTTAAACATCTGGATAAAATCTGCAGAAAGGTGGCAGGGACAGTTCAAAATAATAATCGGAGGAACTGCCGACTGTGTGTGGGATAATTTAGCAGCCTGAAGGCCTGGGCACCCAGTGGACATGTAGACGTTAAATAAAGGAGAAACACGTTTTAATCTTCCCTTCTGTCAATTCCAAGTCTGGTATTCATCATCATCACTGACTGCCCTCCCAAGGTTTACTAAGCTATTCTTTTTATACCCCTAAGATCGAAACATGCCCACTGCATGTTTCAGAAGAGAAAATAATAATTAAAAAATATAGTAATAAAAATAATAAGATTCTGAAATTAATGTATCCTAAATACATTTTTTCCCACCTGACATACAATTTTTCCCAAGTGACGAACGAGATTTTGCAAACTCGTATAAATTTTGGGAGGGGATACTCCCCCCCTTAGCGACGCCTCTGTACCGAACAATAGATGGGGTGGAAACCACAAGCGTAAAAACCGCAATATTATCCACGGTCCCCAATTACCTGTTGTCCGGAGTATCTCCCTCTTTCTTCTCAGTGCGTAAAATTTATTGCTTACAAGTGATAATTGGCCAAGCGACCCTCGACGGTCTCTGGATATCGGCAGAGGCCTTAATCCAAAAATTTCGGGGGGGGGATATATTCCGATATCCCCCCCCCACTGGCTACGCCCCTGCACTTCATTATAACGCTGTAACGATATGAAGAATCGATCAAACGAATGATACTTTTTAAGTTGTTTTAGTGTTTAAATTGCTCATTAAAGCAATATTTTAACAAAAAAGTAACAGAAAACAGTAAAATATTAAAAGAAATGACTTACCAACGTTGTTGTTGTTGAGAACATATTTATAACGGATTTGTGCCATAACAACATGTGGAACATTCACTCCGGCCGCTCGCTGACGTCAGTGAATGTTTCTCAGTGATGCCAATTTACCAATGCGTAGCTCACGAAATCATAGAGGAAAGTGGAGAGCGGGACTTTAAATCTTTACTGACTTTGATACTTAAAAATGAACTCTTATAAATTAATGGAAGTATTTCATTCATTTATAAATATTTATTTAAACCAGAATTATGAAAGGAACATCATGTTGAAATATTGCAATTTATTCAAAATTTAACTCTTGGCATAGTACTTGTATTTTTCAGAAGACATTGCTTATTACATTAGCTCATTTTGTGATACATTTTCATGAAACTTTTTACACCCTCTAAAAAAACAGAGTGGCTATTCGGATCAGACCGACAGTGCCGATGCTTACAGACTATTCGGCCCATTCTGTAGTGCTACCATCTATATTTACATGTTCGTACTAATAATGCACCAATAATATATTGAAAATTTTATGTGTATTTAGAGATTCAGACCAAAGAAAACGAATTTCGTCCGCAATTTCTATTTTTTAAATTTATATTAAAGCTTTGGTCTGAAATGAGCAAGCTTTTCAAGGTATGAGCCTAGCTTCGGAGGACTTTTTTTTAAAGTAAAAAATTTAATGAAAAATCCATGTTTTAATTAAGATGTGGTAAAAAACTATAAAAATTTAAATGCCCGTTAATGAAATTCAGTGTAAGCTTTGCAATAAAGGCAATCTTAAGTTTCCGACAGGTTTGACGATTGGAAATAGAATTGCATGAAAATTCTTTTATACATATTTAATGTATGCATGACGTTATTTTATACGTATGTAAAATTATCAAATGAAACAAACAATTTTGCAAATTTTTATACTATTTCAACTTTAACGATCGTCAAATTTATCGGAAATCATCCTCGTTTGTTAACTTTGCTTATGATTTTTTTAATGACTTTTACGTATATTTTTATGTAAAGTATTATATTTTTAAATATATTTGAAGCTTGCACATATATATAAAGCTTTGGTTTAATAAAATGTGATGGGGGTTGGTTGATTTGGTTGGGGGTGATGATCCCCAAGTTTTACATAAGGGAAGAGGGCTCCTCCTGCCGTGTTAGTTTTCTTAAAATAAATTTAATGATGCAAACACATACAATTCTAAAGATGGAGTACCTCAAGAAAGCAGGGCCCGATTATGACAGCAGGGACCTCGGGCATTGGTGGATTTGGCGGCCCCATCAATGAAATTTGTTTTATTTTACATAAAATTTTGATATAAAAAAGAAAATTTCAGAACAACCTTTGAAATTGGAGGCCCTTTCGAGTCGGGGGCCCTGAGCAAAGTCCCGATTTGCCCATTCGATAGTAAGGCTCTGCACGAAAGTAACATAAATATAATAAAGTCAATAAAAAAACACGGAAATATTATATTCTGCTCTATATATTCACTTTTTCAACGAATCATGCAATTAAACAAGTTTAGCTTTTCGAAGAATAATTCTTTTATTTTATTTATTATTTTTTTCCCCTTCTTTACGCGAAACATTGGAAAGAGAAAATCTAAAATGAAGGCGATATAAATTACCTTATTTATTTATATGTATTTCATTTTATTTTTTGCAAACATGTCGATGTATAAATTTTTTTGGAGAGCTGTAACATAGCTCAAATATAATTTTCACAGTGACCTTTTGTGTGCTAAGCAGATAATATTTTTGCACTTATTTAATTGAACAAACTAGTGTCGGGTTTAAAAATATAAAAAAAGGGTCAGGTCATAAAATGAATTATTTTTAATTTTAAATAGTTATAAGCATAGCACATTTTAGATTTTAAATTTTCTTAGCCACTTTGCATTGCGCTAGTTACAACTACAGTTGTACACATTTAATTTGTACACAGTTGTACACATTAAGTTGTACACAATTTTTAAAATGCTTCCCCTAATACAACACATTCCCATAACATTTTTCTTTTTTATGAGCACTTTGTCCTATGACGTGAAATGGTAAAATGAGTAAGTATTCTATTAGATAAATTGTCATATTTAAAGAATGTTAAGCAAAATACTAAATAAACAGTGACGTTGTTTTATATGTTTTACAGCATTTGTATTTAAGTAATTGGCATATTTCATTTGTTCTATTTATACATTTAAAACATCAAAAATTGGTTCTCAGAATTAAGTATCATCAATATTGTCACCAGTCATTCAAGGATTCTGGCCTACCTCGCGGCTGTCGATCTGGAGCTTTGGGCGGTTTTCTCTAGATGTCGCACGTGAATACGCGGTTGAACCCCTTAGAAAGTTCTTCGCCCAAGGCATCCCTTAGACAGATTATCTCACGTGTAGTGTTTGCCTTAAATACACAATGCAATACAATGTATCCGTTCATTTTATTATCAAATGACCAAGTTGATAATAAAATGAATGATTCGATCAAGAGAATTTGGCACTACGAAATATTCGTAAAAGTACTGTATGATCTATTTTGCATAAATGTTATCGGTTATGTACTTGTAGAGTTCAGCCACTATGAGAACGGACTAAGATATCCTCCTCCATTTTTCCACGCACATATCGTCTTCAGAAAAGAAAAAAGATATTATACAATTACCAATCAAATTAACTATATTGTTTTGCTAAACAAGAACAAGGATCGCTGATCGTACTGCAATGCAATAAAATTAAAGGCAAGTCGTTTCGAAATTGGGTACCCAACACTTTTGAGTACCATCTCTTATCTTGCATATGACAGTCAATCACCATTAAATGAGTACTAATGAATTGAAAGTTTAAATTTTATTAATATGTAAATATGTACCGATAGGTGGTCGGAAAAAAGCGCACAACTTTGAAGAGCTTATTTTTTTTTTTAGATGAGTGAGGGGGGGGGGCGTGAAATAAAAAATCTAAGGAAGGAGTGGGGGCCCAAAAGAGCGCAAATATAGGTACATTCATGTACTTTGTATTTATCTCTATTTAAAATTGACATTCAGGTATTTTTCCAAGGACAGTTGTCTGATTTATTTATACACAGTATGCACAGTAGTCCCATTGCCACCTAGCTTTTGGTGAAGTGAATTTTTTTTAAGTATTTGAATTTTTTTTTTTTTCTTTTGTATCAGTTTTACACTAAAATGTTTCATACTCTGAATGCCCCCCCCCCCCCCAAATAGAAACACTAGTATTTTCACTTAAATCCTGGGTTCAAATCAAATTTGTAGAAGGGGGGGGGGGGTGAAGGCGTTTTTTTCCAGTTGCACTTTAAATACATAAAGAATGTAGGAAAAAACGCCAACCATAAAAAAAAATAATCCCCCCCCCCCTCAGACCGATAATTTTTATTTAAATATCGTACATGAACTTGTTTCGTTGTTTAGTAAGTATGATAATGTATTTAATCAAATATTGGCTTTCCCCCAAATGCTTTTGTTTTTGAGTAAAGGAGCAACTTTTTTAATTTTGGAGCATACAATTTTAATCTATTATCATATTAATCACGAAAATTTAAAACATAAAATCCCGACAAAAAGGAATTGCTTTTTGTCGGTCAAGCCACATGTTCCAGGTCATGAAGGTCATAAAAGGGAGGAAAGGAGGGGTGGGAAATCTTCCCTTTTTTTTCCCAGGAAAAAGAAGGGAAGATTCCTGCAACAAAAGATATTACGGCTGTCGGAAATCGTGTACGGGAGAAAACAAGCTGGTGTTTTGAGATTGATTCCTGTTCAACTCACAAAATGCATGTACTGTACAAACATTTTACATGGGGTTGGACGGCTGCCATCTTGGATTCTCCATTACCATGTTAACCTACGGGGAAATTTTGCCCGTTCCTAGTGGTATAATGTCAAATATTTTAATTAAAAAAAAAAAAAACGTAGGTTGTACAGCAGACAATTGGCTAAATAGGAACACTTTTATTTTTGCATTTTTGTTTGATAACGTGGTTAAAATTCAGTTGAAAGTTTAAAATTTCATGCACTCGCAGATATAATCCGTCAAAACTACATTGGAAATCCAATATATTCGTTTAAAGAAAATGTTCATAGATAGAAAAATGTTTAAACTTTCTTACAGATATGTTTAAAATTAGTGTTGTATATTCTTAATACCCGTGAAGTGCGTTCAATATTAAATTCACAAATAAACTCTTTTACGTGAACTCTCTGAGCAGGGGGGGAAATGATGGATTCTGATTGATTTGAGGAAGTTGTTAGGGATCCGTTCCGTCCTCCCGTTGGGGGACGGGGGGGGATGTCTCTTTGATGAGAAGGGGGGATGGAAATCAACAGTGTAAGAATTCATTCATCTATAATTTTTTTTATTGTTTGAAACTTTGGGGATCCCTTTTAAATGCAAAAATTGATTCAGAGTTCAAATTTTAAAAAGACATCTTAATTTGAACAAAAGTTAGAAATTTATTTTCAAAACGTATTTTTCTTTCTTTCTTTCTTTGTGATAACTGAAATTTGTAGTGGAATGTATATTGAATAACTGGAATAGATATTTATACCATTATATAGTTATTTCGAACAGAAGTGTTATTAATAATTTCATGCATTAACTATATTTTAATTGTTTGTACTATTGGATTAATTCTTACAAAAATTAATAAAAATGAAAATTTAGGTTTAGAACAACTTAACTTTATCAAGTGTCTCTTAATTTAAACTTTTATTGATGATTCTTAACAAGGTGATCAAATAAATAGTTTATTAAAATGTGCTTCTTATGCAAAATGTTTACTTAATTAAGCATTTTCTTGCCTGTTAGGTATGTTTGGGTGATTATTTTTGTTATAAAAAGAAAAAAAAAACCCTTAAAAATCTCTTAAAGAAATATTCTAACTTAACTATTTTTAATTTATTTTAATAAATTAATTAAAAGTTAATTAAAATGTAATTAATTCTTTTACATTACTTAGCTTTATCAACTTTATTAATTTTATCTAATTTTTAATAAAGACTAGTAATTAATTTATTAATAAAGATTACTAATTAATTATTATTAATTTATTAATCAATAAAGCATTGTTTTACTCAATTTTTTATGGTTTTTTTGCGAATTAGAAGTGCTTTTAATGGGGATGTGTACTGCCCGTTTTAAGAAACACAATGCCTTTTAAAATAATGATGCCCTTTTTTAAAACCTTTACACCCTGCCCTTTTCCCTACTTAGTCTCTGAACTTAGAGCTCTGAACTTGATAACACGAGAAGAACGCACGTTTCCAAAGGAAAGCTTTCGTTCTTCATCAGCTTCAAAGGAGCCAACTGAGAATTTGAGTGTTTATTTGTAATTTAAAAACGGGAGCTTTGCTAATTTATTATTGTTTTTGCGTCATTTATTATTTTTATTGGTGTGAGTAAAGAACGAAAATTATATTGTGTCAAAATGCAATGGTAAAAGGATAATGAAATTATTAATAACGAAAATAACTTTAGAAGTAATTACATTTATGCTTATGAATAAAGAACCGTACTAGATTTCGACTTGCATCTTTTATAATTCTAAGAAACTACACAGCTAATGAACTTTCAAACGGAATAGTACATTATTAAATTGCAATCTTAAAGACAAAATTAGGACTGAATAATGTAAAATAATTTTGGCAGTTTTATATGTATAAATTTTTTATTTGAACCGGTATTGACGTATATCCAATATTTTAAATATTCTCAGTGAATACTAAAAAAATATATTATGTAAGTACCTACATAAAATAAGAAGCAACTTATTTATTGTATTTCATGCCAAACTAGGATTATCAAATTAAAAAAGAAAAGAAAAATAAAAGGTGTTATTTTCTACGAACCCAAAGGTTCAACTATACTGCTATTACTCAAGTGAACCATCTCACGCCCTTGTTGAAGCTTCCCTTCTCACCTTAGATCAGGGATGGGCAAACTTTTTCGGCCGCGGGCCAAAAATCGAAAAAAAAAAAAAAAAATTGGCGGGCCAAGATAAATTTTTCTAAACTTTTAAAAGCAATATACAAGTATTACAATTTAAATATGTTAATGAGATGAATGTAATTGCGATTTCATTTTTAAAAGTTCCTTATATTGAGGTTCGAAGTGAGATGCACTGATTCTAAGGAACGAGGCTCAGTGTTCATCTGTCAGTCTACTTCTGAAAGAATTATCTCTAAGGTTCATAGTTGAAAACACTTGTTCACATATATAAGATGATGCAAACATATTACTGATTTTCTGGGCGTGAGATTTTAAATTTGGGAAACTTACTTTCGATAATCATTTGTAAAACTAACTTTGGCATATTTAGGAACAACTGCTTGAGAGGATCGTTAGATTGCAATTCAATTAATTCAAGCTGCAAATCGGACCTCACTGCTTCAAAATTTACGTTGAAAGGCATGGTAAAAATATCCAATTCTGTTTGAATGGTACTGAAATCTTGAAATCTGCGTTCGAACTCAAAGTGCACTTTTTTCAAGCCATCTTCATAATTCTTATAATATATAAATATTTAAATATATAAATAATATAAAGGATTTATAATATATAAATATATATATTCTTTCAATTTCCGTCGGACCGGCAAATTAAAATTCCATCCGCGGGCCGTAGTTTGTCCATCCCTGCCTTAGATCCTCATAAGAACTTTGAGCACCTCTGAATGTTTAAAACCTTCGGAATTAGCTAGCGACTGCCGAGAGGTTCTTCGGAACTACGGATTCAACGTGCACGTTCACCGCATGAAAACGGTGAGTACAGTGGTAGGTTGGGAATGGAATCGGTGAAACTTCAGTGGTAGGTTGGGAATGGAATCGAACACGAAAGCTGTTTCAGTAATTGGTCCAATCCTATATCTGCAAAAGTTTAAGTTGAAGGACTTGGGTTGTATCCCATCTAACCAAAGATCCCCGTGTACATGCGCGGCGAATGTGCATCTTAAATCTGTAGGACCGTATTTTTTACACTCGGTAGGTTGGTAGGTAGGAGATGGCTGCGGATCCAGGAAAGACGCCCTTTCTGGGCATGTTCCAAACAGTGGGGTCTTGCCAGGAAGGGTACTTATCAATAAATCTTAAAGGATTAGCTCCTCCCCATATAAAAAAAGAAAGAATATAAAAAAAATGTATGCGTGTAATCTTTACGTGCGGTTGAAGTAAAACTTCTTTGACGTTTACGACACATATCACTGAAATGATTGAACGTTAACTTAAAATAAATATCATATTATAATTTAATTATATTTATTATTCATGTATTTTACAAAGATTATATAAATGTTATATTCATATTTTTCATTGGAAATAGGTACTTGAATGTCATCATAATTTTTTATGTATGAAATTATAGGTTTGTGGTAACTATAATGTGAAACATAAATTTTACTCTCTAAATTTTATAATTTTCTTGAAAATACAGCATCTATCGTTGTACCTAAACGCGTTGTCGATTGAAGTCGAGAAGTATTCATAGTCAGATCCAATTTTTCTTTTAAAAATCAACTAACGGCTGAGATTCTTGAGAGCAAATATTAACATTAAAATCTCCAGTAAGAATCATCGGTAATTCATGATAATTACTTAGAATCCAGGAAATGTCCATGTTGTAACCATTGTTCCGTCTGGAGGTTGGGTTTGAATTGGGGGGGGGGGATGTCCTGTAGTAGGGATGCACCGAATACCATATTTTGCCGAATAACGAATACCGAATACCGAATATTCGGTTAAAATTCTAACCGATTATTCGCCGAATACCGAATACTTGGTTAAAATTTATTAAACTTATTAAACCATTATTAAACTTTGATTGCAATGATTAATTTAATTAGTTTTTTCTTAAACAATATTTCATATGAAAAAACACTCAAAATACTGGTGTTAAATGATAAAATAAATAAAAACTTTGTGGAAAAAAAACAGTTCCCTCTGCTCAGTAAGACGGAAGGGCTAGTCTGATGAAAACCGAAAGAATTTTTTGATCGAAACGATCGTTACGCCTTATAAGTAACATTTTATGTAGTTTTTTTTTTTTTTTTTTCAGAGAGGTTTTATTTATTTTAATATTTCATATGTGTAAAACTTCAAAAATTAAAATGTTGCAAAATTTAATATCCAGGTGTGCTTCCTTTATATATTATTAATAACTTTTTTAAATATTAGTTAAATACTGCTAATTATTTTACCTGCACATTTTACTAAAATATTAGCAGTTAATTGACTTTACATATTTATGAACACTTAATGTTATGAGTTTTTTTTTTTTCTGGTTACTTTTTCAAATTAAAATTAGTTAGTAATAGCAAGGTTAATGTAATGTGTCATAAGATTTAAGAAAAATTGAAAGGCAACAAAATTCAAATTTAACATCTGAGTTTTTTGTCTTACATTAAAACTAATTTCATTGTGATATTAGTTTTTTGTGTGATTGTGGAACGCTATGTTAGGGCTATCTGCCAAGGATGGACTTGATAGGAGGACTTTCTAAGGGTTTCTAACGCTTATTCACATGTGATATTAGTAAATAACAACTTGAATCAATTTAGTACTATGGTACTATACTGCATCTTTCAGTCATGATATAAAAAATATTTATTTGTTTACCGATTGGTAAATACTTCAATTTGTTTACGATTCGGTTGCCGAATATTTAGTATTCGGCCGAACCGAATATTCGGTTTGTCTGCCGAATAGGCAGTATAAAGAATTCCAACCGAATATTCGGTACATTCCTATCCTGTAGTCTAGTATTATACTTTAACTGTGTTCTTTAACTGATGTTTTCCTCTGTTTGTAGGGTTCGAATACAGATAGTATACATTTTTGTGTGTTTTTCTATCACAGTATTCTTAAGCGTTGATTTCGTCTGCTGGTAGATTTCGAATTATTATTCTGTATCCGTGTTTTTAAACTGTAGGTTCTGTCTATTGTTTGGGATTGATTGCAGACAGGGTCCGTTTCTATGTGGTGTTCCATCCCCGTGTTAAACCGTTGCTTGCTCCGTTTTGAGGTTGGGTTAGAATCCACGTAGTGTCCATTTGTTAGTCTTTTATTTTGTTCTTAAACCGTTTGCAGCCAGTGTTTGTTTCTTTGTGGTTTTACATACCCGTATTCTTAAACCGTTGTATATATATCATTACTATATATAAATATATATATATATATATATATATCATTACACTATATATATCGTTATAAATATTGCGTTCCCACAAACTACATTCTTCTAAATTTACTAACATTTCTTAAAATACAGCTTTTGGGCAAAATAAGAACATTAAATTAAATTGCAATCTTTCCCGTCTTCTCGTTTGCAGCTGCTATCCCTTTAATTGTGGCGTTCCATCCCCTTGTTCTGTCTGGAAGTTGGGTTAGAATCCAGGAAAAGTGTTCTTAAACTGACGTTTCCATCTACTGTTCTGGTTTTATTGAAGGCAGGTTCCATTTCTTGGTGATTTTTCAAAACCATGTATTGTATATTATTCATCTAAAAATAAGGATTATCGAGAACCTCCTGTGAGGTTGGGATTACATGTAAAATATTATGTTGGATGTACCTTCAAAACGCTTATTGATATATAAATAAAGATTGATGTCTCACGGCTCTTGACTGTTTTCCTCGCCGTTTCTTTTCCTAACAGGTTCCGCGTATTTTTACACCATGAATTCGGGGAATGTCGAAAGCAGGTCGAAAAGGTAGGTTTTTCAGAGGTTCTTCTTTTTCGGGGCGCGCTTGGCGTAGAGTATGACATATACGCCACTTCTTTACAGAGCGTTACTTCCATAAGAAAAAAAAAAAAAATCTGAGTTACTCCCTAGTCGCCACTAAAGAAGTTTTACTTAAAAAACATACAGTTAGGTATTGACATCCATTTTTTCAGGGTTGGCAAGATATTGAGGCATGATGGTTATTACCGTCAATATGTTTAAAAACCCAGATCTTTGGTTGCATTTCATTTTCATTTTATTTTAGCTCATTATAATTTAAATAAAAAGTGTATCTTAAGACATTAAATTTTAAAAAGTTACATAAAATGTTTGACAGAAAGTAACTTAAGATTAAGTTAAAAAATATAATTGTAAAACTTATATTTTCTAATATGATCACTTCTTAATTTTATATATTTGAAGCAGAAGAAAAGCCATTCCCGTCTTCTTGTTTTAATGCAATCAACCCAAATTTAAATGCTCATGTCTGATGGAAAGGTATATAAAACGTGAATCTTTAAGTGCAATCAGTAAAAGATAGCACTGAAACTTTTGTATGCTGATTTTAAATTTTAGACATATCTTCTCTAAACTTCGAAATTGGTTTGTTAATGAAAGGTTTGCAAAACTAGTTACTTGCTTTCGCATGCTTCAAAGCAGTGGTCCTGACTACTAAAAATGCCATTTTACACATATTTGTGGTGTGCATTTAAGTGAATTTTTAATTAAATAAAATTTTAAATTAAATAAAATAGTAGTTCTTCGCTTAGTTTATCTTTAGGGTAGTTATAAATATTTTCAAGATTATACAGGCATCTAGGTGTATCCTAAAAAATGTATATGCTGGAAGGATGGCCATAATAAAATATATTAAGTATAGTGCCTAAGTTTTTTGTTTTTTAAGCATATTTTAAACAATTTATAAACGCAAAATTTTGATTTTGAGTTACATCGTAAATCAAGACTTTAAGGTACGTACCAAAACGACTAATAATTTATATTTGATAGCACGTTAAAATAATTATTTAAATATCGAGGCTTTAGCCCCTCCTCCTCCACACCCCCAAATAAAAAGTTATTATTTCAGGCAGGGGCGTAGCCAGAAATTTTTCATGGGAGGAGGGGGGTTACGACTACTACAACTCATATATATGTATACGTGTGTGTGATAATGTAGTGAAGAATATACATTTTGCATGGCAAAAAATTCCTCATAGGGGGTTATGACCCCCCTAACCCCCTCGTGGCTACGCCCCTGATTTCAGGGTAGCATTTTTCTTTCTTGTGTTTAGTTCAATATTTTATTTTATTTATCCCCTCCCCAAAAATCAGAGTAGCATTTTATTTTGCTTTACTGTATATTTTGTTTAGATCAAACAAGTTCCCACCACCACTAAATAAATAAATAAATAAATTTAAAAAACTGAATTTGCAACTGTATTGCCCCTTGTCATATATGTGTTTGCGTATCAGCATTGAAAATTTTACTCAAGCAGAAATTTTTTAGTTTATTTTCTTCAGCACATAATATGAATTTAATATAACTTATTTTAAGGAAGGCGAGCATTACTCTGGATCCAATAATCACTCTAAAAGATCCTGTTAATTTAAAAGACAATTCGTGATCACGATATTGTGATCCTGAAGTCTTTATACATATTAAGATATGCGTACATGTACTTTTATAATTTTTTAATGTTATAACTTTGCCTCACACAAATACACCCAATAAACACACAAATATATGCATAATGTATTTGTCATTAAGATACATACATATAAACTATGCATTATAACTGGAAGTACCCAAAATTTACTTTTTTAAAATTTTTTGCATAAGTTTTACAATTTTTTGCATCCCTCCTTTTTTTTCGAGCGAGGAGAGAGAAGGGTAAAAAAGTAATAATTAAAAAATTACATTTATAACGTGAAAATTACATTAGTCATGAAATTTTTTAAATTGCAAATAAGAAGATAAGCCTTTGTCTAATACAATAAAAATTATTCGTATGATATGTTTAACTACACCCACTGAAAAAGTATTCGAGTATAAACCCAAATTTCTCATTTCAGTTTTGTAAGTAACTGATTAGTTTTTTTTTTTTTTAAATACGCACAACTCTAAAGAAATATAAGAATAGTTATTGTTATATGTTACATCATGGACATTTTATGAAGAACAATGCTTTGCATAAAAAACCGATATAGGAAATTCAACTTACGTTCAAATACTTTTTTGGGAGGGTGTGCATTTCTGTTTATACAATTTTGCACTTTCGCTTTATTTATTTTTCTTATATAGTCTTATATGTTTTAATTAAAATTATTACACATACTACCTTTTTTTTTTTGAGGGGGGGAGAAGGGAGGGGTAAACAACTGCATGGCTAATGTACTTTTTTAAAAGATAATACTTTGTCCAAGACAATAAACGTATCCATATGATTTTCTACTGCATTTCTATTTGTACAATTTTGCAAATCTGAAAATGATTTCATATGGCATAAAGAATATAACTGTTACGTACCATTTGAGCGTAAAAATTTCTTTTCGATTTTCCTGCTTTTCCGATAGTTGGATATTTTTCTATACACTTTTACTTACAATGTATATTTTTAATATTCGTAATCTGATAATCCCTGGCACTTTTGAATCAAAACAGGAACGGTACACCAATAACGTCGAACTTGTCTTCTAAAGAATGAGAAGTGCCTAAGACCGGCATAACCAAACTTAACGTGAACTGGCGGGAATATGGAAGATTCTAACAAACGATATTTCATCATACCCGAGAAAAAAGATAAGAGATAGAATACATCTACACAATCGCTCTCCTACATTTGTGCATTTGCATTATCGAAAACTTTGGTTTGTCAACTTTAGACTCTTTAGACAAGACTCAACGGTTCAAGAATCGCTATCATTTAATTTAATATTTTGTTTTACGCATGGAGAGTGCAATAGTAATTTTTGGAAAACAGGATTTTCGAAATTTCTTGTTTTTAGAGAGAGAGCGAGTAGCTCTATGAAATGAAGTCATGTTTATGTTTAAAAAGCCATTGATAAATGCTGTTTTTATCGTAAATTTTCTGTCTTCAGGTATTCATATATTAGTCCTTATGAATCACGGAGTTACTGGTAGTAATAAATTTGCAGTTTTCGTTGATGAGTATTATTTAGTCTCGACATAAGTCTTGAAGTTCATTGTATAATTGATTATCCTTTATTGGTTTAACCCTTTAACGCGCGGTGATCTCGCTCTGGGAACACCAAACTCTGACGTTTTGACTGTTGCCAGTCACGAAGAATAGATTGGTTTCTATAAAAATAGTTGCGGGTGACATAGCTCCACGAGAATCCTTTACTTTTTAGCACGTCCTTTCCCGTAAAAAAAATTGCCACGATTATTTTTAACAATACTGACATCTGCTGAAAAATGGAAGAATGCGAGAACAGCTGTATAGATTGCCCAATGCTGAAAAAAGGGCAGCCGTTTGCCAGCTGCCGTCAAAAAGGGGTCTCTAGATCTGTGGCACGCGATGAACGTTTCGATCGTCCGCCATCTTGCTGGTAGTTAAGTCGAGCGATGGAAACGGCTGCCCATTTTTCAGCATTGGGAAAGGTTTGCGCCTCAAAGGGTTAATTATACCGCTCGGCATGAAAATCGGTTCCAACACCAATTTCGCAAAAAATTCTTACCTAAAAAATAGCTTCCTGAATCTAAATATGACTCCCATTTCCCCCTAATAACGACTGTTTACTTGGGACCCCGCTCCCACCATTGTTCGGTAGTTTTAAGATTATGAATTTGATTTGGAGGGGGAGGGGGCAGGATTATTTTAGCCGTTAAATGTATTCTGAGATGTTAAAGGGATGAAAAGCTCTAAAACCAAAACATTTGTAGCGAGGAGGGATATTTGGTGAGATTTCACCCCTTAAATTAAAAATAAAATTAATAAAAAAGATTATTATAAATGATTATTTGGCTACTAGTGTGCAATTATTATTTGCCTATGCGCAATTGTTAAAGACACTCTCATCAAGTAAATAGCTAAATTAAAATCATATAAAAAATGAAGGTTTATTATCTCTCTATTCTAAAAAAAAGTAACGGCCGCTGTCAAGAGCTTGTTGGGCTATCTTCTCCTAAACCATGGGGATTTGAATTTCGAGAAACATGTCCACGGATTCGGAAAATTCCGAGGAACCTGATAAGCTGACTTAAATTTCGAAAATCGAATTATTTTAGAAGATATTAATAAAAAACTGAAAAAATAAAACATAATGGTTGCCAGATTTGGCATAAAATCATTCATTCCTTTGCAACAAAGCAATTCCAAGTATGTAGAATCGCGTGAAATTGACAAACATGAAGTAGAATTACACCCATTTTACGCCAAATTAAAAAGTATATGAAATAAATAACTCAAAGTGTGTTACACAAAGTTGACAATTTTCAAATAGTAAGTTCGCTTAGACAACAGGAGTTTAGAATTAGCGATTATTCGTTTTTCCAAAACAGAATAACTAATTGTAACTGATTTTAAAAGCGCCATCTTGGCATTAGGTACGATCTGGCAAAATGGTATCTTTCCAAGCAGGGTGAATCTAAACCGCGAGTTCAAAAATGTTAGAACCCAATATCTTGAAAATGAAAAATAATTAAAATGCAGATTATTTTAAAGCCCGTTCGGTCCAGCTGGAGTATTTGCTACCAGTAGAAATATTGGGTGGCGTTCACTATGCCATTATAGCAGTTATAGTACACTTTGGATATTTGCCAGCGCGGCGAGATGATATAATTCGTGGTGCTAAATACGCCAATCTGCAAAGGATTATGTATATGAAAATATGGATAACGGTTTTCCGGGAACCTTAAATGAGCAGTAATTATAGGTTGTGAGCATGTGTAAATCGCCAAATAATGAAAAGTCGCCATTGGTGGCAAGCTATCCTAGCTGTTCCGTAGTTTTTATCAAAGAAAACATATGAAGTACTGTTTTCTTAGAGCTAATTATTAACTATACATATACACAAGTCGCCAAATTATGAAAATTCGCCATAATTGGCTAATACGCAAGGTGTTCCATGGGTTTCACATAATTAAAAATAGTGCGAAGTTTAAATTTTTATGTTCCAAGCAACATGCAAGAACCAAGCAATGTGTAGCTCGGTAACATTCTATCTGATCCAACCTTTGGGTTTTGTTTGTTGAAATTATGCCTTTTTTACGAATAAGCCTTATTAGGGGCCGAATGCCTCATACGAAAAGCGAGCGTAGCGAGTCTAGGGGCCTTGGCCCCTAGTGTATAAAAAAATGAAAACATATATAGAGAAAAATCATCCTATCATTTTACAAAAAGTAAGTTTGTGGAGCTTTACTGTACATAAATTCAACTCTATCATATAATTATCCCCTAATATGACAAAAACTGAAATTTTGATAATCAAAATAAGTATGTTAAAACTACAAATTAAGAAATATAGTTTTCCAATAACAGACAAATTTTCCTTCAAATTTACCAAATTTAGTCGTTGATGTCTTGCTAGTCGTTTGTAATCGAAATAACTGAGAAAGTCTGATTCATGAAATATATCTTATTAAATTAGTCTCGCAAAATGCTAGCTTCATCAAAACACAGTTTTTCTCACTGGGCCAAAACGAAAAAGGAATATTGTCACGAAGTTTATTAGTAACAACTAGTACACCACTTTCAATGGGTCCCGATTCAAATCAGATCTGTACAAGGATAACACAAATAAATACAGCATTAAAAAAATACATTTTTGAAACAATTACACATATTACAATAAATGATAAACACAATTAAAGAAAAATACACCAAGTTTTTTTCTCATCTCGATCACTAGACAGTACTTGGTTCTTGGAATTTAGCCTGAACATACAGTTGCCGCCTTCGCCCACTACTCTTGAATTTGCCCAAAATGGGTATTTACGTGGGTATTTATTTTCAATGAACACTATTGTTCTTAAAAATACTTGAATTAGAGCGTAGTGATATTACCGCGCATATACAGGGTGTCCCAAAGAGGTGGTAACAGGCTTTAATCCTTTATCTATCAGAGAAAAGTCGGCAATGCATATTTTAAAAAAATATTCAAAATGAGGTCGGAAAGAAGACTTCGCTAAGAAAAAATTCCTCTTCTTCTTTTTAAAAAAAGTTACACTTTTCAAATTTGTATGCGACCCCCCGTACAAAAAAAATTCTCAGTTAGTAAAATGTGCCCCATGCACTAATGAGGTGATATACAGCCTTAAATAACAAAGAGTCTCAGAGATATTTTTAACCCTTTAAGGCGCAACCCTTTCCCAATGCTGAAAGAGGGGCAGCCGTTGCCATCGCTCGACTTAACTACCAGCAAGATGGCGGACGATCGAAACGTTCATCGCGTGCCACAGATCTAGAGACCATTTCTTTGACGCAGCTGCTGTGCCGCACAGCCAGCTGTCGTCAAAAAAGGGTCTCTAGATCTGTGGCACGCGATGAACGTTTCGATCGTCCGCCATCTTGCTGGTAGTTAAGTCGAGCGATGTCAACGGCTGCCCTTTTTTCAGCATTGGGCAATCTATCCAGCTGTTCTCGCATTCTTCCATTTTTCAGCAGATGTCAGTGCTGTTAAAAATAATCGTGACCATTTTTTTACGGGAAATGACGTGCTGAAAAGTAAAGGATTCTCGTGGAGCTATGTCACCCGCAACTATTTTTATAGAAATCAAATCTATTCTTCGTGACTGGCAACAGTCAAAACGTCAGAGTTGGGTGTTCCCAGAGCGGGAACACTGCACGTTAAAAGGATTAAACAAAGATGATCGGGGGCTACACATGATTTTGAATATAAACGCTTATTGCTAGAATGTAAAAAAATATTTTCTTTCGTAATTTCTGTACAATTCCTTAAATGCGATCATCCGAAGTGATTTTTTTCCCTTCCATGAGCCATGGAAAAGTCGTTTAAGTCAGCATATTTTCAGTCTTGTGACATTTTTAAAAATAGGATTCTCAAATTTTGTGTATAACCTCACTAGTGTATGGGTCACATTTTACTAACTGCGAATGTTTTTCGCACACAAATTTAAAAAGTCTAACTTTTGAAAAATTTACGAGAGGAATTTATTCTTAACCCTTTAACGCGCAGTGTTCTCGCTCTGGGAACACCCCAACTCTGACGTTTTGACTGTCTGCCAGTCACGAAGAATAGATTTGATTTCTGTAAAATAGTTGCGGGTGACATAGCTCCACGAGAATCCTTTACTTTTTAGCACCGTCATTTCCCGTAAAAAAATGGTCACGATTATTTTTAGGGATGGACGCGAGACGAAAATTAAGCGTCTCGCGTCTCGCAAAATAGCCCAAAAGCTTGTCTCGTCTCGCAAATTTCCCTACATCGTAATGTTAAAAATGTGTGTCTCGGCTCGCAAAAAAGCTGTAAATCTCTGTCTCGTCTCGCAAAAAAGTCGTCTCGCGTCCATCCCTAATTATTTTTAACAGCACTGACATCTGCTGAAAAATGGAAGAATGCGAGACAGCCGGATAGATTGCCCAATGCTGCAAAAAGGGCAGCCGTTGCCATTGCTCGACTTAAACTACCAGCAAGATGGTGGACGATCGAAACGTTCATCGCGTGCCACAAGATCTAGAGACCCTTTTTTGACGACAGCTGGCTGTGCCCGCGCACAGCCATCGTCCGCCATCTTGCTGGTAGTTAAGTCGAGCGATGGCAACGGCTGCCCTTTTTTCAGCATTGTGAAAGGGTTGCGCATCAAAGGGTTTAACGGAGACTTATTTCCTACTTTTTGGGACACCCTGTAAATTGAGTGCTAATGAACTCGTTTTATAAGAACAATTTGTTCATTAAAACGATATTTTGCTCTGTATATATATATCTATATTAGGGTGCTTCAGAAGTGTATGGTAAAAAATGACCTTTGTATTTTTGTTGATCTCACTCTCTCATTTTGTGCCAGTCTGAAAAATGATAACTTGTGTAAAATTTTAGTAACTTATCAACAATGTATGAATAATCAAGGTCACGCTGGCTAGCCAAGTTACCGTCGAAATAAGTGAATTAATTGTCTTGGGTCAAAACAAAATAACTTTTTTTTCCAATTCTTGTTAATCAGAAATCGAAGTTAGAAATCTGGAGAGTATTTCAAAAGGACACATAGTCATTTTATTTATTTTTACTTAAGTTACATATACTGGAATAATAATACAATATGTCAATTTTCAAAATTTTGTAAATGTGTGTTAAAAAAAAAAAAAAAAAAAAAGAACGAAAGAAAGACATTAAAAAGCCAATTTTCTAAGAGAAGAAACATCTCAATAAATAAGTTTGAAAACTTTAATGATGTTAAAAAAATACATATAATATCGGGTAGACATATCTTTCTTGTCCCGTCTAAAACTTTAACTAAATGTTTTATGCCTTATTTGTTGAATAAATCGAATTTTGAATTTCTTTTTAACATCTTACAACATGAATTTTTTTAATATGATACCTCATAGTTACTTTTTCACAGTAAAACACTACAATGCAAATACAAACAGTACAGTGCAAATATTGTTATACATGATTACTAAAATGTATTTAATATCAGTGATTGAGGTAACTTATTAAAAATGTCATAATGACAGGCTAAATGGGCCGGGAGTAATTTTTTTCCAAGTACAAAACTATAGATTTTAGAATCTGTGGTAAACATTTATTTTTTAAACAAAATGTCAGACTAGACATGAAGAAAGGAAATATCAGTACTATTTATTTAATAACTTAAAAATATTTGCAGGATACTGGATCAACAAAGCAGATTGAATTAATTTTTGGATGATTAAAATTAATTTCCCATATTTCTAAACATTTATTCTATCTAGAAGAACGAAATATATAGAAATTAATAAATTCATGTGCAATCACTCAAAAAATATGTTATCAATTTTCCATATATAGTATACTATATGCAGTATAATATACTATATACAATTTACTATATACTATATCAATTTACTATACCGGGTGATTCAAAATAGATGTTAAGGCGATTACTTTTTAAACCGTAATTTTTAAACATGCTTCCAATTAGAAAAGTTTGTCAAATTAAGAGTAGCTTTCAGATATGGCATTTTTTTTGCTGGGGGTTGTATACATATTAAAATACGAAATTAAATTTTTATACGGTCCCGCCTTTCCTACCCTTTATATTTAGAAGAATGCTGCTCCTTTCCTAAGAAAACTAATGAAATAAATCCCGTGTCTCTACGTGGATAGTTTCCGAGATATATCAATTTGAAAATTTTGGCATTTGTCGCCAAGCATTAAGGGGATGTCTCAAAAGTGAGAAAAATGTAATTACTTTTCAATTGATGTTAATTCATGTTAATAGTCATCCGATAGACACAGTTGATTCCTCAAATCCTAATTTAGCTAGATTTTCCTGTAAAGCATGTTTGACAGTTTTTTGTGAAAGTTACCACAACATAGTAACCTACACCATTATTTAGTCATTCTCTTTTACACTTTAAAATTCCTTCGCTAGAAACGTGATGTAATTAACGGATGACCCCCTGAAAGACTAAATTATTGCTAATTTCATAAAGCAATACCGATCATTATATGTAAAACTATACCTATTAATTTCACACATTTGAATGCTTTTAATTGCTTTTCCCAACAATGGGATCGTTTTTTAACTTCAATTCATAGTTGGTCCCCCAAAGTACAGATTTTCTCGCTTGAAAACCGACGCCAACACAACAGGTAAAGTGGTGCAAGTCATCATTTTTAAAAATAAATTTTTCGCAAACTATTTCACTTAGAGACACGGGATTTATTTCATTAATTTTCTTGGGCAAGGAGAAACATTCTTCTAAATATAAAGGGTAGGAAAGGAGGGACCGTTTAAAAATTAAATTTCGTATTTTAATATGTATACAACCCCCAGTAAAAATGCCATATCTGAAAGCTACTCTTTAATTTTATGAACTTTTCTAATTGGAAGTATGTTTCGATCATTCACGGTTTAAAAAATAATCGCCTTAACATCTATTTTGAATCACCCGGAATATTAAATAAAAATTAATTCGATTGAATTTAAAGTTAATAAATTATATTATGGCTGTATTTATAATTTTATTTCGAAATAATATTTATTTTTCTTTGCCGTGAATATTGATAAGTGAAGATTAATATTTTAAGAACTTTTAAACATATAAAGCTTCCAGTTCTAAAAAAAAAAAAAAAAGAAAAAGAAAGAAAAAAAAAAGAAAAAAAAAAAGACTTGCAATTAAATAAAAAAATTCGATATATATAAAATTATTTCAATACCTTTAAACTTAATACATATATCCTATTTATTTTCATTAAATTAAAATAACTGTACACATATATAGTTCTCTCTGTACATTGTATAGTTACAGATCTGGTATATACCTTTTTCTTATAAAGGACATCAGTTATAGAAGACGTATCTTTAAAATTTCATAATTCTTAAATAGGAAACACACATCATTAAAAATCTTGATTATTTTAAATATTGGATAGCAGATCGTTACATCATGTAGTATAGCATTATATGTAGAAAAGTTTCGAAAAAAAAAAATTCGAAACTGTTAGGAAAAAAACGTTATTTCTTTACTTACCTTTTATTTCCATGACATTTTATCTCTAAATTTGCTAAAGTGAAAAAACGAAACTTTTGTAAACTCTTTTAAAAGTTTTCTAAGTGAAAACGTAACTTCGTTAGCATTTGAAAATGGCGGTGTAAACATCGTCATGTCTTTAACGCCGTAATAAAAAGTTTACATTTCTCGCCGATAGATGGCGCTGTTCCTAATTTGCATAAAATAAGAACTCTTTTTTTTTCCCTATGCAAATATCCATCGTAGTCCCGCACTAACTGGCAGGTATAAAAAAGGCATCACAAGTTAACCTTTCAGACAGTCAGGGCGCGTTCGAGAATTCATCGGTTGTGCACCGGTAACACCGGTGCACGACCAGAGCGTTCGAAAAAGCGGAGCGTGGGGCGGAGCTCTAGAAGTAACCGCGTTCGAAAACATTTCGGTCATGTAGCGGTTGTCTGCTCAGCGTGACCAGAGCGCAACCAGAATGACCCTGCTAGCGAGGTGGGTTATTCCGGTTATTATCGTAGTGTTGCCAGCGTTTATTTTTGTTTTCTCGGCTTAGAATCCGATGTGGTGAGGATGACCGAAACCGGTTGACAACCGTGACGTCACTTAACCGGAGAATGACCGCGACCGGTAGCACCGGTGCATAACCAACCGGTGAATTCTCGAACGGGTTCTCAGAGTTCTCGGTCTGCTGTGTTGTGTGTGTAAACAACCGATGTGATTCAAATAGAGCCGGATCAGGGATCCGTGCTGCGGTACCCAGATGATTCAATGTGATGTGATGTGTTTTGTGAATCTGAATAGATCGCCGCTGGCGACTTGTCTTCCAGAAAGCTTGTTTTTATTTGTGCTACTAAGCGGATGTTGCTTAATGTATTGTGTCTTCACCATGTGCACTGTGTAAACCTACCATAGTCATCTTGTTTCAATAAACTACAGGAAGGTACCTACTTTGTCTTTCTTACTTAAACGCATATTCAAAACCAAAGATTTCTACTGTGCAACTCAAGTTAAATGAGTTTCAACTCTGCCTAGAATCTACAAAAATTTATTTTACAAATAAAATCCAGTGACTATTCAATTTCAGCCAAAGACTTTCAATTTGTAATTTAATTTGCTTGTTGAATAGCTTAATTTATAATACAATATAATTAGTTAGTTTCCTTTTCACGGTTATGGGCCTTCAAGCCCAAGTTTAAATGTGTTTTGAATATGTCGAGTGTATTTATAATGTGTTTTGTTTTCAAAGTGTTTTTAACGTATACAAACAGATTTTAAGTGCCTTAAAATTATAAGAGGGCGGGCCTGTAGTGTTTTTAATCTTTTCTTGTAAATTGTGTTGTATCCTAACTTTCCAAAATGGAAGCTTCAATTACCCAAATAGAAAAATTGTCTGCCGACAATTATGAGTCTTGGCAGGAAGACGTAAGGGTATTGTTGATGGATAGGAATTGTTGGGAAATAGTCAGTGGTGTAGAAAAAAGACCCCCTGAAACTGACGCTAAGGAATTAAGGGATTACAAGATTAGATACGGGCGTGCTTATAGCACGATATTTTTGAACATTTCAAATGAATACAAGCCTCTTATTTCTGGCACTTATGACCCCAAAGAAGTTTGGGAAAAATTAAATAAACACTTTAAACCTGAATCTAGAGCTCGTGCTATGAGACTCACAGATGACTTTTTTTCATGTAGATTGAACGAAGGGGAGGAAATAGGCTTATTTGCAGCCAGGTTGAGGATGATAGTTAAGCAATTAAAAGACGCTAACGCTCCCCAGCTGACTGGTATCAGTCATTTCAATTGCTAAGGTACTTACCCTCGGAGTATCAGG